>CM035160.1:104993805-105200724 GCA_020205615.1 Panax quinquefolius | reverse complement strand
GACACATCCCGATACGCAATAATTGATTGATGTATCCGAATGGAAAATTCGTACCTTGTTGGACATGGTGCGGTCCATAATGATTTTACCGACATTCCAAAGATCTTCTTCAGGTCATGTCCTAGAAATGGTCGCATATCTCACGAAAATGGTAATCTCAAAATCCACCCCCAAGACTCCATAAAAGTTATGGATGAGGAGGATTCCTAATCTTAAGTATGTTAAGATAAGGGTTGTCCAACTTATGTGAAAAGGTTTGAAGGATAAGCTTGGGACAAGATTTGACATGTACTGATTTGTGGGACATCCTAAAGTAAGTTTAGGGTATATGTTCTATAATTCTACTTAGCAAAAGGTGTTTGTTCTGAAACACGCCTTCTAAGATAAAGGTGTTTATCATTAAAAGGGTCTAGTGAGAGGATAATAGATCTTGAAGAGTTCAAGAACCACAAAACACTATAAGTCAAATAAGAGGAACACATGTAGATGACCTATTGTACCACCACAACCGAATCAGTAAATGGAATAGTACCAGAAGATACCTAGGAAGTATGGATTCATCATGGATGATGATGATGAGGATGCGCATCATAGAAGATGATGATCCGATTACATACGATGAGGTAAGTGTTCAGAACACTCAAAGAAATGGATTGAAGCAAGTTTCTCAAATATGGAACATTCGTTTTGATGAGGCAATCAAAAGAGTTTGATTTTATCAAAAATAAGAATGAACCTAGTGTGTACAAAAGGGTCAGTGGGAGCATCGTGACATTCCTAGTACTATTTGTTGATATACTACGGATAAGGAATGACATACCAATTCTACAATCAGTAAAGATAAAGTTGTCTAAACATTCCTCCATGAATGATTTGGAAGAGTATCTTAATTGGGGATATAAATCTATATAAATATATTTAAGAGGATGCTCGACTTAACCCAAGGAACGTATATTCATTTGATGCTAAAGTCATTTAGCATGGCAAACTCCAACAGATGTCTCATGTCGATGAGTTATGGAGTGTATCTCTCTTAATAGTCCCCACAGACTCCTGAAAAGAGAGGTCGCATGAGTGACAATCATGTATGCAATGAAATGTACGAGACCTGATGTTGATCAGTCATATTATGGAGAAGTTCACTACGAGTCAGTGAAAAACATCTTAAAGTGCTTAACCGGCACTAAGGATGTGATCATATTCATGGTGGGTCTAAATTAAAACTAGAGGGCTTAACGGACTCAAGTTTTTCGATGCACCAACCAGGCGACGAGAAAAATCTACTTAGTAAAGGGTTACCTTGAGCAAGTGGTGCGTTGAATTGGAAAGGTTCCAAACAAAGAAAGAGTTCTTTGGTTTAGTGATAAAGACAAAGTAAATAGCTATAAATGAAGTCGCAAGTTGATTGTTTGGATTAAAAGTTCATTCTGTAACTAGGAATAGTTCCTAAGTCTCATCTTGGATCTAAACATGTGTTGTGGCACTTTCATTTGATTATAAGAATCATTGAAAGATGGGAAATCACTATAGAGATGGTGGACTCTCAAGAACAACATTACATATCCATTAACTAAAGCTTATCCAACAATGGGATAATCGTCACTTAGAGAAGAAGAGTATAAGATACAATGGCGATTGGCTTTTAGTGCAAGTGGGAGATTGAAAGTAATATGCACACAAGCCGATCATGTTTGATGATAAAGCATATACTTTGTAACAATCTTATTCATTTATTAATAAAAGTATTAATTTATTAAAGGCTTTTAATTATCTACATGATCTTTGTTTTATAATATGTGATAAACCCATAGTTTTAAGCAATGCTTTTAGAATAATGATGATGATCATTCTAATGAGATCTAAATTCTTAGAAAGCTTAAAACTAAAATAGTTCCCAATCGTTGGATTACTAAATTGGGGATTAGTGAATCCGGATAGATTAGTACATACGTTGCTTTCTCATTGGATGAGGATGATTGATCTCATGATCATTTGTGTGGAGACACTAAAGCAAGTATGTAGGTGCTTATTAGAGAATAAGTTCATTGAGCATTGGCTCGCTAAGGAATACCTAATGGAGTTTTACTGCTTTGTCAATAGGAATTCTGTAGTGATAGTAGTCAAGTGATCCTTGGACTTGAGATCATCATAGTATCTTGTGTATGATGAGTTATACTTTGACTTATTCCTTGAGACCCTTAGGGTATATCAAAGGGTATGCTTGGGTATAACAAGTTGTACGTGGAGATAATATATGATCAATAAAGAATCTACCACTTCTAATAAAGAAGAAAATGTCATATGTGATTCGATAAATGACAACCCGGTGAGTCCTTGGCGGCGAGAATGAAATTAGAAAGGAGTTTCTAATTTGCATTATTTGGAGTCATGCATTTAAGGATCGAAATACATATAATTAAATAAAATAAGACTTGTGAGTAATTCCATGTCTTATATTTAATTGGGACATTGTATGGTGGAAGGATTGAATTATGCGGTAACTATTTACTCAAAGGTTCTTTTATGATTAATGTTGAAATCTATATTATCTCGAAAAGTCATTGATCGCTAGGAGGCTTATCCCTATTGTAGAATAAATATTATTTATTTAAATAAATTAATTGTTTAATTTATTTATTTAAATAAGATTAGAATTGTTCTAATTGATTTATTCACAACCGATTTAATATGGAGAACCTAAAGGGTCACACCATAAAAGGAAGAATAATTATTTAAGAAGTTAATGGCATAATCGTAATAATATGTTATGTATATTTAATTTAATCTATGGTGATAGAATAAATTAAATAGCTTAATATTATTATTTAATATTTTAGAAATATTAAATATAAATTAATAAGAGAGTCTTATTAATATTATTATAATTATTATTATTATTTTAATTTCTAAAAGAGTTTAGGAATTAATTTAATATAAGTACTCTCATTTATTCCTAATAAGATTAGGAGGAAAAATTAATTAAAGGAGTTTAATTAATTATCCCTAATAAGATTAGGGAGCCCATTTAATTAAAAGAGTTTAATTAAATAATACCTTATTTTTAATAGGGTTACTTGATATCTTTATAAGAGGAGTCTTATATCAGATATCAAGACTACGTAATAATTCCAATAGTTGGGAGAGTACGCTCTTTTTCTATAGAGATAGAAAAACTATGGTTTAGCCAACCACCCATTTTCTTGAATCTTTATTATTCCTTGGTGGATCACCTCTAGAGGCCAAACACTTGGGTGGCTAACGTTGATCAAAGGAAGGAACCAAACCCGGTGGATTCAAGTTGAACGCGAAAAGGATTGGAGGTGAACTTGTACCTGAGGAAGCTCGATCTTCAAGGGTATGATTCTTATTCGTTATATTTTTCGTTTAATTAATAATTGTGCATAAAGGGTGATCCGGGTATATGGTTTGTAAAATTTTTAACTCTGATTTTTACACGTTTCCGGAATTTTTATGCAATTTGATTGCGTTCTTGAATATTACAAACCTAACACTGATGATTCTGGTTCGTCGTGACTCTCATCACTAGAAGAAGAATCATGAACTTGGAGATCTGATTTTTTATCATCAATCTCTTTTCTTAAGTTAGAAATATCTAATTTTAAGTTAGAAATTTCTTTCTTAAGTTTATTAACTTATTGATTTAATTCAGGGAGGGTAATTTCTTTTACCAGAGACTTAAACTTTCAAGAGTTTTATTTAGACTGAAAATTGGTTTTTCTTTGGCTCTAAGAACCTTATCAGTGACTTTTTTATCTTTGGTTAACAAATCTTTTAATTGCTTCAAATACTGAGTTTTTATTTCAGGGTCAGTTATTTTACTGATTAAATCAACTAATAAAGAACTTTCTTCTTCCTCTTTTGTAATTACACTAACTCTTTTACAACAATTTTTATTGCAATTTTCTGTACATATAGTGACTTCATTTTCACTATCAGATTCATCGTTAGATGTATTATTACTAGAAGATTCTTGAATATCCGAAGCTTCTTCATCACTACCACTGTTACATTTCCTTTTCTCTTGAGAGGTTTGACTACAACTTGAACAAGACTTATATGAATAAAATTGTAACCTTTCTTTCTGTGTTTTTTAATAACTTCAGGTGATAAAAGACTACAATTTTTGTATTCTTTGTTAATTGCATAAACTCTTTCAACTGTTTTGACATTATAGTCAGTTTTGGTCTTATCGGAAAAGGTTGACTGATAAATATCTTTTGGAGATACTCTAGGTATGTTCCAATTATGTAAAACTTGATTAATGTTTTCATAACTATGTTCTTCTTGGTTAACTATAATAAGGACAGAGGCAAAGTTGACCTGTTACTAACTGAAGAACTGGATCTAAATAACCTACTCATCTTGACGATTTCAAAATAAAATTTTAATCAAGGTTCATTCATGCATACCCCGTTTACCCATTGTAGACTATTTCTTGCGTCTCTCGCCGTTTTTTCATTAAATGGTGGGATAAATTCAGTGTTGATAGAATAGTTGGCCAAGTTCAGAAAAAAAATTTGCCTTCTCCTCTATTGACTCCTCCAGTTAACACCCCTTCAGTCACTACGGCCTCTACTAATTTGCATCTCCCGAAGAATCGATCAAGAAACAACTGATAAGTCAAAAGAAAAATCAGTTGTTCCTACCGATTCTGATGAAGTTACTAATGTTTCTAGTTACTCTAATTCTCAATTAAGGCGTCTTGCAGGTGCTATTTATTTGAGACTTGATCAGTTACATGAAGAGTCTGACAAGGCTTCTTCTCAGTCCAAAACTTCTAGTCAAGAGCTTGGAGACGAAGGTAATTTTGATCCTTACGGCACAATCGGTCTTCAAGATGCTCAAGATCCATTTTCTTTCCTACAGTAATCAATCAAAGTGTGATGTGACATCAGCACCTGCTTCGGCAGCCTCTGTCATTAAAAACTTATCCTGCTGTTATATGGTAACAGAGCCACACGGTTGGTTCTTGATGGTATCGGTGGTTTCGATTGAAAACAGTTTGATTTGTTTACTTAAATGTTTTTTCAAACTTTTATTTTTCTTGCTCCGCTTTTAATCGCCCGACCTTCGCCGTAAACCACCCAAGATCGCCTTAAGTCCTGAATAATGCCGTTTGTAAGTCTCAATTGGGAGCAGTGCCATGAGAGGGCGGAAGGAGATTATTTAAGAATGAAATGAGAAGAACAAGTGCGCATACAAACACAATTAAATGACTAAATAAAATTAAACAATTTTATTATATTTCAAACTTGATACAAGATGATTAAATGACTTACAAGTTTACTGAAATGAGAACATTAGATGAAGTGGGGTTAAGTAGGCTTAATCAGCGGTTGAGGCTAAAGATTTATCAGAGAAGGAACTCTGAGTCTTTCTAAGTCTGCCTTAACCAAATGAATCCGAATTCCTTTTATAGAACAAGAAAAACGAACTATTACAATGTCATTATTACAACAATTGGGGTAAAGTAAAAGTAAGAAACATTTTACTAACGTAAAAGTACAGGTAAAAATATTTTACTAAAGTAAAAGTACAGGTAAAATGGAAAAGAATCTGCTTTCGGTGGAAAAGCAGATGTCTTCTTTTGACTAATGAGGCCATGGGGCCAGATGCTTGAATGATTGTCACATCATGTAAAAAGGGAAGATGTCTTGACTAACTAGGCTTAGGAGGCAGTCTTTGGTGACTTAGTTTGTCGGGAGCAGTCTTTGGGCCGACCGAGGTCAGTGATGAGAGTCGCCAGGCAGTCTTGATGTCACCCCATACATTTCCACCTTAAAATTTTTATCCAGTAAATAACCCTTTCACCCCCAAAAATTTGGTTTATAAAGAAGGAGGAAAAAAAAATTCTACCGAAAATTGGTCAAAATCTTCAAAATTTCTAAGATTTTGTAAAAAAAAATTGTTTAAAAACAAACCAGACTGAAATCTGAAACAAAGGATCACTTGATTGGTCCTGATCTATCAGTGAATGACGATTTCAAAATAAAATTTTAATCAAGGTTCATTCATGCATACCCCGTTTACCCAAAGTAGACTCATACCTATGTTCTATAACCCGACACTGCTCACACCCTGGAGACTTACAAAGGTTAAACACGAACTAGGTGGACTACAAGTAAGTAAGGTGACTTTAGAACTTTGATGAAGGAGATTATTTTGAAAAAGTAAAGAGAAGTTTGATTAAAAAGATCTACAATTCAGCTACCAACAACAAAACTTGGCTCTGATACCATGAGAGGGCGGAAGGAGATTATTTAAGAATGAAATGAGAAGAACAAGTGCGCATACATACAACGAATGATAAAGGAGTTTTGATTTATCATCGTTGGCATAAATTTGTTTAATGAAGACTGACTCTATTTCAATAAGAATGTCCTTATAGTACACAAGTGACTTGTAAGGAGCAAGAGGGAGGAAATGCCAACCAGAAGGGAAAAACTGGGCGGCTAACTGAATTGGATCATTTTTGGGTTTCATTTGTAATAGTAAATTCTGTAAATCAAAGCAATGGGTTGAGATCCTTCAATCATTTGAGTAATTTCTCCATCAGTTTTAATATTTAATGATAAAGCTTTGAATAAGTTTTGATCACTAAGACTCAATGTGAAATCAGGAAAGCAATTGAAATGGATAGGTCCATTATGCAAACTTGCTTCCATGGCATCAATAATGCTGGGATAATAATTTAAAAATCTAGCATCTAAAGGCGGTAGAGGTAGATAGATGAATTAATTCCTTTTACATTGAGAGTTTTGACCGCAACTTGAACAAGACCTATATGAATAAAATTGTAACCTTTCTTTCTGTGTTTTTTAATAACTTCAGGTGATAAAAGACTACAATTTTCGTATTCTTTGTTAATTGCATAAACTCTTTCAACTGTTTTGACATTATAGTCAGTTTTGAACTTATCAGAAAAGGTTGACTGATAAATATCTTTTGGAGATACTCTAGGTATGTTCCAATTGTGTAAAACTTGATTAATGTTTTCATAACTATGTAACTGAAGGAGCTGAAGAACTGGAAATGTCTTCAATGATAACTGGGGTTCTAGTACGTTCAAAACTAATTTTAACAGTTCCATCAGAAAACTGTTGAATGTTTTCAATATTTAACAAATTGATAACTATGGGCTGCTGTGGTAATTCATTCGGCAAAGTCCAGAATATTCCTACAGCTAGATAGGATTGAAGAAAAATTTGAAGAAGGAATTATTAAAAAACCTGATTCAAAACTTGAACAACCTTTAATTAAATTACCAGAAAATAGATATAATCTAAGTTTACCTGATAAAGAAAGTGAATTGGTCCAATCTATTGAAAAGTTATTTAAAAAACTTAAAACAGAACCTGGTCCAAGTGGAACCATTGCTGTTATCGATCATATTGAATCAGATGATGATAACGAAAGTTCCTTGGATCACTCTAATCACTCATCCATTTCAAACCTTAATGAACGACTAAATAAATTAAGCATCAATAACACAAGTATTACGGAAATTGGTACTCTAGACCAACTCCTCCAGGATCTCACGATTCAAGAGAGAAATCTAGATAAGCAGGTTCTCTGTGTCCTCTAATAAGATTTATGAATGGAATATAGATGGATTTGGTGAACAAGAAAATCTTAATAAACTTAACTATATGTCATGCTAGCCAACAAATTTATATTACCAAATTCAACTCTTTATTATTATTATTATTATTATTATTATTATTATTATTATTATTATTATTATTATTATTATTATTATTATTATTATTATTATTATTATTATTGTTATTATTATTATTATTATAATTTTTATTATTATTATTATTTATTATTATTATTGTTGTTATTATTATTATTATTATTATTATTATTATTATTATTATTATTGTTATTTTTATTATTATTGTTATTATTATTATTATTATTAATATTAATATTATTATTATTGTTGTTGTTGTTATTATTATTATTATTATTATTATTATTAGTATAATTATTATTATCATTATTATTCCTTTGCTACCGTTGATCGAAAGAAACCACATAGTTCTACCTAAAGTTGAATGCATGACTAATGGAAGTGCGTAATCTGCATATTATCGATGAAGATGATGAACTATGCCTCGTTGAATGTGTCAAAGAATTTAAGAATGACAAATGAATTCTTCAAAATACTAGAGAAGGTAAAGGAATAATAATAATAATAACAATAATAATATTAATAATAATAATTTTAATAATAATTATATACTAATAATAATAATAATAATAAAAATAATAATAAAAATAATAATAACAATAATAATAATAATAATAATAATAATAATAATAATAATAGTAAATAAAATAATAGTAATAGTAATAATTATAATAATAATAATTATTATTATAATATAATGATAATGATAATAATAGTAATAATAATAATAATAATAATAATAATAATAATAATAGTAATAATAATAATAATAGTAATAATTATTATTATTTTTATTATTATTAGTGTTATTATTATTGTTGTTTTTATTATTATTGTATAATACAAAACAACCCTTAATTGCTCGAATTGATACAACATTATTCTATTAGCAGATCTAATTTAGTTATAAATATTAAACCTTGCAAATTAATAACAACTAAGCCTTGTAGCTCAGGTGGTCATTGGGCCAAAGTTCCAAACTAGAGATTTTGAGTTCAAAATCTAAAAGAAAAGGGCTCAATACCCAAAAATTCCTAAAGTTGAGTAGTCGATTTTGCATTTTACTATATATATATATATATATATATATATATATATATATATATATATATATGGGAAATGATCCGTGGAAAACGTTAGCTATTAACACATTTTCAACTAACGTTAATCTAGTCAGTCCAATATTAGAGTTAATGGTCGAGATGAATGCTCACCGCTAGCTAGGAGATAGCGCCCAAAGAATAAATATTAAAATCCTCTCTGTTGGCCGCTAGAGGGAGTATCGGCCACCAAAACATCATCGTTTTTGACTAGCTAGCTACTCCCTCTAATGCTTACAACAGAGATGAATTTTAATTTGGCCCAGGGCTAGAGGGAGTAGCGGCCAACAATTTTTTTGGCTTAATTACATTATCTTGATTATCCTCCCACAAACTACTTATTAATCAGTAAATAAATAATAAAAAATTATAAGTATAATCAGTAATTATCCTTATACTTATTAATAAAATAAATATGTATAAGGATAATTAATAATTATCATTTTATGATTTTTAATTATAAATAAAAAATAGTGATTGAATTTATATTATATTCCTACTCAAATATTTAAACTCAATCACTATTTCCTATTTATAATTAAAATTATAAGACGATAATCAATAATTATTCTTATACATACTTATTTTGTTAATAAGTATAAGGATAAGTATAAAGATAATTATTGATTATCCTTATAATTTTTATTATTTTTTTTTGATTAATAAGTAATATGTATAAGGATAATCTGTTAATAAGTAAATGATAAGTATAAAGATAATTACTGATTATCGTTATAATTTTTTATTTTACTGATTAATAAGTAGTATATAGGATGATAATCAGGATAATGTAATTAAGCCAAATTTTTGTTGTTGACCGCTACTCCCTCTAGCTACCAAACCAATCAAAACTGGTCGTTTTGAGTGGTCATTAGAGGAGTAGTACCAACAAAAATTTTTCCTGACCGCTAGAGGGAGTAGCGGCTGGGCCCTCATCTCAGCCATTCACTCTAATTTTTGACGGCTGGATGAGCGTTAGTTGAAACAGTCCCTCTGGCTAACGTTTTGCACGGATCATTTCTCTCTCTCTCTCTCTATATATATATATATATGGGATCACATCCATAAGAATAGGTTCTTTGAGAGCAACCCAAAAGTCAAAGGCATGTGACTTGGTTAATCGTAGTAATTTTTGCTATTGTGGGTTAAATTTCTTTTTGTGTATGGCATGTGGGACTGCCTTGAGAGGTCACTAATTTGATGATTTTGCTATTAGTTATTAGTTTTATTGAATTAAACTAAATTATAAATTATTTATTTATTAATTATTAATTTTTTCATAATTAATGATTATTTATTTTTTATAATTAAT
Organism: Panax quinquefolius; assembly: GCA_020205615.1. Classification (NCBI taxonomy): domain Eukaryota; kingdom Viridiplantae; phylum Streptophyta; class Magnoliopsida; order Apiales; family Araliaceae; genus Panax; species Panax quinquefolius. The sequence goes on along the minus strand of CM035160.1, from coordinate 105,190,592 downwards.
AATTATTTCTCTTTATTAATTTCATAATTTAGTTTAATTCAATAAAACTAATAACCAATCATCAAACTAACTATAAATAAAACTTATATAAAACTAAATATAAATAAATTGATGAAAGTAAAAGTTTTATTTATATTTAGTTTTATATAAAACATTTATTATATAATTTTTAATTGAGTGAATAAAAGGTTATAAATAATAATCATCAATTTATTTATTTATTAATTATTAATTATTTCATAATTAATAATTAATAATTATTAATTTTTTATAATTAATAATTATTTCTCCTTATTAATTTCATAATTTAGTTTAATTCAATAAAACTAATAATCAATCATCAAACTAGTGACCTCTCAAGGCAGTCCCACATGCCATGCACAAAGATAAATTTAACCCACAATAGCAAAATTACTTCAGCCGCTACAAGATGTTGTGTCTTGACTTTTTGGGTTGCTCTCAGCAACCGGTTGCCATGGATGCGGTCCCTATATATATAAATTTATCTCTAAATATTCATATAAATATTTATAAACAAATATTCATATAAATTTATCTTTAAAATTTATAAACAAATATTTATTTATATATTTATAAATATTTATATGAATATTTAGAGATAAATTCATAAATATTTATATGAATATTTGTTTACAAATTACATGCGATTTGAGATTGTTGTAAATAGCCACCATCTTTATTTTATTTTTATTTTTATTATTTTTATTTATTTATTATTATTATTATTATTATTATTATTATTATTATTATTATTATTATTATTATTATTATTATTATTATTATTATTATTATTATTATTGTTACTATTATTGTTATTATTTTTATTTTTATTATTATTTTATTTTATTTTTATTTTATTTTTATTTTATTATTATTATTATTGTTATTATTATTATTATTATTATTATTAATATTATTATATTATTGTTATTGTTATTATTATTATTATTATTATTATTATTATTATTATTATTATTATTATTATTATTATTATTATTATTATTATTATTATTATTATTATTATTATTATTATTATTATTATTATTATTATTATTATTATTATTATTATTATTATTATTATTATTATTATTATTATTATTATTATTATTATTATTATTATTATTATTATTATTATTATTATTATTATTATTATTATTATTATTATTATTATTATTATTATTATTATTATTATTATTACTACTATTATTATTATTATTATTATTATTATTATTATTATTATTATTATTATTATTATTATTATTATTATTATTATTATTATTATTATTATTATTATTATTATTATTATTATTATTATTATTATTATTATTATCTTAATTTAAGGCAACATTTTAATAATCGTTGCAAAAAGTTGTATAAAATATGCAACGAAAATAAAATTGTTGACAATGAATGTGGTCCTTATTAGGCAACGAAATATAGCAACAAAAAAACTTGCGTTGCCCACGATGAGGAGAAATCAATTGGTTAGAAATTTTGCAACTAATTTCTAACGAATTTTGTTTCCAAATTTTGCAATTACTTATGAATTTCGTTGCAAAAAGTGAAAGCATGACACAATCTGCAACGAAGGACAAGTTTCGTTGCTAAACATACACTTTTAGCAACGACTTATAAAGTCGTTGCCTGAAAAATCTTTGCTAAAGCCACATTTTTAGCAACAAAAAAATTTTTGTTGCCCACGATGACGGGAAAGCAAGTGGGCAAAAATTTTTCAACGAAATTTTTACAAAGTTTTTTTCCGCCAATGAATTAGCAACGAATTATGAATTTCGTTGTAAAAAGTGAAAGCCTGACACAATCTGCAACGAAGTATAAATTTTGTTGCTAAACATATACTTTTAGCAACGACTTATAAAGTCGTTGCCCGAAAAATCGTTGCTAAATGCCCATTTTTTTGTAGTGATACAAACAGTTTAACAACATCACATCAAGCAGATATGGACCGGTCAAAGTATTAGTCAGAAACTGCTTATGAAGGTTTCTGGGTTACCCAGAAACTTCATCCGACAGTTTCTGCTAGGTTTGTAATATTCATGAACGCAATCAAATTACAAAAATAAGCGGAAACGTGTAAAATCAGAGTTTAAAATTTTTTACAAACCATATACCCGGATCACCCTTTATGCATAATTATTAATTAAACGAAAAGGATGAATAAGAAACATACCCTTGAAGATTCGAGCTTCCTCAGGTACAAGTTCACCTCCAATCCCTTTCGTGTTTAACTTGAATCCACCGGGTTTGGTTCCTTCCTTTGATCAACGTTAGCCACCCAAGTGTTTGGCCTCTAGAGGTGATCCACCAAGAAAGAAGAAGGATTTAAGAAGATGGGTATTTGGCTCAAACCCTAGTTTTCTATCTCTATAGAAAAGAACGTACTCTCCCAACTATTGGAATTACGTATGTTGTAAAAGTCAATAACCACACCACCCATAATAAGACTCCTCTTATTTATAGATGTGGGCAACCCACCTTAACAATTAAGGAATTGAGATTTATTTAATTAATTAAATTCTTTTAATTAATTAAGCTCCCTAATCTTATTAGGGATAATTAATTAAACTCCTTTAACTAATTTTCCTTCCTAATCCAATTAGGAATAAATGAAAGTACTTATATTAAATTAATTCCTAAACTCTTTTAGAAATTAAAATAATAATAATTGTAATAATATTAATAAGACTCCTCTTATTAATTTATATTTAATATTTCTAAAATATTAAATAATAAATATTAAGCTATTTAATTTATTCTATCACCATAGATTAAATTAAATATACTTAACATATTATTACGATTATGCCATTAACTTCTTAAATAATTATTCTTCCTTTTTTATGGTGTGACCCTTTAGGTTCTCCATATTAAACCAGGTTGTGAATAAATCAATTAGAATAATTCTAATCTTATTTAAATAAATAAATTAAACAATTAATTTATTTAAATAAATAATATTTATTCTACAATAAGGATAAGCCTCCCTAGCGATTAACGACTTTCCGGATAATATAGATTTCAACATTAATCATTAAAGAACCTTTGAGTAAATAGTTTACCGTACAATTCAATCCTTCCACCATACAATGTCCCAATTAAATATAAGACATGGAATTCTTGTCAAGTCTTATTTTATTTAATTATATGTATTTCGATCCTTAAATGCACAACTCCAAATAATGCAAATTAGAAACTCCTTTCTAATTTCATTCGCCTTGGCCAAGGACTCTTTGGGTTGTCATTTATCGAATCACATAGGACATTTCTCTTCTTTTTAATAAGTGGTAGATTCTTTATTGATCATACATTATCTCCATGTACAACTTATTATACCCAAGCATACCCTTTGATATACCCTAAGGGTCTTAAGGAATAAGTCAAAGTATAACTCATCATACACAAGATACTATGATGATCTCAAGTCCAAGGATCACTTGTACTACTATCACTGAGAATTCCTATAGTATGTACCAAGTAAAACTCCATTAGGTATTCCTTAGCGAGCCACGTTCAAATGAACTTATTCTCTAATAAGCACCTACATACTTGCTTTAGTGTCTCCACACGGATGATCGTGAGATCAATCATCCTCATCCAATGAACAAGCAACGTATGTACCCAATCTATCCAGGATTCACTAATCCCCAATTTAGTAATCCAATGATTGGGAACTATTTTAGTTTTAAGCTTTCTAAGAATTTAGATCTCATTAGAATGATCATCATCATTATTCTAAAAGCATTGCTTAAAACTATGGGTTTATCACATATTATAAAACAAAGATCATATAGATAATTAAAAGCCTTTAATAAATTAAAACTTTTATTAATAAATGAATAAGATTGTTACAAAGTATATTCTTTATCATCAAACATGATTGGCTTGTGTCCTTATTACTTTCAATCTCCCACTTGCACTAAAGCCAATCGCCATTGTATCTTATACTCTTCTTTTCTAAGTGACGATTATCCTGCTGTTGGATAAGCTTTAGTTAATGGATATGTAATGTTGTTCTTGAGAGTCCACCATTTCTATAGTGATTTCCCATCTTTCAATGATTCTAATAATCAAATGAAAGTGCCACAACACATGTTTAGATCCAAGATGAGACTTAGGAACTATTCCTAGTTCTGTAATGAACTTTTAATCCAAACAATCAACTTGCAGCTTCATTTATAGGTATATACATTGTCTTTATCACTAAACCAACAACTCTTTGCTGTTTGGAACCTTTCCAATTCACTGCACCACCGTTCAAGGTAACACTTTACCTTAAAGTGAATTTTCTGTCATCTTGGTCTGTCTGAAAAAACTTGAGTCTGTTAAGCCCTCTAGTTTTAATTAAGACCCACCATGAATATGATCACATCCTTATTGCCGGTTAAGCACTTTAAGATGTTTTTCACTGACTCATAGTGAACTTCTCCATAATATGACTGATCAACATCAGGTCTCGTACATTTCATTGCATACATGATTGTCACTCATGCTATCTCTCTTTTCAGGAGTCTGTGGAGATTATTAAGAGAGATACACTCCATAGCTCATCGACATGAGACATCTCTTGGAGTTTGCCATGCTAAACGACTTTAGCATCAAATGAATATACGTTCCTTGGGTTAAGTCGAGCATCCTCTTAAATCTATCTATATAGATTTATATCCCCAATTAAGATACTCTTCCAAATCATTCATGGAGGAATGTTTAAGACAACTTTATCTTCTTGATTGTAGCATTGGTATGTAATTCCTCATCCGTAGTATATCAACATATAATACTAGAAATTTCACGGCGCTCCCCATCGACCCTTTTGTACACACTAGAACTCTTACCTCATCAGATATAACTCCCGGATCATCATCTTACATGATGCGTACCTCATCATCATCATCCATGATGAATCCATACATCCTAGGTATCTTGGTACTATTCGCATTTATGATTCGGTTGTGGTACAATAGGTCTATCTACTGAGTTCCTCTTATTTGACTTATAGTATTTTGTGGTTCTTGAACTCTTCAAGATCTATTATCCTCCCACTAGCCCCTTTTAATGATAAACACCTTTATCTTAAAAAGACATGTTCGTAACAAACACCTTTTGCTAAGTAGAATTATAGAACATATACCCTAAACTTACTTTAGGATGTCCCACAAATCTGTATATGTCAAATCTTGTCCTAAGCTTATCCTTGAAACCTTTTAACATAAGTTGGACAACCCTTATCTTAACATACTTAAGATTAGGAATCCTCCCATCCATAACTTTTATTGAGTCTTGAAATTTGGATTTTGAGGTTACCTTTTTCGTAGATATGCAGCCATTTCTAGGACATGATCCTAGAAGGATATTGGAATGTCGGTAAAATCATTTTGGACCGCACCATGTCCAACAAGGTACGATTTTTCATTCAGATACATTAATCAATTATTGCATATCAGGATGTGTCCATTATGAGAAAACCATTTGAGATGATCCGTAAACTTATTGCACAAGTATTTATTCCTTGATCTAATCAAAGAATCTTAATACATTGCCAATTTGTTTCACTTCTGAATTCTTTGAACCTTTCAAATAATTCACACTTGTATTTTAGCAAATACACACATTCAACTCTTTGAATGATCATCTCCTTTTCTTATACTAGTTTGTTCAATTTACAAAATAATTTTTCACGTAAGTCAAGTATACAAAATCCATTAAGTAATCTTTCAGTTCTATACGAAACATTATTATTATAAATAGAACAACAATTGTTCTTAATTATAATACCAAAAATTTTATTGTCCAACAATAAAATGGAAATAATGTTTCCAACGAGAACTGGAATACAATAACAACTTATTGACTTAATAGACTTGCCCGTAGGCATTGCTAAACTATAAGTTTCTATGGCTAATGTAACAACCTTTGCTTCATTTCCCACACATAAGATTATTTATCTTTGTTTAGCTTTCTACTTCTTCTTGGTCCCTTCATAAATCTATATTTATGATAACCAAAGTCGGTATCCAATACCCAAGTAGAACCTTGACTTAAAAAAAAATTATTTTAAATCATGAACAAATTTGTATTTGTAACCAAAACTTCACTAAGCTTCTTTGGTTAGCCTCTGCAAGATGCTTCTTGCAGTTTCTTTCCAGTGTCCAGGCTTATTGTAGTGGAAGTAAACTCCTTTGCTATCCGTATCAGTTTTGTTCTTATTATCCTTTGTTTTTGCCTTTTCATTTACCTTCTTTGAATCGTTCTTCTTTTCAGAAGATCCTTTGGCCCCTACCAGTAAGACTTTGTTTTTCTTGGTTGTAAAGTCACTCTCAACATTTTCAACATGTTAAGCGAATCAGCGAGGCTGATATCTAGCTTGTTTATATGAAAAATTCACAACAATTGTGAAAGGAGTCCGGGAGTGAGTGCAGGATCAAATCTTGGCTCAACTCTCCATCCATGACAAAACTCGTTGTCCTAATTGATCAATCAAATTGATAATGTTAAGAACTTTTTATGCATCTTATAGTGCCATTGGCCATTCTAGATCGGAAGAGCTCCTTAGATATCGATATCTATCGGTCTACTATCCTCACCATCAACTACTTGACGTGCGGGAGTATAGTAGAAGTATCCATAGTTTCAGTGTGATGAAGCTTGTTACTCATGGATACAAGCATGATGCATTGAGCCAATCCAATGTCATCATCTTGCCACTTTCTAAAAGTAGCAATCTCTTCCTCAGAGGCATTATCTGCAACCATTGCAGGGATAGGCATATTAAGGATATAAGATAGCTTTTTAGCCGTGAGAACTATTCTCAATTTCCTTAACCAATCCGTTTAATTCAGTCCGATTAAATAGCATCTAATATGTTTCGCAGTGATAGTAATTTAGACATTGTAAAATTCTGTAAATGAATTTGTAATTAACAACATTTTAACATACATTCTTTTATTAATTACCAAAATAAATTAGGTCTTGTTTTAAATTGGTATCTCCAACTATTTTCTTCAAACTATATTACCCTCAATATATATAGTTCGGCAATATCTAATTAAAGATTTGCTAGTGAGAATAAGGATTCCATTTCAAATGTATATAGCCTTGTGGTGACACAACAAACTATATATAAATAAATAGGTAGACAACTTTTGTCAATTACATCAACTATGCAACTCCTTTTCTTTTGCCTCTTAGATTATTTTGATCAAGTGATGGCACATCCGAATCAAAATTATCCAAGTTAAGTCCGACCTAACACTCCATATATTCAAAAAAGAAAAATATCATCCTTGTGGTGACACAACAAAACAATATTGTTCAATTTTCTTTATAAGCAACAAATGTGATAAATTAACATCTTAAATACTTAATACTTGCCTTGTGGTGACACAACAAACTCATATTAAATATTTAATACTCTATTAATTTTATCATGCTAGAAGGCGACGTTCGATATTCCAAATATCTTTGAACGCTTAAGACTTAATATAAAAATTTGAGGGTTTGTTATTAATTTGTCTCATCTTGTTTAGCTATATACGCATATATATATAAAATACGCCATTATATTAATCAACATGCGAAGCATGTTTTATAATATATAATATATATAGTATAAGCATGCACATATAGAATACTATATTCTACTCAGATTGATTATGGACTTTTATTCTAGTTTGGTTCACTAGAGCCACCAAGTGAACCAAAAGGTCAAACCCTAGGGGTGCAAGAAATAATATTTAAATATAACTATTACATTTAAACCCGGACTCCATTACAAACGGATCTTCATGCGCTTCTTGTCCCTTGATCTCCAATTCTTCAAAATAATTTTAACTATTCCTATTACAAAACTATTTAAAATAAATAGAAACCTTGATCAGCAGTCAAGGGGAAGTACATAGGAGAGAGATAGAATTTACATTAAGAAAAATTAGAGAAGACGAGGTACGCAGACCCCATTTAATAAAACCCATACATTCATGCATCCAACTAAAATAAAATCCAATCGCATTGGTTGATAGTCATAATCAATCCCATTTATTATCATAAACATCATCATATGCATCAATAAATAACATTCATCTTATGAATAATAAACATTTAATATATATATTGATATCATTTAATGGGCAAATTTAGTTAGTATAAAATCTAATTTTGAATCAAAATAAACTCCTTTATTTTAATCCAAATTTAAATCAAAATAAAACTATTTTATTTTAATCTATCCAATTTTGAATAAAATAAACAATTTTATTTTAATCAAAATCTTTAATCCAAATAAACTCCTTTATTTTAATTAATTATGGAATCAAATTCCATATAAAAAAATAACTCCTTTATTAAAGGAAACACGGATTCTCTTTCCTATTCACAAATAAACTCCTTTATTTTGAATAATATGAAATCTTATTTCATATCTAAATAAACTCCTTTATTTAAGGAAATTAGGATTCTCTTTCCTATTCACAAATAAACTCTTTTATTTTGAATAATATAAATCTTATTTCATATCTAAATAAACTCCTTTATTTAAGGAAACATATAATCCAATTTCAACTCCAATTAGTTATTATGGAATCTAATTCCAACTCTAATTAGTTAGCATAAAATTTAATTTTAAAATCAAAATAAACTCTTTTATTTTAATATTAAAATAAACTTTTTATTTTAAAATTAAAACAAACTTTTATTTTAATTATAAAATAATTAAGAATATATATATATATATATATATATATAAAATATATATCAAGTGAATCATGATATATATACATATATTATAAAGAATCACGAAAATTGATTATATCTAGTGTGTAAGACTAACGTGATAACCACTACACCACAGCAACCAGATTTGTTAAAAAAAAAATGATTCACGTGTTAAGCGAATCACAGTACCGTTTTAAAAGTGGGTTTCACGGAAATTGATTACATTTTTTTTAAATAAATTTTATACAATAAAATTATGCCCAATTAAATTGTTCTAAACACATATCAATATACATATCAAATTAAAACAATTAATAATTCGCATAAAGGTTTGGCTCTGATGCCACTGTTAGGTTTGTAATATTCATGAACGCAATCAAATTGCAAAAATAAGCGGAAACGTGTAAAATCAGAGTTTAAAATTTTTTACAAACCATATACCCGGATCACCCTTTATGCATAATTATTAATTAAACGAAAAGGATGAATAAGAAACATACCCTTGAAGATCCGAGCTTCCTCAGGTACAAGTTCACCTCCAATCCCTTTCGCGTTCAACTTGAATCCACCGGGTTTGGTTCCTTCCTTTGATCAACGTTAGCCACCCAAGTGTTTGGCCTCTAGAGGTGATCCACCAAGAAAGAAGAAGGATTTAAGAAGATGGGTATTTGGCTCAAACCCTAGTTTTCTATCTCTATAGAAAAGAACGTACTCTCCCAACTATTGGAATTACGTATGTTGTAAAAGTCAACAACCACCCCACCCATAATAAGACTCCTCTTATTTATAGATGTGGGCAACTCACCTTAACAATTAAGGAATTGGGATTTATTTAATTAATTAAATTCTTTTAATTAATTAAGCTCCCTAATCTTATTAGGGATAATTAATTAAACTCCTTTAACTAATTTTCCTTTCTAATCCAATTAGGAATAAATGAGAGTACTTATATTAAATTAATTTCTAAACTCTTTTAGAAATTAAAATAATAATAATTGTAATAATATTAATAAGACTCATCTTATTAATTTATATTTAATATTTCTAAAATATTAAATAATAAATATTAAGCTATTTAATTTATTCTATCACCATAGATTAAATTAAATATACTTAATATATTATTACGATTATGCCATTAACTTCTTAAATAATTATTCTTCCTTTTTATGGCGTGACCCTTTAGGTTCTCCATATTAAACCTTAGGTTATGAATAAATCAATTAGAACAATTCTAATCTTATTTAAATAAATAAATTAAATAATTAATTTATTTAAATAAATAATATTTATTCTACAATAGGGATAAGCCTCCCTAGCGATTAACGACTTTCCGGATAATATAGATTTCAACATTAATCATTAAAGAACCTTTGAGTAAATAGTTACCAAATACAATTCAATCCTTCCACCATACAATGTCCCAATTAAATATAAGGCATGGAATTATTGTCAAGTCTTATTTTATTTAATTATATGTATTTCGATCCTTAAATGCACAACTCAAATAATGAAAATTAGAAACTCCTTTCTAATTTCATTACGCCTTGGCCAAGGACTCTTTGGGTTGTCATTTATCGAATCACATAGGACATTTCTCTTCTTTTAATAGAAGTGGTAGATTCTTTATTGATCATACATTATCTCCATGTACAACTTATTATACCCAAGCATACCCTTTGATATACCCTAAGGGTCTTAAGGAATAAGTCAAAGTATAACTCATCATACACAAGATACTATGATGATCTCAAGTCCAAGGATCACTTGTACTACTATCACTACTGGGAATTCCTATTGTGATGCAAGTAAAACTCCATTAGGTATTCCTTAGCGAGCCACGTTCGATGAACTTATTCTCTAATAAGCACCTACATACTTGTTTTAGTGTCTCCACACGAGATGATCATGAGATCAATCATCCTCATCCAATGAACAAGCAACGTATGTACCAATCTATCCGGATTCACTAATCCCCAATTTAGTAATCCAATGATTGGGAACTATTTTAGTTTTAAGCTTTCTAAAAATTTAGATCTCATTAGAATGATCATCGTCATTATTCTAAAAGCATTGCTTAAAACTATGGGTTTATCATATTATTAAAAACAAAGATCATGTAGATAATTAAAAGCCTTTAATAAATTAGTACTTTTTATTAATAAATGAATAAGATTGTTACAAAGTATATGCTTTATCATCAAACATGATTAGCTTGTGTGCATATTACTTTCAGTTTCGTCCACACCACTTTGACCACTGATTACTTTCATTCAGAGAATGATCTAATGATTCTAGAGGCATGTTCATGTAGCCTACATGTCAGACAACAAGAATACAACAATAATAGGGTCTAAAACGTAAACACTAGTAAGATCTAAATGCATGAAAATGTTGTCAGACTTTCTGGGCACGTTCTGGGTTACCCAGAAACGTTCTGTCAATGCCGGTCAACGTGGTTTGACCACTAATAACTTTCACCCGGCTTATGATCTGACTTTGATTTAAGTTTCAGATCAAAGATCTCATAGCATACTACCAGATCAAAGATTAAAAACACAAAAAGAATAAACATACAGAGATCTACAGGTCCTGACATTTGGTTGTCAATCAACATAATCATTTTATTCCAGATTTTTAAAAACACCAATCCGAGCCTCTAGATGTTATGGATCTAACATCTAGCAACCCATATCATCATTATACACTACATACAACACATTTAAACATTAAAACACAACATCTATCATGGAATCAAAGATCAGATTTAGCTTTTAGGGTTTATACCTAAATTGAACAATGGTTGATTCTGACTTTTTGATCTGTTAATGAAGGTAGTGGGGCTTACTTTTGGGATTGAAATGCTACTAGAATTCGTGAATGTGGAGAGAGAGAAACTTGGTTGGGTGCTAGATAGCAAATGAGCCAATTCTTTGGACTTTTACTTTCTTTAATCACTCTAAATTAATTCTTGTGGTTGAGAAGGTTGTTATGTGGCTTCAATTGGCTGATTCAAGGTGTTTAGTAATGGGTCAAGAGATGTGGCACCATTTTTGGCCATAACTATATTTAACTTTAAAAATTAAGAAAAGGGTAATTTGGTCATTTGGCTTACAACCCGAAGCTGCACAATTAGATGATCAAAATCTTGTGGAGCAAGAACTAATGAAGAATTCAAATGTGCTGATTTAGAAGATATCTCAGATTAATGAAGAATCAAAAATGGTGTTGACAGCAGAAGGAGATAATTCATTTCAGAAAATACTTCAAACTGCAATGGCTGATGTATCTCTCAAAATCAAAGAGAGAGATAACATCTATCTGAAGGCCATACAAGATCAAAAGGCAGAAGCTCTACGAGCACAGAAGGCCAATGAAGAGCAAATCCACGCCCTCTATGACAAGATTGACAACATAAAGCAGTCTTTCTCAATGCAACTTGAGCTAGGCCAACATGAACTCAAGTTTGAAGTTTCCAACTCCTCCTACCTAATGGAGCAGCTTATGTCCAACATGGAGCAGTTTTCCCAAATGATTAATGACAAAAAGGGGGAGAAAAAGAGGCATAAAAAGAGGCAGAGCAAGAGGCACTCAAAGTAGAGCAAGAAGAGTAGAAGGATAGTATAGAAGAAGTCAAAGAAGCAGACAACAGAAGAAGAGGCAGAGTCATCATCTGTGGGGGAGCCAAAAGATGATGATCACATGATCGCAGAGTCTGAGGGGGAGCATGTTAAGAAAGACGCTGAAGGGGAGCTAAGAAAAGAAAGAAGGTCATCATCTCAAGGGGAGCAAGAAGAACAAACAGATGAATAGCTGATCAACAAACATCCTGGAAACATATATGGAGCCAAAGAGGTACATCTCTAACTAGTTAGGTATGTTTTGGATCCAGGATGTAAAATGTCTTAATGTCTAAATTGCCATATCATTATAAATGACATTCACGATTATCTATTTTAGAGATACAGCTGCTCACTGTATATAAGATTCATTCATAACATACATATGCACTTATTATTTTTGTCATAATCAAATAGGGGGAGATTGTCAGGAATAAACATGTGAATGATATTCCTATTTATATATGATTTGATTATGATATATATGAATGAATATACAAGTATGCTTGCATTAAGAAAAGTTGTAAAGTCCTTTGATAGATAATAGAAATATGTGTACAAGGACTTAGAATGAATTGATCAAGTATGTTAGGTTGATCCTACATAAGCAAAACAGCTTTATAAAGTCCTTAAAAAGAAATGATGTACAAGGACTATAAATATAGTAAGATCAAGCATGTTAGGTTGATCTTATGATGTAATAGATAGGCTTGTCTGATCGTCGAGCACTGCGCCATGATCTGCCAGGAGAGTTAAGGATAACTCGAGAGCTATCGAAAGAGTAATCGTAGAATCGCCGGATAGTAGATCTCGAGTTAAATGAATCGCCGGGAGAAACGAAGAAGGATCATAGTATATCGAGAAGAACTTCCTCAGGATCGTAGTGTGCAGAGGAAGTCATGTTCAAAATCGTAGTGACAACCTGCCTACGAGTCGACCAAACATCTGCCAAAGCCAAGTCAGAAACATAGACTACACTCAGAGTCGTACAGTCTACTGATGCCAAAGCCAAGTCAAGGATCGTAGATCACACTCTGAGTTTGTAAAGTCTATTGATTACATGCAGAGATCGTAGTCGAGCAAGATTAGATAAAGACAACAAACATAAGGCAGAAACCGTAGAGTGTCAAGATCTGATCTCGAAGTCGTTGTGTCTGCACAGCCGAAGCTGAATCGTAGAGTACAGAACTATGACCTCAAACAGATGTGCTCATAATGCCAAGGCAGAATCGTAGAGAAAATACAATTTTCAACTAATGAGCACTCCCAGAATATCCAAAGGAATGAAGCCTCTGGTCGGCACTGCAATGTTACATCCAAGGAAACTAGAGAGTACTCAACGAATGGCATGCAAGCTAACAGAAGATCTAAGCGCCAATCCAATTAGCATCAGGATTTAGTTGTGAAGCCATTTGAGATGAAGTCTTCCACAAGGAGATCAGAAGAAGACTTCAGCAACTAACTAAGGAAAGTCAGCAAGTGTAGTAGCTGTCAAGCAGACAGAAGACAACAATCTTGGGAGCAACCAGGATCGTAGTGTTTGCCAAACAAAGAAAGAACTAATGAAGTACATACAGAGATACTGAAGAACAAGGCTAAAGTGATTAAGCATTGGGTCAGTCCATTAATGATCAGTGAACGAGAGATCACAAGGAGAAAGCGAGTGGACGCGCCACAAATCTGAAGTGTCTTGCTATTCGAGAGGGGACCAGAGAGAAAGGAGCCATCGATTAATGGCGCCCCAAAATTAGGTATACATCACCCATCTTGAGTCGCCGGATACATGGTATGTAATTCAAATACAACTTAATAATACAAGCTCGCTGCGTATAATACGACAAAACATAAAGCGTGAGTTTGAATACAAATATTGTCTACTAGAGATTATACAAACTCAAAAGGAGTCCTCATTACAATTATTATCACATTATTTCACGAGAATAGTGAGGACTACTAATGCACCATCTAGGACCATCACTACTGTTCGACTAGTCCCATTTACGTTCTCATTTCACGAAGAAACGGTGAAAGAAAAGGTGAGCTCAACTAGCCCAAGAAGAAATATTCGACTAAGATAATGCGAGAATAATTTATCGTTAGCCTTCAACGGTGTTAAAGCGATAAAATATAATAACTATCAAGTTTAAGCTGCGGTGAGAACAAGCAATCCATTAGAAGAGTCAAGTAGGGAATAAAATCTACCATCTTCTATGATTTAAAAGGTTTTCATCACTTTTATCATTTGGGACTCGAATTTTAATAAATAATCCACATCATCGAATCACCCCTCGCACTACTGGCTTAAGGATATTCTTTAGTATCACGACCACAAATTATCCATGCACTCACGGGCCGAGGACATTCGTGTAATCATTAATGGTCATGATTACAATCGAATAATCCGGTCATAATCATACCAAGTCCATCTATGCACTACACAGCCACGAGATGACTTTCAACAAAATATAAACATGAGGATGATGACAATGATATAAGAATTCAATAAAACAAGTTGAAGAATTAATTTATCTAGGAACCGATAACGCCCAAATTGTCAACATGATCTTTGCTTTGTAGAGTAAAATTCAAGAATGCTCGGAAGAATATTTCTATGAAAATCTTTGGATGAAGCGCAAATATCAAAGATATTCCACTTATTTCATAGGTATAGAAGTCAAATTTTTAACCAACCGAGTATAATAAAAAATGGAATAACAAAAGAAATCACCATAAATGCGATAGGCGCATACGCAAAGTTATTCCAACAGAATAATAAAGGATGGAACCGGTCAAGGCGTAAGCGCACGCAGACGAGGATATTACGATAGAATAATAAATAATGGAACCGTCCCGGCGTAAAACGCACGCATACAAGATATTAAAGCGAGAATAATAAATAATGGAACCAGTCAAGGCGAAGCGCACGCATGAGTTATTCCGACAAAATAATAAATAATGGAACCAGGTCCGGCATAAACGCACAGACAGGATATTTCGACAGAATAATAAAGAACGGAATATTAGAAGAATGTCACCATGTATAGGGTAGCAGCGTTATCTGAGTTATTCAATGTAATAATAAATAATGGAATAACAGAAGTTCTCTTCATGAGTACAACAAATAACATCCCTTACCGTAAAAGAAACTGAATATAAGAGTAGGGAGGTATCGGAATACTTTTCTATAGGTTCTCTTATAATTCTCTCTCTAGAGTTTCAGTGAATTCGTAAGAAATAATGAAGGAATGAACTTCTATTTATAGAAGAATGGACTGCATAGTAACTAACTTATGAACGGTCCAAATTGATTTACTTTAAACGGACGATCTAGATTGGTTTACTATTAAAACTTATAACAACGGTCCATACTGATTTACTATTAAAACTTTAAACTAGCGATCCATATTGATTTACTATTATAACTTCTACCAGCTGTCCATATTGATTTACTATTATATCTTCAACCAACGGTCTGAAAAATTAGCACATCTCATTATGGAATAATATTGTACCCAAAAATGATTTGGACCGAAAATAAATATATCTTACGGATGAATAGTACCCCGTGAATAGTAACTCTTGAATAGTAACTCATGAATAGTAACTCGTGAATAGTAACTCATGAATAGTAACTCGTGAATAGTAACTCGTGAATAGTAACTCATAAATAGTAACTCGTGAATAGTAACTCGTGAATAGTAACTCATGAATAGTAACTCGTGAATAGTACTCCGATACGAAAAGTGTCTCGAATACCCAATTGAACAATATATCCTCCAGACATCAATTATACTAACACAAATAAGTCCAACACAATGGAACTATAAAATTCATCTTTAATCAACATGAACTTATTCATCATTAATATTATAATTCACAATATTTAACAACCGTGTCGTTCCGTGAAAGAGGGGCTTTCGATAAGGATTTTTCTTTATTTGGCGATGCAATTAGGTGACCAAACCTCTCCTTGACAAAACTTCTAGACATTGTCAATATTGCAAATAATAATATGAATAACTTTTCCGTCTCAATTATTGATTTAATAATATATCATATAATCTGGATGATCTTTGTAACAATAATTGAATCAATAATATGAGAAATATGATGCAAAGAATCTTCGTAAGCAATAATTGAGCATAAGCCGAGTGACTTCTCACGTAAGCATCAATAATCAATACCGTAGTGCATCTTTGTAACCACGCCAGCGTATTCTTGTACTTTTACTACTACGTGTAGTTCAACAGCTTTTAACGGTAACACCTCCGTAGTTATTTTATATAAAGTATTTTTGTCGTTTTCTTAATCCGACAATAATTACGCTAGGGTCCACAAATGATTGTCTGCCGTTATACGAATATTCCCTGTTAAAACGAATATTTCCCGACCAATCGAATATTATATAACAACTTGCGTACTTTGCAAAATTTATAAATAATACCCACAACTATAACATTATATCAAATCAATACCATAATATTCAAAAATATAATTCAAAAAAATTATTCTTTATTCATAAAATTTGGGGTCTTACAACCTCCCCTTCTTATGAAATTTCATCCTCGAAATTACGGTACATACCTGGTATGTTGAAGAGATGAGGATACCTTGACTTCATCTCAGATTCTAACTTCCAAGTTATTTCCTCCACATCGTGGTTTCTCCACAAAACTTTGACTTGAGGTATAACCTTGGAGCGTAGAACATGATCCTTCTTATCCAAGATTTTAACAGGTAACTCTTCATACGTTAAATCTTCCTCTATCTCGTCTGGTTCTAACTCAATAATGTGGTTTGGGTCTTTCACATATTTACGTAACATAGATACGTGAAAAACATTATGAACACGAGAAATACTTGGCAGTAAGGCGAGTCTATAGGCCACAGTTCCCACTCGCTCAAGAATTAAAAATGGGCCAATGAACCAAGGATTGAGCTTTCCTCTCTTTCCAAATCTCGTAAATCCTTTCCATGGAACAACACGTAACAACACATGATCTCCAATATCGAATTCTACGTCATTTCGATGAAGATCAGCATAACTCTTTTGTCGATCTTGTGAAGTTTTTATACATTATCGAATCGTTTGAATCTTTTCTATAGTCATACGTACCAACTCCAGTGCCAACAAAGTTGCTTCACCCACCTCATCCCATCATACTGGAGAACGACACTTTCTTCCATACAACGCCTCAAATGGAGCCATGCCAATACTTGCTTGATAACTGTTGTTGTAGGAAAACTCCACCAATGGTAAGAACTTGTCCCAACTTCCCTTGAAGTCAAGGACACAAAGTCTTAATAAATCTTCAAGAGTTTGAATAGTCCTCTCCGACTGTCCGTCCGTCTGAGGATGATATGCCAAGCTAAATCGTAAGTCTGTGCCCATAGCTTTTTGCAAACTAACCCAAAATCGTGAAGTGAATCTTGGGTCTTGATCAGAAACTATGGATACCGGCATACCATGCAGTCTTACAATCTCGTTTATATACATACGAGCAAGACGTTCAAGTGTATAAGTTTCTCGTATCGGTAAGAAATGAGCAGACTTGGTCAATCTATCAACAATGACCCAAATTGCATCTATGCCTTGAGAAACCTTAGAAAGACCGGTAACGAAATCCATGGTAATGTGCTCCCACTTCCATTCTAGAATTTCAAGTGGTTGCAATGGACCTCTTGGCACTTGATGCTCTGCCTTGACCCGTTGACAAGTTAAACACCTTGAGATAAACTCCGTTATCTCTCTCTTCATTTTGCTCCACCAAAATGTATGTCGAAGATCATGATACATTTTGGTACTCCCAGGATGGATTGCAAACGGTGTGTTGTGTGTCTCCATCATGATTTTATACTTTAAATCAGGGTCGTGAGGAACACAAAGTCTGGAGTTGACTCGAAGTATTCTTTTTTCATCAATTCTTACTTCCGGCATAACACCTTCTTGCACTTTCTTCCTCATACGCATCAGCTCCGGGTCTATAGCTTGAGCAGCTTCAACTTTATCAATTAAAGTCGGTTCTACTCGTATATTCGCCATCATCACATGGGTCCCTGGAGTTTTTAACTCTATCTCCATCCTTTGCAAGTCACACAAAATGGGCCTTTGTGTTGACAATATCGCACTCGTACTTGCATATGATCTTCTACTCAATGCGTCAGCTACCACGTTCGCTTTTCCAGGATGGTATTGGATGGTATGATCATAATCTTTCAACAGTTCAAGCCAACGTCGTTGTCGCATGTTGAGTTCCTTTTGAGTGAAGAAATATTTGAGACTTTTATGATCCGTAAAGATCTCTACTTTCTCCCCATACAAGTAATGCCTCCAAATTTTAAGTGCGAAGACAACAGCTGCTAACTCTAGATCATGAGAAGGATAATTACTCTCATATTCTTTGACTTGTCTTGAGGCATAGGCTATGACTTTCCCATGTTGCAATGAGAACACATCCCAACCCTTTGCCCGAAGCATCACTGTAGATGACAAATCCCTCTGAGCCAGATGGTATTGTCAGAATAGGTACTGAAATGAGTCTCCTCTTGAGTTCTTGAAAACTCTTCTCACATTCTTTGCTCCAACCGAACTTTGTATCTTTCCGAGTCAGCTGAGTTAATGGAGTAGCGATTCGAGAAAATCCTTCCACAAACCTCCGATAATAACCAGCTAAACCGAGAAAGCTGCGTACTTCGGTCACTGATTTAGGTTGCTCCCAGCTTTGAATAGCTTCAATCTTTGCCGGGTCAACAGATATTCCATGGCTTGATACTACGTGCCCAAGGAATGCTACTTCCTCAAGCCAGAACTCGCATTTCTTTAACTTGGCATAAAGCTTGTATTCACGAAGCTTTTGAAGTGTCAGCCTCAAGTGTTGCTCATGATCTTCATGACTTTTGGGGTAAATAAAGATGTCATCAATAAAGACAACCACAAAGTGATCCAAATATTCTTTGAATACTCGGTTCATTATATCCATGAAGGCAGAATGAGCATTAGTCAATCCAAAGGACATGACTAGGAATTCATAATGCCCGTACCGAGTTCTAAAAGCCGTCTTTGGAATGTCATCAGTTCTAATCTTCAATTGATGATATCCGGAACGAAGATCAATCTTTGAAAAGAATTTAGCTCTTTGTAACTGGTCAAACAGGTCATCAATACATGGCAATGGGTACCTGTTTTTGATGGTGACATGATTCAACTCTCGATAATCAATACAAAGTCGCATACTACCATCTTTCTTCTTCACGAATAGAATAGGAGCACCCCAAGGAGACGTACTAGGACGAATGAAACCAATGTCTAACAATTCCTGCAATTGGGTCTTTAACTCATGAAGTTCAATAGGAGCCATTCGACGTGGGGCTTTGGAAATGGGTTTTGTATCAGGTTCAAAGTCGATACAAAATTCAATTTCATGCTCTGGGGGTAGGTGTAACACCCGAGAATTTCGAATTTTCAATGAATTAAATTTTTATTTGATTATATGGATTAAATGAATTTTATTTAGTTATTATATGAGTAAGATATTTGAAGGTCGTTGTATGACCTAGAATGTGTAGATGTGGTTAGTATTCTGGCTTTGTGCTAGAATTAATTGTTGTGAATTATCAAGACGAGAACGAAGGTTTTCTGAGATTGTTTGTGAAAAAAACACTATTCATCCGATGACGTTCGGAGCTAGGGTTTGAAATTCTGATAAATGCGTAATGTTAGAATATGACGATATTATGGAATAACCAATAATATTTTTGTTATGGCAAACGAAGTTTTTGCCAGCGGACTTAAAACCTAAGGGTTTGTGAAAGAGGTTTCCGAAAGGGAAATGTAATGCGTATAGTCATTTCGATTATTATACGTAAGGAATATGAGTATTATACTAGTAGTATGTACTGAGTATGGTATGAAGAATAGTCTGACGATATAATCGATTATTATATGAGTATTATATACAAAGAGAATACATGAGTAATACTGGCGTAGAATACGAGTTGTATTATTATAGTATGAGTTAAGGATTTTATCCAATCCAATTGGACTTGAATTAATAAACAAGCCCAATGAATTAAGTATACAAGCCCAAGTCAAGGCCCAATATTAGATTGGCTAAAGCCCAATGTTTTTATGTCAAGCCAAATAGAAAAAGTAAACCGCGGGACGAACCGGTGGGTCAAGGATGGGTAAAACCCATGGGGCAACCGATGGGGATAACCCATGGGCATGGTGGGCCGGCCACTTGGTGTGCAAGCCAAGTGTATCACTTGGTCACCAAGTACTTTACTTGGTGACAAAGTGGTAATTAAGTAAGGAGGTGGAAAATTGGACATTTTTGCCCTCATTTGGTTTTCTATAAATAGAAAGCTAAGAGTTGGATTTTTGTTGTTTTACAAAGTTTGTACAACATATTTGAGAGAGAGAAAAGAGCTAGAATCCTATAATCCTTCTACTTCCAAGAAAACCAAAAGACGTTTATCAAGAACGTTAACTACTTCAAAGGTAAATTCCTATAAACCGTAATCTTCATCCTTTTCGATTTCTTTCTCATAGAAGAATCGTAGATGAGTGGAGAATGTTTATAGAGAAGATATAGGAATGCCTTTTAATGACGAAATCATTGACAGGTCATGACCAAATAGAAATCGTAAGTGTTTACGTGAGTTAAAACCATAGAAAGTCTTGAAAGTTAACTTAGTTATAATTGAACGTTTTGGAAACCGTTGTAGCTAAGATATGTGCATCTTGATTGGTTAGAATGTAGATATGAAGTCCATGGAGTATTCCATGTGATTTGGCTTAGAGAACATTAGTAACAAAGTTATGGCGGATTTTGCGGAAATAGACGTTAAACGTCGAAAACGCATAAAGTCCGGATTAAAGGTTAAAAGTTGTCGTGTGACTTGAAAACATCGGTTTCCAATGTCAAAACGTGAGATAAGGTAATTAAGAGTCATTGGCGAATAAATCGTCGCATTCCAACTTATAACGAAGAAAACGAGTATTGAACGGGCAAAAACGTTAAACGAATGCTTAAAAATGAACTTAAAGGTGAATTCCGAGTTAACGGATTTGAAAATATGAAATTCTTATATGAACACATAAAGGATGTAATTCCTGACTTGTAGGAATTCGAATGGGTTAATTCGGATGTAAAATGAACAAATTAGGAAGCCGATAGTTTCGTTAAGAAACCAAATCTGTTTTGGCTAACTGGTGCACAGACTCGGCGTCGCAGCGCCAAAACCAATACAAATTGGTGGTGGCGCATGACTCAGACTCTACGAAAGTACCACCGCTAACTCAAAGCAGCAGGCGCCACTAATATACAAAGGATCTGCATGGCCTTGCTTGTATAGATAGTGGAAAAAAAGTTGACCAAGTTAGGTTTAGTTCCCTTTTTAATGTAGACCTAAAGTAAGATGTTAAAGGTACTTAAAGTACATAATGAGACTTACTTTAAAAACACTTATAAAATGTTAATGTAAGAAGAATGGGTAAGGTTTAATGGAAATTAAATGAAGAACGCAAATACGTAATGAGTGAACCGTGAACGACGTTCAACATTAGTAATTAACCATTAATGATCGAATGTCGGCTAAGGACGTAAGAACGTTAATAAAACATAACGAAGTATAGAAAGTCGAATCAACTTTAATAACGGAGTTAAAACAAGTAAGATATAGAAGAGAAAGAAGTTGGTTAGAACCGTAAAGTGAGTTTGTTTGATAACTAATTACAGTGTGCTATGTGAATGTATCATGTAGATCCTGTAAAGACTGTGAATAGTTGGAATATATATTTGAAGACGCTTGAAGGCAAGTCTTTCTTAACTCTTGTCTGACCTTCGTGTTAGCCAAGTTTTTACGTAATGCATGATATACAATGCATGAATGGTAAATAGAAAAGAGTCGATGCCTATTTTATCAAGGCTAGACAAGTATTAAAGGATAGATTGAATTGGTTACAAGTCTGTTGATATAGAACTATTAACGCTATCCTATGCCAAGTATTTGGTACGGATGAGAAGGTAAGTTTGTCTATGAACAAACAAAAGTATTTTCATCGATTATTAGATGGGCACGCGAGGTTGCCAAATGTTAAACGTAAATACGTTTAACGTAAGAGTGTTGATCAACATAGAGTACAATAGGCTGATTGTAACGACCGAGAAATACATATCTTATTATAAAATGATTTTATTAAGTTAAATAATAATAAAATCATATTCCATGTGTT
Source organism: Panax quinquefolius (assembly GCA_020205615.1). NCBI lineage: Eukaryota > Viridiplantae > Streptophyta > Magnoliopsida > Apiales > Araliaceae > Panax > Panax quinquefolius. The sequence continues at coordinate 105,167,990 of CM035160.1, read as the reverse complement.
ATCAAGACGGTTGTCATTGTATAACCTATTGATGTTAGAATATCGTAGTATTTGGGCTACGTGGAAGAATTAAAGTGATTGAATTTCCAAAAAGAAAATAAAAGTTTTCCGAGAAATTTTCTAAAAAACACTATTCATCAGTATTTGCTCGGGATGTAATTTTGAGATTCCGAGAAATACGCAATGATGGAATAACAAGGTAAGATGGATTATGTAATAAAAATCTAGTTATGGAAAAAGTAATAATTCGCTTGTGGACTTAAATAATAAACGTTAAGTAAAGCGAAGTGTTAAAGAATAAGTAATAATTGTATGATACTTGGTATTGTACGAAGTAATGAAAACGAGTATAATATGAAGTATTATACGAGTTTGTATGAAGGATGAAATATCGTATATAAATTCTATATGAATTATAATACGAAAATGATACATGAACTATATGTATGTGTATTAATAAATATTAATGGACTTGGATGATTGGTAAACAATTATATACAAGTCCAAGTGAATTAGAGAGAGAAGCCCAATTAATGAATAAATGAACCAATTAGTGTTTGTTAAAGTAAAGCCCAAGGATTAATTAATGTAAGCCCAAGATAGAATCCATGGATTGTATAACCCATGGGGAAAACCATATTGATATGGTTAATGTGTGAGTGACTAAGTGATGTGGTGACCAAGTGATGTGGTGATCAAGTAAGTGTGATGATCAAGTAGGAGTATTGACCAAGACTTTGAATTAATGGCCAAGTAAGAGATAAGAGAGTGGCTAGCAAGTAATGAATAGTAAGGAGGTGGCTTAAGGAGGTGGGATGTTTTAAAGACCAAACTACCCTAACCTTGGAAAGTCTATAAATAGAAGAGCTTTACAAGCCATTTGTTGGTTGATAATTAATCCAACACATCTAAAGTGCTTAAGTGTTAGAGAGAATAAGCTACACATAAGTCATTCCATGAGTAAGAAGAAGAAGCAAGCTACTTACCAAGACTACAAAAGAGTAAGACTTCTTCTCAATTATCTTCTATCTCTACCATGATAGGATGATAAGAAAAGTTGGATTAGGAAACATGAATGAGTAAGTAATGAACTTAAGCCAATTAAGTTGGTAATAAGTCATTTAAGCTAGCATAAGTTATAAACTTATTTGAAAATAATATGAACTTATAAGAAGTTTATTAAGAGAAATGATATGAATGTAAAACAAATTATATGATCATATGTATCATGTATACCTAAGTAAAGATATATGTGAAGAGCATGTAAAGTATGATGATTAAGAAACCATAATTGTCATAAGTCATTAACAATGAAATCTTAAGTAGTTTATAATTTGACAAGTTATAGACTTATGAAGAACAAGTCAAAATCCAACAATGAATCTATGTTGTTGTATTAAGTATGTTGAGATGTTCACATGATGAATGAAGTTCATTTGTAATGTTGATCAAATCATAAGAATGAAGAATTATCGGAATTTGCATGATTGGACGATAAACGTCGAATACGTAAAATTCTCGAAATAGAAGTCAAATTTTGTGTTTGATCACGAAACTATTGTTTTCTAATAGAGACAAGTCATAATCGGCATTTAAGAGTTACACACTCGAAAATGACCGGATTCCGACTTAGAACGAAGAAATAAGCGTTGAACGTTCACAAACGTTTATCGTTTACGTTAAAAATGAACCAATAGGTGAATTTTTAGCAAACAAAGTCAATTAGATAAAATTATTGAATGGTCATATAGAGTACGTAAGTTGTGAACCGTAGGCTTTTAAACGAGCCAATTCGGACTTATAACGAAGAAGTTATGCGTCCGGGAAGTTCACAAAATTTCAAAACTGAAAATGATATCTGGTGCACTGAGTTGGCACCGCGGCGCCAACCCTAGGCAAAAGACCCGTGCCACGACGCGGAACAGTAACCGAGCATACTACAAGAGTTTGACACAGCGTGAACCTTAGTTCAATAAGTGGAAATGGCAGCCGCCATGAAGCGATGACAAAATCCTCCTCGGGTGTGGAAGTGGCCATGTATGACCCATTAAGTAAGGACTTCTGGCCAGTAGTGCCAAGTCCGGGACAGTTTTACATTAAGCTCACGCAGCAGCGCGAGATGTAAGTATAAAGCTGGCACCGCAGCGCCAGTCTCAGATTGAAGATAGTAATGAAATTTTCTAAGTATAAAGAAAAGAAATGGAAGTAAACATAACTTAAGGAAGGTAATGTAACATTGATTAAACATTGTTAAACCTTAAGGATGATGTATAAAGGTTGAGATAACCTAGTCAATTATAATGCAAGCATAATGATAAACCGGAATGAATATTAAATGAGTCTAATACACAATTAGATTGAAATAAAGAGTATGATATAGTCATATACATACTTGATTATATGTGACCTAATGTAAGGCATTATGAGATCATGTATTGTAGAGATTTGAACGACTTAAACATAAAGTTAATTTACCGTAGCAGACGCTAAAGGCAAGTATTCTAACTCTTGTCTTAGTTCAATCTGAACAAGTTTTTGAGATTCATGTATTCTTTCGCATGAATTAAAGTATGATGAAGTTGAAGCCAATTCCTTTGGCTAGACTTGATGAATTGATAATCTATTCATGTATTATCAAATGTTGTTATCTTTTGTCAACTATTTGATATGGTTTTCAAAAGAAGACTGAAATGTTAAACTAATGTTTTGTCGGTAAAATGACAGGCACGTGAGGTTGCCAAATGATTAAACGTGCATACGTTTAATGGATGTAGTGTTGATCAACATAGAGTACAATAGGCTGATCACCTAGAAGTGCTAGTAAGTGATATCGGGCTTACGGATTTGCTTCCGGGTTGTCCTTTTCCAATAAAGAATGAATACTCGAAGTCTCTGACCGGAGTGAATGTTTTACTAAATACGGTTGTTGTTGTAAAACATTTTGAAAGAAAGGATGAAGTGCTATTTTGAATTATCAATAGTACTTCATAACTATTGTTCAGTTATTGAGGATATACGATTTGTATGTGTCAAGCATGTTGTTATTAAATTGTTATACTTGCTTGAGCTAGTTATGCTCACTCTTGCTTGAACCATATGAATGCAATGCTAAAGATTGAACGTCCCGAAGGATCGAAAAAGGATAAGGGAAAAGCTAAGGCAGATTACTAAGCTGTCTTGTAATAGTATAGGTCTATTGTTGTAATTTAACTGATATTATGACAAAGAACCATTTGTAACAGGTTTAGAACTTGGGAAATGTAAATATTACTTTAAATATATAGAGGTTATATTCGTTCTTTGAGACTTTTCAATTGACTGAATGTATGAATGTTGTACAGTATAGCACCATATGTCGGGTTGGAAGATACCCGGATGTGGGGGCGCTACACTGATCACCTAGAAGCGCTCGTAAGTAAAGACGGTTGGATGGCCTTAGTGCCAGATATCCTTTTCAAGTATGAAAATGAAAATAGTATGTTCATGGTCTATTGACCGGTTCATCATTCCTAAGCTATTATATATACTCTGGAATTGTCGTAGTAGAAGTATTAGTCAAATGATTAAGGATGCTTAGTAAATAATTGTTCTGATATTGATATAAAGGATGTAATTACTGCTGTGATATTCATATGTTTCGTTGTTAAGACTTGTTGAGCTAGTTATGCTCATTCTTGCTTGAACCATATGTTTGCGACTAAAGTGAAACATCCCGAGAGTTCTATGAGAGATAAAGGCAAGGCTAAGATGGACAATTAATCGTCCTGTAATAGACTAGTATATTTGTATGTAATATACTTATGAAGAACAACGAATGTATTCGGTTATGAACCTGAGAAAGGATTTATTATAGATGTAATACAAAGATAGTAATTACACTCATTTTGTTGTTATTTCAATGGAATGATTGTATGAAATGTAGTATCGTGGAGCACCATCTGTCGGGTTGGAAGATACCCAGATTTGGGGCCGTCACAGGTTGGTATCAAAGCATTAGGTTATAAAACTTAAGGGGTGGAAAGAACCTTAGGCCAATAACCTCGTAGGAAAGGAAGAGTCTAAAGAAATCTAACTCGAGTCAAATGAGTTAATAAGGTATTGAGGAAACTCAGTACCAAAAGATTTAAAAGATGGAAAGTAACCCTAAATGGATTAAATGTGATTTGTGCTTATATTATTGTGTATTATGTACTAATCAATTTGTTATGTGTTATTGTAGATGTCGGTTGATAGCTTGATGTATAGGGATATACATGTGATCAGCAAGGAGTCTGTGAACCGAGTTGAGACATTACCTGTGCCTATAGCAGACATACCTGTAGTGATTCTAGAAGAGTCAGAGCCCGCGGAATATTACTCGGAGGAGGATTATTCGGAGGAGACCATGGGGATATCATCATATTTGAATATGATGATTGATGTGGAGGATGACATGGAGGTAACATCGATTAATACGGTGATACACGCCTAGAGTCTACACCTTCACTGAGACTATGAGGGCAATGTACCTCTCGGTGCTTGGCCAGTAACGCAAGAATTGCACAATATGGTGCAAACACCGGAAGGAAGAGATCGTTGATCTCTATGGGGCCAAAGAGTCTGCAGAGTCGGACTACGAGATAGAAACATGATGAGAAAGTGCTCATGGTCGACAAGGCCCGGGACTATAAGAACGAGGTCATAGAACTTCGCAAGCTGGTTGAAAAAGACTAGAAGATATAAGATGTAATGTCATATATAAATGCGGTCATGACGAGGATTTCAAGCTTATGATAGCTTGTTATTCTATTGAGTTGGGACAGACTCGACATACTATAAGTCGGGATATTGTGTCGATTTTGGCAAACCAGAAGCATGAGAATGCTGTTAAGCAATATTAGGAGTAGTATAGTGAATACTTTTGTGTAGTGACGTAAAACCCTCTTTTGTATAATTAAAGGGTAGTCTTTTTGTAAATCCCAATTTTTGTAGAAGTCAATCGTGGGATGTATATGTAATAGCTTTTGGGCTATGTAAAGCAACTTGTAAATAGTTTTGAACTATGAAGAAGCATTTTAATAGTTGGTGACCATCGAGTCGGGAGACTCAGAAGACTTAGACTACATGTCCATATTTGATGGCATGTTAGAGGAAGAGGTGGACGTGATGTCCTTTAACCAGGTTGCACCTACAGAGACTCAGGTTCCACCTACGGAGGAAATGTCTACGGGGGAATCAATGAAGGCACTGTTTATGTCGGTATTGGATAGGAATGTCCATTACTGCCAAGAGGTTAAGGAGTTGAAAGAGGAACTCCGAGCTGTCCGTGAGGACAAGACTAGTATGGAAGGAATGTGGGAAGAGGAGCACGATGACAGAGTCCTAGCTATGGACAAAGTCCGAGATTTGAGAGGAGAAGTCTTTGAGCTCAAGCAGGAGCTAAAGACTAAGAAGCGAAAGTTGGAGAGGATGTCCTATATTCATAGGAGTTCTCATGTAGATTTCCAGCAGCAGGTAGCTGGATATCAGAAGAAAGACGCAACCCGGTCATACCATCGGTAGAGATGTTATTATTGGAATGCCAAAGCAGTGATTTCGAGAATGCCTTACGGCAGATGTAATCTAGCAATAGCTAGAGTAGAATAGATATTTAAATATTATGTATCTAGTAAGTGACGTAAAACCCTCTTTTGTATAACAAAGGGTAGTCTTTTGTAAATCCTAATTTTTGGAAAGTAATTGTGGGATAGAAATGTAATCAGCTAAGGCTGAGTAATGTAAACAATGTAGTATTATACTACAACTAATGAATCAATATAAATCTTTTTATGGAATATGTTGAGTAATGAGTATGAGTTGTTGTTTTATTACAAACAATAACAAACCAACAAGAAAAAAGTAATAATGATGTGTTGTTTTCTTAACAGCAAAATGCCGCCAAGAAAGAGAGACAAAATCGGTAGCTTAATGTTAACCAACCGGAGGGTGGTCCGGTTAATCCAATGCAGGAGTTCGTTAATCTTTTAACGGCTGCATTTAATAGAATATGGGCTAATGTACCTGTAATTCCTGGAGTAGTACGAGCTACTACTTTTAAGGATTTCAAAAGTGTAGGTCCGCCGGAGTTTAAGGGAACTACGGACCCTATAGAAGCCCAGACATGGGTAAAAGAAATCGAGAAAGCATTTGTAATAGCAAATGTTGAGGAGGGTCAAAAGGTTGCCTTTGCAACCTATTTGATGAAGGGAGAGGCCAACTTCTAGTGGGAGGCAAACCAGGCTAGGGCCGATATAGGGAACCTAACGTGGGAGAGGTTCAAGGAGATTTTCTTCGAGAACTATTTTCCCACGAGTATGCAAGGGAGGATGGAGATGAGGTTTCTAGAATTGAAACAAGGGGATATGGCAGTTCCCCAGTATGCTGCCAAGTTTAATGAACTGGCATGATTCACTCCATATCAAGTGAAACCCTAATTAGTTAATAAAGAAAACCCTAGCAATATTTTTATAAACTCTAATTTAAAACTCAAATCAGAATTTTCGATTGGTAAGAAATTATGATATGTGATTTATGACAATTATTATAAATACTAAAATTAATTAGGGAAACCCTAATTGTTAGAAACCCTAATCGTGAAATTAGGAACCCTAATTTGATCATTGGAGCCCTAATTGCAAAATTAGCAAGGTTAATTATAATTAGTAAATAATTAAATCCTAATGTTCTTGTATAAAGTAATTAGAAAACCTAACTAATTAACAAACCCTAATTTTCTATTTTTAGAAACTAATTTTATTTTTATTTTAAACCCTAATTAGAAATCCTACAATTTTGTGCTAACCTTAAGGTCAAACCCTAAGGGTTAAGCCTTAAGGGTCAAACCCTAAGGGTTTGACATGTTACATATTTGCCATTAAATTTATAAGGCCAATGACCAAATTGCCCCTCTTGCATTATTTAAGCTAACTTGTCAATTTGGCTAAGGCTTTAGTTGGTGAACCACCCTACACATAGCCATGTGCCTACAAATCTCCAGCACATCAGCCCTTATCAGCCAAGTTCATTGTAACATCATGCTATATATAGATTGGAAAGAGAAAATGTCATTTGATTGGCTCATTTTTGCCCAACACTCAACCAAAATCCTCTCAACCCCAAACCTCCGAAATTTCCTTGCTTTATCAGTCATAAAACAAGCCCCACGAATTCCTTAAACAAAATCAGAAGCTAAGAATCAAAATTGCTCAAAGTGAGGTATAAAGCTAACCCTAGAATCTGATCTCAGTTGCTATGTTAGATGTTATGATTTTATGTTAAAATATATTGTTTGTAGTCTATTTAAGTGATCTGGGTTGGTATCTTGTAGATCCATAACACTTAAGTGCTCAAAATTGAAATTTTCAAAAATCTTGGAAAAATATTTATTTTGTGTTCTGACAACAAATGTCAGAGGCTGTAGATCTCTCTCTCTGTTTATCTTTTTGGTTGTTTAAATGTTTATACTTGTAGTATGTTGTAAGGGCTTTGATCTGGAACTTGAAATAAGCCCAGATCATGTGTAGCTTGTAAGTTATTAATGGTCAAAGTCGTTGTTCGACATTTTCAGGCAAATTTGATTTGCCCGTAACGCTGACGATGATGTTTTTGCAGAGCTTCGATCTTGCTATTGTTTGCTATTTTGTCCATTTTGTCGTTTGAATGTTGTAGTCTGACATGAGTACTAACGATCCATCTCTCCATAATCTATGGATCCTTCACATAATCAAAGAAATCAGTGGTCAAACATAGGTTTGTAAACCGCCAAGAAAAATTTTTGAAAACCCGAAATGTTCAAAACGATTAGGGAAGGTACTTTTACCGGCCAATAGCTCTTGCATGTGTTGATGATATAGTGATCGGATGATATAGTATTGTACCTGGACACGTATTCTACAATTATAAAGCTTTAAATCATTCAAAGTAGAGACTGTAGTGGAAGTTACAAGAATCGAAGAAAGTAGGCACAAGGCATTCTTCAATTCTGGAAAACTCAGAAATTGAAGAACATGTCTGACAACGTTTTTGAGAGCTTAGATCTCTCAGATGCGATATGTAATGGCCATGAACTTGATTGTTGATGATAGTATTACATATGTACAGTAATATAAACACTTTACTCTAGGCAGAACACCTCAAGATCATGATTTGATGAGTGATCAAAGTGGTACCCTTAGTGACTAGTTATGAATTTCTGGGTTTCATCAAGAACATGAAGAACACATATAGCGACAGTTCTGTCGCTATAGGCAATCTTTAGCGACAATTAATTTCTTAAATTATTATTTTTATTAAATAAATAGAAAAAATTAGGTTTTAATTATTAAAAATACAAAATAAATTATTAAAAATTATTTTAAAGTCTAAAAATTAGTTTTTACTAATTTTAAATATATTTCATAAATAATTAATTTTTTTGAAATATTAATGATATTTAATTTATTTAATTATAATATTAAATAAATTATTTAAAATTATTTTAATTCATGAAAAATTATTTAAAATTAAATTATGATATAAGAAAATATTTTAAGTTATTTTTAATAACTTTTAATATTTTGTGATGAATTTCATTAATAAATTAATATTAATGATAATTAAGTTATTTAACAAATATATTAAATAAATTATGAAAAATAGAATTAATGATTTAAAAATCATATAAAATATTTAAAGTTATAAAATATAACTTTTGATATTATGTCATAAAAAATATTAATATTTTAATATTAATGATATTAGATTTATTTAATATTTATATTAAATAAATTAGTTTAAAAATGATTTTAATATTAGAAAAATCATTTTAAATGAAAATAAAGTGTTTAAAGATATTTTAAGTTATAAAATACAACTTTTAATATTTAAAGGATAATTTCATTAATAATTTAATATTAATGATATTAATTTAATATTTATGATATTAAATTTATTTAATAATTATATTAAATAAATAGTTTTATTAATTTAAAAATTATTTAAAAGGATATAAATGAATTAAAAATATTTTAAGTTATAATTAATGACTTTTAATATTTTGATAAATAATACATTAATACTTTAATATTAATGTTAATTATTTAAAAAAGACTTTAAATGTTTTAAAAATCATTTAAGGGTAATATAAATACTTTAAAAGTATTCTAAGTTATTATAAATAACTTTAATATTTTAGAAATGGTTTCATTAATAATTTAATATTAATTAAATATTAATGATAATAGAATTATTTAATATTTAAATCATTTAATTATGATTCCGGTGTTTAAAAAATCATGATAAAATTATAATAATTATTTAAAAATTATTATAAGTTATTTAAAAATAATAAGACTGATATTTACAATTATTGAACTACAGAATAGAGTTTTAGACTCGATATTTACCCGATAAAGTCATCGGTACATCGAAATGTTTCAGAAATTGACCTAGACTTAGATAACTGGATTAGATACGTGTTTGTTTGTGATTCAATGACTGCTAAACGTATGTGACAATGTGATTAGGTTATATGTTGACTGCAAATAGCAATACTATATGTTATGATATGTTATTATAATTGATTGAATGATCTTAATAATGAGAGGTCTTGGTATAAAAGATGAAACTAAGTTCGCAGAATCTGTAATGACGAGACTGAATAAGTATCCTACCTTTGCATTTACTTTATGCAATGGACATAAGTAAGAAAGTTTCAGAATTATATTATCATTGTGCCAGAATATTAACCCTATTGTTATCAATTATGTATCAAATTATTATTTATTAGTACAATATTATTGTATAACTCAGATATTTATTTAGTTCGTTAATTTCTAAATTTGGTTATACAAGTGTCCTCACTTGGATAATCATTGTATTTAATCACATGTTGATACATACTTATTAATTTCCATTATGTATACCTTAATTAACAGCTGCCTAAGCTAATTTACCCAGCTAGACACAGATTTAGAAATATCATTGAACATGATAAAACCTTTTTGTATCCAATCAAATTGTTTTGGTTCGGATTCCCGACTAAGTATGAACATCCCAAAAATGGGAAAACTTTTATGCGCCCAAGGCGGCCGGATAGAGTGATCGATAATATCGTTCTTGCATGCAGTATTGATCAATACAGGGCACATTGGGATGATCACCCTCGCGCTCGTAAGTTATGACGGTTTACAGATGAAGTTCTGCTAAACCTTATCGAAAATTGAAAATAATGTTCATAGTCTATTGACTAATACCCATTTATAGTCAGTACGTAGTTTCAAAAATTTGATATAGAATTGTTATGTTATTATTATTGGTCCAGCTTACTTCATAATTGTTGATTCGTTGTAGAAGTGTCGTAAAAAGAAAACATTTAATCCTTTTAGCTAATATTTATAATTGTTATTACTTGTTGGGCACCCTAATGCTCATCCTTGCTTAATTTAAATGTTTTCAGCTAAGTGTGAACAACCAGAAGACTCGGTAAAGAACAAAGGAAAAGGGAAAGTTGTTGAATGAGTGTTATGTTATATATTATGTAATAGTTTGGTTTTATTAAGATAATGATATTTATTATCTATTATGAATTGAAGTAAAGGTCGCGTACCTGGGATTAGACTCTGATATATGTAAATTAAGTTTGATATTCATATTATTATTATTATTAGCATTATTCCGCTCATAGAAATGGTATCGTAAAGCACTGAGTTCGGGTTTCAAGTACCTGAATTTGGGGGCGTTACAACATGGTATCAGAGCTTTAGGGTTATAAACCTTAGGTGGGATAGACCTTAGGCTATAACCTTGGGACAGAGGGAAATGTTGAAAATATAAATAACTCATTTAGAGTTTTGAAGGAGATGAATTGAATAAATTCACCGTTAAACAAAATAAAAGATAACTTGTATAAAATTATTATTTGTTGTGTGTATATACTACGTGATAATCAAGATAGTTTTGTGTAGATATCAGGTGGAAAAGAATTAGGATACCCTCAGATCATGAAGAAGTATTTAACCTCTATAACTGAGCCAATATGAAAGTAAATAACTGAAATAGAGGCTCACTTGGTAAGCCACCCTAGTGAGGTGATTATACTGGAACATGTATTACCGAACCCAGAAACAATAGTATAGCATAACGGAATACCAGCCACGGGAAATCAGCCAGATAATCGATTAGCGAACTTCAAAGAATTCAAGGGATCGTACTGCCAGGATTTAGAGGATCAACGGAGCATAAGGTGAAGGACTGTCGGAAAAGGAGAATGAAGGCAGGAAGCGTGAATACAGGGAAAAGTAGCGGGACGCTGGCACAATGGGACCAACTTCAACAAACAAACCAACAGAATCAATCGCATGAGTCTTCAACACGACCGTTCAAGATACAGTGGCAGCTAGGGATGCAACTCCAAGTATTATTCGAATAAATTTTTATTTTCTTATATATGATTTTCTTATATATATAGTAAATTATTTTATAAAGAAAAATTTGAAGGATGAATTTGAGTTCTATTAGAAATTAAATTTCTGTTTAATCAGATAGATAAGCTTTATTCTGAATAGTTAAAGATCAGTTCGATCGAATTTGATCGAGATCTATTTGCAATGACTGTGTATGCTATGTACCCTTGTATGCATAAGTTTTAAAAAGGTGATTCCGGGGACAGAATCTTTATAAGGGAGGGTGAATGTAATAACCCGATATTTTCTATATAAATAAATAAGAAATTTTGCACATAAATTTTTTTATGGTGGAAATATGTGGCAGATAATGTGTATATATATAGGTGATAAATATAATTTATTTATTAAATTAATTATTACCAACAAATTTATTTTAGAATTATTGATCATTATAAAGTATATTCTTATAATAATTAATTTTATAGTAGAAATATTTTTATTAGTTATTTTCCATGAAAATATGATTATATATTATTTAAATAATATATGAAATGATTATAGAATTATTATAATAATTATTTTATTTTATTATATGAATTTATTTGATTAATTAAGTTAATTATTTTAACTTAATTATTAATGTTATATATGAAAGATAAATGGGATATGAAATCCAAACCCTAATTTTGGATTTTGATCAAGGAATGAGAATAATAATATAATATTATTTTTATTTCAGTGCTATAGATATGTACTATATATGTGTGGACTGATAATGGTTGGTCAATTATATTGCATCAAGACCAAACCCTAATATTAATTTGTTTAACCCTATTTTGAAACTCAATTATGAGTTTTAGACTGTTATGTAATAGTATTACATTATTTATGTTTAGAATTATAGAATTTAAATTTTAATTAGGGAAATCCTAATTTTTGAAAACCCTAACACTACAAGAAATTAAGGATGTAGCGAAGGAAATTTTGTGAATAAATTTATTCCTTCACATGAGGAGTTTTTTAGCGAAGGAATAGTGAAGGAAAAAAATATAGTGACAATATAGTTATTAGCGAAAGAAATATCCTTCACAATTTATATTTTTTTTCCTCGCAAAGTTGAGGTGATACAAGGTTTTTTGGCGCCAATTTATGATAAAATTTTGTGAGGAAAAAATCTATTAGTGAAGGAATTATTACTCACTATATATTATTGTTCAGAGTTTTTTTGCAAGAGATAAAATCGGTCGCTGTTTTGTTCTAAATAATTTTTTAGAATTAATTGTGGTGAATATAAATTGAATTTCCCGCTCACTTAATAAATAATCTAGACAGTCCAAAGTTTAGAATAAATCTCATTAAATACGTATTACTTGGTATATATATATATATATATATATATATATATATATATATATATATATATATATATATATATAAGGATCTTAGGCTCACCCTTATTGAATTTCACCCAGAAAGCTCACCTCATTTATTTTTTTATAAAAATGTATAATAATTTTTGGAATTGAAAGTTTTTTTAAAAAAAATATTTTGGGTGTGATTTGAGTGCATATAACAAAAAGTTAGGGTGAAATTAGGGGTGAAATTTCAATAAAGTGTGCCTAAGAAATGGGATATATATATATATATATATATATATATATATATATATCGGTGGAATCAGATCATCTGCTTATTACTCACCGTCTCACCCCTTTAATGACGAACTCCTATGACGGTTCGATCATCAACCGTCGTTTATACTTTTAATGATATTTATATGTTATCCGTCATTAAAAGTATAGGCGACTAGTTGTATGTAACCAAATCGTCATTTGGATCATCATTAAAAAGAGGTGGTGAAGGGTAAAAGTAACATAATTATGATGACTGATCTCTACTATATATATATATATATATATATATATATATACACACACACACACACACACACACACACACACACACACACAGGATCTATCCAGGACTCGGACGGAGTCTAAAATCGATGACTTTTTTTTTTTTTTTTTTTTTGAAACTAAAAAAAAAAAATTATGGAAACTGGAATTTTTACATAATAAAGTGTTTTGGGTGTGTTTTGGATCTTATACAAAAAAATATATATACGATCATGCGGTATGCAGACATATTTGGTATAGGCATCCAAATCACACCAAAAACATTGTATTATGTAAAATTCTAGTTCCATAATTTTTTTAGTTGTTTCAAAAAAAAAAAAAAATAATCATATTTTATGTAGTCGAGGATCCCGAACTAGATCCGGACTATATATATATATATATATATATATATATATATATATATATATATATATATATATATCGGGAATGAATTCTAAAGCGAGACCAAATAAGTGGGTGACCTACCTAACCCGCGTGTTTTTTGCCTTGGTCATTATTTATTTGGTCATTTTAGAGCATTCAGATATATATATATATATATATATATATATATATATATATATATATATATATCTGAGGAAGGATCAAGAAGCATAATCCTTAAATAGCATAGCGCTTAAATAATATAATTTTATCAAAGCAGCGTAGTTTTGATAAGACAGCGATGGCATTTTTTGTAAATCTGGCGGTGGCATGGTATTTACAAAATGTCACCGCGTCCTCTAAAACTACGTCGTTTTGATAAAATTATCTTTATTTAAGGCGTTATCTTTATTTAAAATTATATTCTTGATTTTTAAAGTATATATATATATATATATATATATATATATATATATATATATATATATATATATATATATATATATAGTATTCATCCATGATTGTTGGGAAGCGGCTCTTTTTAGCTACAACCTTCTGACAAATGGCTTATAAAAAAAAAAAATTTATCTGGCGGGAATTAAAAGTGTAGCGGTTGGTAAAAAGGAATTCTTTCCACAACAACCATCAAAACGGTATCAGAAAGAGATAGAAGAAAGAGATGAAGAAAGCCAGGGGAGCAGAGAAGAAGAAAGTCCAGCGATCTTCCGGCGCCGTACAGAATGGTTCAAATTCCAACAGAGATGCTCCACCTAAGATCAGCCCTCTCCTTTCTTTTCTCTTTTCTCTGTCTCTCTCTAAATGTTTGTTTATCTATATATACACACATATATATTTTTTAAATCTTCTTTTTGATAAAACTTTGGGGGTTTTGTTGAATTGAAAGATCCGGGTTAATGATAGAAGAAAAATATTGGTTTGCATTTTTTGTATTGTAAATTGATGGGTTCAAAAGTTATTTAATTTGAATTTGTGAAGTTCTATTATTTTGTTTGCCTGGGGAAAATTGGAAATTGTGCACGTCTTTGAAATTGGAACTTTATGAGATAAAATTACCATTATTTTTGAGTTCTCAAGAACTTATTCTATAAGAATGCGATTAATTTGATGGTTTTATTGATATTACTAGGGCAAATGTGTTGGTTTCCATTGCATTCAGTCTGCATTTTATTATGGAGGAAAAATGTACGATTATGAGTTTGTAAATTGCTCTTTGTTAGCAGGCTGGGTTTTTTACATGGTTTTAGTGAACTTTAAGCAATCTATGCAATTTTGGAAAGCCCCAATTTACAGAATAAGGGATATGATTATTTGTAGTTTAGACATTTGCTTTTCCCAGCAGTGAGTAGATTATTTCTTTGTTTTGTTTGGGACTAGGAGTGAGCAAATTAAATCAAATTATAAAATCATGAACACAAGTTAAAGTATATGAAAGATTATAGTATTTCATACTGACTTAATCAATTATCTATTATGAGTTCGGCAAATTACTTTTCCGAGTTTGGCATCCTCTTTTTCTCCATCTGTTAGTTGTACCTTCACAAAGTCTTTTAAATTTTAACTTTCATTCTGCGGTAAACTAAAATTATTTGTTACTGGTTAAAACGTTCTTTGATGGTTTAGTACACTTCCATGCACAGTTTTTCATATCAGTGAAGTAATGATTTTCCCATTGCATATAATTTACTAAATAACCTTGAGTCCCCAATATTAGTTGTGTGGTGGTTAATTTGCTACTCCACTTTTGTTTCAAAATATCATTATTGTCGGTTTATTATGACAAACATCCTCTCAATGTAGAGACTTTCAATTTAATATTTGAGCTCGTTAAGAGGGAACTTGATTTGTGGAAGCAAATCGCATTGTGAAATCATGTCCAGGGAATGTTGGTAGAGTGTAGTCGTGAATGAATTCTATAAGTAGAAGTAGGATATACATTCTTGTGTCCATTTGCTAATAAAGTAAGCTTTGCGGTAACTCATAACTTACATGTTATCAGCGCTTTGGTTTTGCATTATGCAACTTAATTTGTCTATTCATGGGTTGAGGTTGCATGTTAATGGAGTTTTAAAACGATGATATACATATTGGCCCATCCATGGATAATTCTTTTAGAGTAACTGGTAATTTAAAACTATACATAACCAACTTCTTGGGTTTGAATTCTTTTCAGTTGATTATGATTTTTTTTAGTAAATTGTGCTTCTCTTGTGTATTGATATCAAGGCACTTCATTGACATTTGAATTAATAGGGGAAGCGGAAAGTTAAATATTTCTCATATTTGTAACATTCATGTTTTGTTTGTTGCAATGGTTCACTATGAAAAGGCAACATGCAATATTAGTTATGGCTGACAATCTTTATTACACAAAATTCAGGCTTTACTGTGGGGTAAGTTTATGCTTAAAATATTATGACGAGTGGATATTTAGCTGTCAAGTACTCGTGTTCAAAAGGGAACAAAAAGCAAAAATAATAAAATGATAATTTATTACTGTTTTCAGCATTACTTTTAAGGGTTTTTCATTTTCAATTTTCAACCCTGAATTATTTGATTTGCCCAAAAACTATTGCATCACCTGGTTCATATGAATGTCACAAAATTATCATCTTTAGGGTACTTCCCCACCTTTTCTGAGTCAAACGAAGTTGATCAGATATTGAGATTCATATTTGGCCTGTCCATTTAATCTCCATTTTATTTTTTGGGGGTTGTTGTTAAGGGAAATCATCTATTTCAGCCATTTTGTACTATATACGCCCTCCCACTGTCCCAATTTGAGTACCACAGTTGAAAGCCATATGTGTGGCACGGATGCATGACATATATATATATATATATATATATATATATATATATATGAAATTGTGTAAAAAAATAACATCTCTAAATGTCTTGTTTGAATGTCTCAAAATCTGTGTCAAAATATTGGTCTTTTTCATTGGTTGATATGTAGTCTAAAAAACAAAAACGACGCTGAATTTGGGATGGTGGGAGCATCAATTCAAAAGTTTCTTTTGGTTTTCGGATAATCTTATTATGATTCTATGATGACTGCTTGTAAAGTTTTAAGATCTTAGTTTTATTTGTGAAGAAATGTTTTTGTGATCTGGGACAGGAATTGACTGGTAGTCTTGATGCTCCCGTGGTGCTTGCTCACAATGACCTGCTTTCTGGGAATTTGATGCTCAATGATGATGAAGGTAAGTGTGAGTCCCAACTCTCTGTTCAATCTAATATTGTGCTTTTTGAAGAGCCTTACTCTGTTCCTTGTTCCCATTATGTTCTGTTAATCTCTTGTGCACCATCTTCTCCTTGTTTTGCAAGATAACTTCAAATATGAAATGTACTTCTTCCATTATGTTAATTCTTTAGCATATATAGGAGATTCACCTTGCTTATGAACAATATGTTATATCTTTTGATGCCCTGCACTGGGTTGTTGTATGTGTTAACTCACTTTGGGATTGAATGCGGAGGACGGGCCTAACAGAAAAATGTAAAAAGTGATTTCTGATTAGTAATATTCTATATTTGAAGTATAGTATTGGTTTCCCTGCACTTGGTTGCTCTATGTGGTGGTTCACTTTGACTTTAAATGTGGATTACAAATCTGACGGAAGATTTTAAAAGTAAATTCAATTTGAAGTATACTGTGAGGAGTGGCAAAAGTGATGTTGACAAACTCCCCAGATAGTTCATCAAAACCAGTTTTGCCTTGAAGATTGTTGGTCTAGTCTATCTTATCCATTTCTTGGAGTTTCCAATAATATATTGTCTTAGAGGTCACTAATATGAATTCTTTAATTTAACGAGGTCTCTAATGAAAAGGTTAGATGACGACTTGAGAAGATAACAATTGTTACATTTTCCCATACCTGAAATAAATTTTTGTATGATATTTTATCTTAACTTAATGAAAATGAGAAGGTAGCTTCGCCAAGTTCCGTGTGAACGTAAATTTTTTATCACCTGATAATTTCGCCCCTTGCTAACTCCTATTTTTGTTGGTGGGTATCCAAAGAAACTTTACTTCATTGATTTTGAGTATGGATCATATAATTACAGAGGCTTTGACATTGGGAATCACTTCAATGAGCATGCCGGATATGAGTGTGACTACAACTTGTAGGTTATCTTTTCTCTACAAATCTTTCTATAATGGTGACACATTCTGGATTACAATAATTTTTTTGCATTCTGTTCATGTAGGTTCCCAAACAAGGACGAGCAGTGTCATTTCTTCAGGCACTATTTAGAACCTGACAAATCGCAAGAGGTACCTGAGGATATCACACTTGTTGAACTTACTGATTTATTTGTTTCGTTGGTTATGCACAACTCCACTTAACAAGCTTTTATCCAATAATTTAATTTAGTCAAGAGTCTGGTGTTACAAACAACCATCCATCCACATGAAGGGTGAGCTGTGCAAACAATGCTCCTACACGAAGGGTGATGATCAGCTCAGCAATCAACGGAAGTCCCTTCTTCCTTTTTGCTACTTCCTGGAGATCCCACTGTACCCCCAAATTAATCTCAATTTTGTAATTTGATCTCAATTTAGGGTCTGTCTATGATGGTTATTGTATATTTGGTCTGGGGCATTCCCCTTGAATTTTGTACATTTTCTTTTTTTTTAATACAGTTTAAATTTAGCAAAAAAAAAGTATTGCATATATATGAACTTGAAACACTAAATTTAATACTCCCTCCGTCCCAAATTATCTGATGTTTTAGCAGAAAAATTGTCCCACAATATCTGCTTTTTCAAGATTTCAATGTATTTTTATTCTTTGTTTTCCAAGTTTGCCCCTTTACCCTAATTATTGATAGTCATTACTCATTCAAGCCTCTTCTCTTTTTAAGCATCTTTTTCATATTCTCACCAATAAGATGTGATTGTCAAAGTTATGCTTCTTAAAAGACCTTCCTGACACACTCTTTCATGGACAATTTCCTTTTATTAAAGCCTTAATTGCAAAAAATAAAAAATCAGCACATAAGGGTATTTTAGTATTTTTATCACACATATTGGTATGTGTGTGGAACTCTAGAACAACAGATAATTTGGGACAGATGGAGTATATATTATAGTAATTAATAATAATAATAATAATAATAATAATAATAATAATAATAATAATAATAATAAATATGAAATCACTAATTTGAAAATTAATTATAATTTGTAATGAATTTTGGTTATTTATTAATTAATTTTTATTTATAAATTTATAATTTGTGAATGATTTTACTTGAGAAATGGATATTAATGAAGGATTATTTCCTTCACTAAATTTTTTAGTTAATTAGTTAGTCATCAATGAAGGATTATTTCCTTCACTAATTTGAAGATACATTCTCAATTTATAATTAGTAAATGACACTTTTCTCTCGTTAAATAAATTTGTTCTTCATAATATATTATTTGTGAGGGAATAAAGTTATTCACTAATTTCAAATAATCTTTCTTAAAATATTATTTGTGAAGGAAACCAACCTTTCACTAAATAACAATATTCCATTACCAAATACAATTTGTGAATAAAAAAGTTATTCACTATATATCATTCACAAAAAATATTTAGTTACTACTTAGCGAAGGATACCCAATTGCGAGGAGGTCTAATGCGAGCAATCGTGTGAAGGAAATATTTCTTCGCAATAAATCACTTGTGAGTGATATAGTATATCTTATGAAGGATTTGTCCTTCACTAGAGGCCATTGTTGGTGTAGTGTAATTAATATTTATAAACCCTAATTCGAGAGTCATTTACGACTTTAAGAATTTGCTATGTCGTTTTGAAATCGTGGTACTATGATAATGTGTCTAAATGACAATTATTTTTACATTTATATAATATTTAGGAAAAACCTAAATTCTAAATTTAGAAATCTTAATTTCTAAAAGTTAGAAACCCTAATTAGTTAATTAAGAAAACCCTAGTAATATTTTTATAAACTCTAATTTAAAACTCAAATCGGAATTTTCGATTGGCAAGAAATTGTGATATTTGATTTATGACAATTATTATAAATATTAACATTAATTAGGAAAACCCTAATTGTTTGAAACCCAAATCGTGAAATTAGGAACCCTAATTTGATCATTGGAGCCCTAATTGCTAAATTAGCAAGGTTAATTATAATTAGTAAATAATTAAACCCTAATGTTCCTGTATAATGTAATTAGAAAACCTAACTAATTAACAAACCCTAATTTTATATTTTTAGAAACTAATTTTATTTTTATTTTAAACCGTAATTAGAAATCCTATAATTTTGTGCTAACTTTAGGGTTAAACCCTAAGGGTCAAACGCTAAGGGTTTGATATGTTACATATTTGCCACTAAATTTATAAGGCCAATGACCAAATTGCCCCTCTTGCATTATTTAAGCTAATTTGTCAATTTGGCTAAGACTTTAGTTGGTGAACCACCCTACACATAGTCATGTGCCTACAAATCTCAAGCACATCAACCCTTATCAGGCAAGTTCATTGTAACATCATGCTATATATAGATTGGAGAGAGAAAATGTCATTTGATTAGCTCATTTTTGCACAACACTCAACCAAAATCCTCTCAACCCCAAACCTCCGAAATTTCCTTGCTTTATCAGTCACAAAACAAGCCCCACGAATTCCTTAAACAAAATCAGAAGCTTAGAATCAAAATTGCTCAAAGTGAGGTATAAAGCTAACCCTAGAATCTGATCTCAGATGCTATGTTAGATGTTATGATTATATGTTAAAACATGTTGTTTGTAGTCTATTTAAGTGATCGGGGGTTGGTATTTTGTATATCCATAACACTTAAGTGCTCAAAATTAAAATTTTAAAAAATTTGGGAAAATTTTTTATTTTGTGTTCTGACAACGAATGTCAGAGGCTGTAGATCTCTCTATTTATGTTTTTGGTTCTTTAAATGTTTATACGTGTAGTATGTTGTAAGGGATTTGATCTAGAACTTGAATCAAGCCCATATCATGTGTAGATTGTAAGTTATTAATGGTCAAAGTGCGTTGACCAACATTGACTGGCTATTTCTCGGCAGCCCAGATTTGATCAGAACGCTTGACAGTGTTTTTGTAGAGCTTCGATCTTGCTGTTGTTTGCTATTTTGTCCATTTTGTTGTTTGAATGTTGTAGCCTGACATGAGTACTAACGATCCATCTCTCCATAATCTTTAGATCCTTCACAGAATCAAAGAAATCAGTGGTCAAACATAGGTTGACGAAACTGCTCAAGAAAATTTCTGGAAAACCCAGAAATGTTCAAGAACAGTTCCGAGAAGGTACTTTTACCGGCCAATAGCTCTTGCATGTGTTGATGATATAGTGATCAGATGATATATTATTGTACTTGGACACGTATTCTACAATTATAAAGCTTTAAATCATTCAAAGTAGACATGTAGTGGAAGTTACAAGGATCGAAAGTAGGCACCTAAGACTGTTCTTCAATTCTGGAAAACCCAGAAATTGAAGAACATGTCTGACAACATTTTTGAGAGCTTAGATCTCTCAGATGCGATATTTAATGGCCATGAACTTGATTGTTGATAATAGTATTACATATGTATTGCAATATAAACACTTTACTCTTGCCAGAACACCTCAAGATCATGATTTGGTGAGTGGTCAAAGTGGTACCCTTAGTGACTGGTTATGAATTTCTGGGTTTCATTAAGAACATGAAGAACACCTATAGCAACGGTTCTGTTCCTATAGGCAGTCTTTAGCGACAATTAATTTATGAAATTTTTATTTTTATTAAATAAATTGAAAAAAATAGTTTTTAATTATTAAAAATATAAAATAAATTACTAAAAATTATTTTAAAGTCTGAAAATTAGTTTTTAATAATTTTAAATATATTTCATAAATAATTAATATTTTTAAAATATTAATGTTATTTAATTTATTTAATTATAATATTAAATAAATTATTTAAAATGATTTAAATACATAAAAATCATTTTAAATTATATTATGATATAAGAAAATATTTTAAGTTATTTTTAATGACTTTTAATATTTTGTGATAAATTTCATTAATAAATTAATATTAATGATAATTAATTTATTTAATAAATGTATTGAATAAATTATGAAAAATAGAATTAATGATTTAAAAATCATATAAAAATGATTTAAAGGTTATAAAATATATAAAGTTATAAAATATAACTTTTGATATTATGTCATGAAAAATATTAATGATATTAGATTTATGTAATATTTATATTAAATAAATTAGTTTAAAAATGATTTTAATATTATAAAAATCATTTTAAATGAAAATAAAGTGTTTAAAGATATTGTAAGTTATAAAATATAACTTTTAATATTTAAAGTATAATTTCATTAATAATTTAATATTAATGATATTAATTTAATATTTATGATATTAAATTTATTTAATAATTATATTAAATAAATAGTTTTAAAATGGTTTTATTAATTTTAAAAGGATATAATTGAATTAAAAATATTTTAAGTTATAATTAATGACTTTTAATATTTTGATAAATAATACATTAATACTTTAATATTAATGGTAATTATTTAAAAAGATTTTAAATGTTTTAAAAATTATTTAAGGGTAATATAAATACTTTAAAAGTATTCTAAGTTATTATTATAAATAACTTTAATATTTTGGCAATGGTTTCATTAATAGTTTAATATTAATTAAATATTAAGATAATAGAATTATTTAATATTTAAATAATTTAATAATGATTCCAATGTTTGAAAAATCATGATAAAATTATAATAAATATTTAAAAATTATTATAAGTCATTTAAAAATAATAAGACTGATATTTACAGTTATTGAACTACAGATAGAGTTTTAGACTCGATATTAACCCGATAAACTCGTCGGTGCATCGAAATATTTCAGAAATTGACTTGGACTTAGATAATTGGATTAGATACGTGTTTGTTTGTGATTCAATGACTGCTAAATGTATGTAACAATGTGATTAGGTTATGTGTTGACTGCAAATAGCAGTACTATATGTTATGATATGTTATTCTAATCGATAGAATGATCTTAATAATGATAGGTCTTGGTATAAAAGATGAAACTAAGTTGCTTAACTGTAAGCAGCAGACCAGGCAAGTATCCTACCTTTGCATTTACTTTATGCAATGGACATAAGTAAGAAAGTTTCAGAATTATATTATCATTGTGCCAGAATATATATTAACTCTATTATTATCAATTATGTATCAAATTATTATTTATCAGTACAATATTATTGTATAACTCAGATATTTAGTATGTTCGTTAATTTCTAAATATGGTTATACAAGTGTCCTCACTTGGATAATCATTATATTTAATCACATTTTGATATATAATTATTAATTTCCATTATGTATACCTTAATTAACAGCCGTCAAAGCTAATTTACCCAGCTAGACACAGATTTAGAAATATCGTTGAACATGATAAAACCTTTTTGTATCCAATCAAATTGTTTTGGTTTGGGTTCCCGACTAAGTATGAACATCCCGAACATGGAAAAAATTTTATGCGCCCAAGGCGGATAGAGTGAACGATAATATCGTTCTTGCATACAGTATTGATCAATACGGGGCACAATGGGATGATCACCCTTGCGCCAGTAAGTTATGACGGTTTGCAAATGAAGTTCTGCTAAACCTTATCAAAAATTAAAAATAATGTTCATAGTCTGTCGACTAATACCCATTTATAGTCAGTACGTAGTTTCAAAATTTTGATATAGAATTGTTATGTTATTATTATTGGTCCAACTTACTTCACAACTGTTGATTCGTTATAGAAGTGTCGTACAAAGAAAACATTTAATCCTTTCAACTAATATTTATAATTGTTATTACTTGCTGGGCACCCTAATGCTCATCCTTGCCTAATTTAAATGTTTTCAGCTAAGTGTGAACAACCAGAAGGCCCGGCTAAGAATAAAGAAAAAGGGAAAGTTGCTGAATGAGTGTTATGTTATATATTATGTAATAGTTTGGTTTTATTAAGATAATGATATTTATTATCTATGATGAATTGTAGTAAAGGCCGCGTACCTGGGATTAGACTCTGATATATGTAAATTAAGTTTGATATTCATATTATTGTTATTATTATTAGTATTATTCCGCTCATAGAAATAGTATCTTAAAGCAATGAGTTCGGGTTTCAAGTACCTGAATTTGGGGGCGTTACAATATTAGTTAGCAATTGTTTGCTCACTCTTGCAATTAACATTGCTGCTAAAATTAAGAAAGTCGATGAGCCATCTTCTAGCAAAGGAAAGGGCAAGATGTTCAAGTGATAAAGACTTATTTACTTAACTGAATTTATGATATAAGACTTATGTTATTTTGTGATGTATTTCGCAGACTTATGTAATAATTTAAGGTTAGATTACCTGGGAATGTTTTTAAGATGATGTAACCCTTTAATGGGGAAGATATTTATTTAAGTTATGTCTTTATCCTTTTTATGGGTAGATAGATGTAAATATTTTGGAAAGTGAGCACCAAATCATGTGGAACTGAAGTACCCAAATTTGGGGATGTCACAAGAACTTCCAATTCAGATTGTTGATAGGAAGGAACAAGTCTTAAGAAATAAAATAATACCTTCGGTGAAGGTAATTTGGAGGAACCAGAATGCCGAAGAAGCAACGTGGGAACTCGAGAGTAAGATGAAGGAATATTTTCCCCATTTGTTTAGGTAATTGTATCGAGATTCTGGGGACAGAATCCTTATAAGGGGGGGGGGGGGGAGAATGTAACGCCCGAGAAAAATCAGATTTTATGTGAATTAAATTTTTATTTGATTATTTGAATTAAATGAATTTTATTGTTTATTTAAGTGAGTAAACTATTGAAAGGTCATTCTATGACCTAGAATGTGCGGATGTGGTTAGGCTTTTGGCTATGTGCTGAGATTAATTGTTTTGAATTTTCAAGATGAAAATAAAAGTTTTCCGAGAAATTTTCGTAAAAACACTATTCATCTGTTTCTGGTCAGGAATTAATTTTAAATTTTTGAGAAACGCGTAATGATAGAATTTTAAAACGAAATAGAATATCTAGTAATATTTCAGTTATGGCAAACGAAGTTTTCTCCTGCGGACTTAAAACCTAAGTGTTAGGAAAAGTGAGCTTCGAGAATTAAATGACTATGTATAATAAGTATAGTTATTATATGTGAGAAATACGAGTATGATACTAGTTATTATACGAGTATAATATGAAGATTATTATGACATATAATACGAACATCGTACAAGGTATATACGAAGAGAATACTAGAATTAGTTCTTAATGGACTTTAATAATTGGACTTAAACTTTGTCAAGCCCAACGTAAAATTAAATCAAGCCCATGATAGACCCGATATGAACTAATTTTAAGCCCAAACCAAGAAACAAACATTTGGGTCAAACCGATGGATCACCAAATGGGTAAAACCCATGGGGCAACACATGTGGGTCCCCTAAGGGGTAAGTGGGGTGGCCACTTGTTGGCCAAGCAAGAGGAGTTGCTTGGTGAAGAATAATAGAATAGTAAGGAGGTTTGCCTCTTGACCATTTTTGTAACAACCCCAAAATAGGTCCATTCCATCCAACCTATTCTGAGTCGTTCGTTAAATGATGCGGAAATAACTACAACTTTATTACAACAATTGTCATGTAAAAATACAACAACAACATATCTTTGTGAGTTTGGATACCAATATATACCAAATGTAACTCTGGACACTGACTTGGATAACACGTCACCATGACACCTTACATAAAGGTACATAAAAAGCTGTTTTAGAAATTAGAATATTTGGGAAGTGCTCAAGAAACCTTCGTACATGGGAGGCCATGCTTTTAGGTTATGGTTGATATCATATGGCCACGCAATTATCCTTGGTTAACCCAATAAACCCCAAAGAAAAGCGAGAAGATTACTATCATATTCTTCCCAATGGTGAGTCTTCTCTTGACATATCATTATCTCCTTTGTCTCTAATTGGGTATTATACTCCAAACAAACACCAAGATTATATAGGTAGTGCTTGTAAATATACTCAAGAAGTGGATGAGCACAACCATGTCTTATGATAACACGAGGTTGTATGTCATTAGACATCTTGTATGATAGTGACAAAACACCATTCCAAGTTAAATTCACCTCACCCTCAACATCTATAGACCACCACTCTATTCCTCGCTATCCCCGCTCGACCCGGCTACACTTTTATTACGAAAGGAATTGTGAAACAAAAGGGTGAGCACAACTAGCTCGATAAAGAATATTATGACTAAAGATAAATAAATTATCAATAGTCTTCATCACTAATAAATCGTAGATTTAGAACATATGGTAGATGATAAAACTTTTCAACCATAGTTGCGTGAATGAGCAATCCATTAGAAGAGTCAAATAGACTATAAAGTCTATTGTCTTCTCCATGTTAAAAATCCACCAACAATGTTTTATCCTGTAACATCAATCAACAATTCTCGCCCACAATCACGTGTATAACTTCATAATCGTAATTGTAGTTCTAAATTCCTTTCCTCATCCAAGACAAAGATAATTTTCATCACTTGTCTTTACGAAACATCAAAGATCATGGTTATACCAAATCACGGTTCACATTTCATAATCATACTAATAAATTCATCTTTGCACTACACGGCCAAAGATATTCATCAACAGATTCATCTTTTTACTACAAAGCTAAAGATATTCAACAACGGGTCATCTTTGCATTACAAGCCAAAGATATTCATCAATAATTCATCTTTGCACTCTGAAGCTAAAGATATTCAACAATGGTCATCTTTGCATTACGAGCAAAAGATATTCATCAATAATTCATCTTTGCACTCTGGTGCTAAGATATTCATCAACAAGTCATCTCTTTGCACTACTGAGCAAAAGATATTCATCAATAATTCATCTTGCACCATCTTGGCTAAAGATATTCATCGATTGTTCATATTCATTTAAACACTGTTCATCTTTGCACTCTGGGCCAAAGATATTCTTGAAATCATTCATCTTTGCATGGTTTTATCACGTCCAAAAATACCTCAAAAATAATCATAGTGGTGTAAAATTCAAGAATGATCAAAACATGGATACAATCAAAGCTAGTATCCGAATAGATATTTTAGAGCGAAAAGAAAAATTTTCATTTTTAGGTGAATAGTCTTGCCGTGATAAGTGAATAGTGTCAGTATCGTGAATAGTCAAGTATCGTGAATAGTAACTCAAACACCAAAAGATAGAAATTCCACAAAAAAACATTTTCACGCTTTCATGAATAGTACTCGTGAATAGTAACTTCGTGAATAGTAACTCATGAATAGTAACTCGTGAATAGTAACTCATGAATAGTAACCCCAGAGCATGAAAAAGTTCCAAATTTGATAAAACTTGGATCAACATTTGGCGATAATGATATTGAAGAAATAATATCATTACAAAAAAAATAATATCCCTTACTATCATCCTTACCTCAAAAAAGCAAAGACTTGACGGCGGGGATATCGGATATATATTTGAAGGAAACTTGCAGCGATGAATATCAACTCACCAAGTATCTAAATACTCACAAATTACACTCAATAATCTAGAGAGAAAGAGAAAACTTTGTTTACGGTGTGATTTTCAATTCTAACTTAGCCCTCTATTTATAGGAAAATGTTATACGCGCAAAGCAGACTTAACAACTTGACTTTGATGGCTTTACTCGCTACTATTCCCACCCACCACATTTGAAATAAAATTCAGCACATTTCTTCACCAACCACAAGTGGGACCCACTCAATTCTAGAATTTTCCACCAAAATCAATTATAAACCTAATTTTCGAATCAGTCACCTCTTAAAATTCATAACAAATCATTCGTTCATTTTAACGGTTCAAAATTTGTGGACATATACTCAACTTATGTATGTATAACATATCCAAAATTACAACGATCCAAGCGGTTGGATCAAAATTTATAACTCACATAATATAGTGAAGAACAACGATTTTTCGGACTATTAGTCCTTGGACGATTTCATTCAAAATTTCACCACGAAATATCTACAAAGAATTTTGGGTGATTCAAATTTCTACTGATTAACTTACTTCTAGGGCTTTCTTTTGATATATGGCTCATCTCTTAACTCATTATACACAAAGAGTTATGGATTTTACAAAATCAAGTAATAAACTAATTTTTCCGAAAATCCCATATTTTGTTCTCCATTTCGACAAATCTTGATAAAACACCTCATCATTAATTCCTTCACTTATAACCACATAAATAAATCCATCATTTATATCCACATCAAATAAATATTTTCTTATCATATGAATCAATAATTAATTATTCACAAATAATATTACGAATCACATTTATGACAATGACGGTAGTTCCAGGAAGAGGGGCTTTCCGATAAGGATTTCTCCTTACTGGCGCGCAATTAGGTGACCAAACCTCTCCTTGACAGAACTTTCTAGACATTGCCAATAATGCTATCTAATAATATTATTCAAATAATATGAATTATTGATCGATAATGGAGATAATAATGCGGTGAAAATTATTGAACAACAATAATATAAAATATCAACGCAGCAATTATTGAATCAATAAAATAAAATATTGAACAGTAACTACTGTGAAAATTATTTAGTAGTGCCTTCTTACGTAAGGATCAATAATTCAACAATACTGTGCAATACCGTCTGGTGTACTCTTATGCAACCACGCCAGACATCGTATTTTAACCAAAGGGTATTCCAACGGTCTTAACGGTAACAACTTCGCCGTTATTTTTAACCAACTTATATTTGTCGTTTTCTTCATCCAATCGCTTTAGTTATGGGGCCCACACATGGTCATTGCTGCGCCGTCATCGAATATTCCCACGGAAAGAATATTCCACGACCAAAACGAATATTCCCAAACAATAATGAATACTTTATACCCCACTGCTTATTTTGAAAAAAAAATTCATATATCATCCTTAACTTTAACTTTTATCAATTTAACCAATTCTTGAATAGAAAAATTGAATACTTTTATTTCATAAAATTCGGTCTTACAATCTCCCTCCTTATGAAATTTCGTCCCGAAATTTACGTACTTGGTATTTCAAAGAGTTGAGAATACCTTGTTTTCATTTCGATTCTATCTCCCCTGTCATCATGATTTCTCCATTGCTCATCTCCCGTATTTGGATATCATTCTAGAAACGACTTCAAAACAAAGGTTAATTGAGCAAATTAACATATCACATAATATCTCGATATTATGGTGACCAACAAATAAGCTTAGGTAGGACACACTAGCGAAGGATTTACTCATCTCTCTCCTCCTAGTTCTATTCCCTAGATCTCGCCGAGAGATCATATCCCTAAGCTCGATACCAAATGTAACTCATGTCCCAAATAGTGGACTGACACCTCACTGATGGTACTATCGGTTTGCCTGCATGAAGCGGCGTCCCCTACGGAGAGTCGGCCGGTGCATCCCCATCAACAGAAGTCACCGGTGAGAGGGCTCTGGGGCTCTTTACTTATAGCTCGATACCAAATGTAACAACCCCAAAATAGGTCCATTCCATCCAACCTATTCTCGAGTCGTTAAATACATGGTGCGTAAATAACTACAACTTTGTTACAACAATTGTCGTGCAAAATACAACAACACATGCTGTGAGTTTGGATACCAATATATACCAAATGTAACTCTGGACACCAACTTGGATAACACGTCACCATGACACCTTACATAAAGGTACGGTCAAAAGCTGTTTTAGAAATTAGAATATTTGGGAAGTGCTCAAGAAACCTTCATACATGGGAGGCCATGCTTTTAGGTTATGGTAGATATCATATGGCCACGTAATTATCCTTGGTTAACCCAATAAACCCCAAAGAAAACGAGAAGATTACTATCATATTCTTCCCGATGGTGAGTCTTCTCTTGACATATCATTATCTCCACTTGTCTCTAATTGGGTATTATACTCCAAACAAACACCAAGATTATATAGGTAGTGCTTGTAAATATACTCGACAAGTGGATGAGCACAACCATGTCTTATGATAACACGAGGTTTTATGTCATTAGACATCTTGTATGATAGTGACAAAACACCATTCCAAGTTAAATTCACCTCACCCTCAACATCTATAGACCACCACTCTATTCCTCGCTATCCCCCGCTCGACCCGGACTACACTTTTATTATCCGAAAGGAATTGTGAAACAAAAGGGTGAAACAACTAGCTCGAAGAAAGAATATTATGACTAAAGATAAATAAATTATCAATAGTCTTCATCAATAATAAATCGTAGATTTAGAACATATGGTAGATGATAAAACTTTTCAACCATAGTCAAATGGAATGAGCAATCCATTAGAAGAGTCGAATAGACTATAAAGTCTATTGTCTTCTCCATGTTAAAATCCACCAACAATGTTTTATCCACTGTAACATCAATCAACAATTTCCGCCCACAATCACGTGTATAACTCATAATCGTAATTGTAGTTCTAAATTCCTTTCCTCATCCAAGACAAAGATAATTTTCATCACTTGTCTTTACCGAAACATCAAAGATCATGGTTATACCAAATCAGTTCTGTTCATAATCATACTAATAAATTCATCTTTGCACCACGGGCCAAAGATATTCATCAACAGTTCATCTTTACACTACAGGCTAAAGATATTCAACAACGGGTCATCTTTGCATTACAAGCCAAAGATATTCATCAATAATTCATCTTTGCACTACAGGCTAAAGATATTCAACAACAGGTCATCTTTACATTACGAGCAAAAGATATTCATCAATAATTCATCTTTGCACTACAGGCTAAGATATTCATCAACAAGTCATCTTTGCACTACGAGCAAAAGATATTCATCAATAATTCATCTTTCAGACCATCTTGGCTAAAGATATTCATCGATTGTTCATGTTCATTTAAAACACTGTTCATCTTTGCACTCTGAAGCCAAAGATATTCTTCGTAAATCATTCATCTTTGCATTGGTTTTATCCACGTCCAAAAATACCTCAAAAATAATCATAGTGGTGTAAAATTCAAGAATGATCAAAACATGGATACAATCA
Source organism: Panax quinquefolius (assembly GCA_020205615.1). Classification (NCBI taxonomy): domain Eukaryota; kingdom Viridiplantae; phylum Streptophyta; class Magnoliopsida; order Apiales; family Araliaceae; genus Panax; species Panax quinquefolius. The sequence goes on along the minus strand of CM035160.1, from coordinate 105,137,136 downwards.
AAGCTAGTATCCAAAATAGATATTTTAGGCGAAAAGAAAAATTTTCATTTTTAAATTGAATAGTCCGTATTCGTGAATAGTGTCAGATATCGTGAATAGTCGATATCGTGAATAGTAACTCAAACACCAAAAGATAGAAATTCCACAAAAAAACATTTTCACGCTTCATGAATAGTACTCGTGAATAGTAACTCGTGAATAGTAACTCATGAATAGTAACTCGTGAATAGTAACTCATGAATAGTAACCCCGACATGAAAAAGTTCCAAATTTGATAAAAACTTGGATCAACATTTCAAAGATAATGATATTGAAGAAATAATATCATTACAAAAAAATAATATCCTTACTATCCTTACCAAAAAAAAAGACTTCGACGGGATATCGGATATGACGCTGAAGGAAACTTGCACTGATGAATATCAACTCACCAAGTATCTAAATACTCACAAATTACACTCAATAATCTAGAGAGAGAAAGAGAGAAAACTTTGTTTCTGGTGTGATTTTCAATTCTAACTTAGCCCTCTATTTATAGGAAAATGTTAAGACGCAAAGGCAGACTTAACTCCGCAACTTTGATGGCTTTACCTGCTACTATTCCCACCCACCACATTTGAAATAAAATTCAGCACATTTCTTCACCAACCACAAGTGGGGCCCACTCAATTCTAGAATTTTCCACCAAAATCAATTATAAACCTAATTTCCGAATCAGTCACCTCTTAAAATTCATAACAAATCATTCGTTCATTTTTAACGGTTCAAAATTTGTGGACATATACTCAACTTATGTATGTATAACATATCCAAAAATTACAACGATCCAACGGTCGGATCAAAATTTATAACTCACATAATATAGTGAAGAACAACGATTTTTCGGACTATTAGTCCTTCGGATCAGTTTCAATCAAAATTTCACCACGAAATATCTACAAAGAATTTTTGGGTGATTCAAATTTCTACTGATTAGCTTACTTCTAGGGCTTTCTTTTGATATATGGCTCATCTCTTAACTCATTATACACAAAGAGTTATGGATTTTACAAAATCAAGTAATAAACTAATTTTTTACGAAAATCCCATATTTTGTTCTCCATTTCGACAAAAATCTTGATAAAACACCTCATCATTAATTCCTTCACTTATAACCACATAAATAAATCCATCATTTATATCCACATCAAATAAATATTTTCTTATCATATGAATCAATAATTAATTATTCACAAATAATATTAAGAATCACATTTATTTATGACAACCAGTAGTTCTCGGAAAAAGGGGCTTTCAGATAAGGATTTCTCCTTCTTTGGCGCAATTAATTAGGTGACCAAACCTCTCCTTGTGAGAACTTTCTAGACATTGCCAATAATGCTATCTAATAATATTATTCAAATAATATGAATTATTGATCGATAATGGAGATAATAATGCGGTGACAATTATTGAACAACAATAATATAAAATATCAACGCAGCAATTATTGAATCAATAAAATAAAATATTGAACGGTAACTCTTTGTGAAAATTATTTAGTAGTGCCTTCTTACGTAAGGATCAATAATTCAACAATATTGTGCAATCTGGTGTGCTTCTTTATGCGACCATGCGTAGATATCGTATTTTAACCATAGGGTATTCCAACAGATCTTAACGGTAACAACTACGCCGTTATTTTTAAACAACTTATATTTGTCGTTTTCTTCATCAATCGCTTTCAGTTATGGGGCCCACACATTGGCTGGTACTGTCGTCACGAATATTCCCGACGAGAAAGAATATTCCACGACCAAACGAATATTCCCGACAATAATGAATACTTTATACCCCCTTGCTTATTTTGAAAAAAAATTTCATATATCACCCTTAACTTTAACTTTTATCAATTTAACCAATTACTGAATAGAAAAATTGAATACTTTTATTTCATAAAATTCGGGGTCTTACAATTTTTCCCTCACCTTGGTTCTTCTATAAAAGAGAAGCTAATTGGTTCATTTGTTAGTTTAACCAACATTGAATAATATATTGAGTGAGGGAGAGAGAATATCAATAACAAGTAATCAAGAGGAATCAAAGCAAAGTAATCAAGCTTAAGTTAAGAACACGAATAACACTAAGGTAACAATACGTAAACTTTACCCTTCGATTCTTTTCTATTTATTTTTCATAGAGAAGTATGAATGGGTTGAGCAAGTCTCTTCCGGAGTAATAAGGACAACTATTAGTGAATTAAAACATTAATAAGCCATGTATAAATAAGAATTGTAAGCGACTAATTAAGCTTTAATCGAAGAAAAATGTAAGACCCCAACTTATTATAAATGAAATTGAATTTCCTCTATTTATTATTTTGAAATAGCAAGGGTTGATTTGATTAATGTGGTTAGTTATGGGTAAAATGCGCAAATATCTTATATAAGCAAGTGGTTATAAAATATTCATTGTTGTCGGGGAAATATTAGTTTGGTCGTGGAATATTCTTACTGCCGGGGAATATTCGTACGACGGCGCAACCTTGTGTGGGCTCCATAACGGAAAGCGATTGGATGAAGAAAACGACAAGTATAAGTTGTTTATAAACAACGACGTAGTTGTTACCGTTAATACTGTTGGAATACCCGGTGGTTAAAACACAATAGCACACGATTTTGTACCAATTATTGATTCTTACGTAAGAAGGCACTACTCAATAATTGTTGCAATAATTACTGTTCAATATTTTATTTTATTGATTCAATAATTGCTACGTTAATATTTTATATTATTGTTGTTTCAATAATTGTCATTTCACAGTATTTTCCATTATCAAATCAATAATTCATATTATTTGAATAATATTATTAGATAGCATTATTGGCAATGTCTAAAAAGTTCTGTCAAGGAGAGGTTTGGTCACCTAATTGCGTGCCAGTAAGGAGAAATCCTTATTGGAAATCCCCCTCTTTTCTGGGAACGGCCTGGTTGTTAGTATTGTGATTCTGTAATATTATTTGTGAATAATTAATTATCAATTTATATGATAAGGAAAATATTCGTTTTATGTGGATATAGATGGAGAAAATTTTTTAATGTGACAATTGTTGAAAATTGATATTTTATCTTTTTTGATAGAATAATTTATTTAAATATATTATTAATGGTGATACTTTTACAATGAATGTGTGATATGTGAGTAAATGAGGAGGAAGAGTATTTTTGTTACAAAAAATGTTTAACACATGTTTTGTGTGTCGGTGGGCCCCATTTTGACTGAAATTTGATTTTAGCATGTAAAATCGTCCGCATGTGGATTTCGGTCAATTTCTGTTTAAAATTTGGAAAAATTTAACCTTACAAAATTGTAGAGAATTGAATTTCCTATGGAAGGACATAAGATTTGAATTTTTCTGATAAATGGGATATTTATTATGAATTATTGAAGTTCTGGAATACTTGATTTTTTAAATTTGAAATATTTTTTTTTATAAAATGTTTTTTGCAATTGGGTGGGCCCCACATGTGATATAATTGTGATGAATTAAGTTGGTGTGTGCGTAGGAAATTTGTTTAATAAATAATATTATTTTATTAAATTTTTTACTTTGGTGTTCTAAGCATTTTCCTATAAATAGGGTTTTTAGGTAAGAATTAAAAATCACACCAGAAACTGAAATCTTCTCTCTCTATATTATCGAGCATATTCTTGTGAGTATTTTGATACTTTGAGTGTTGCTATACGGTGCAAGTTCAGCGTTATATCTGATATTCCAGTCAGAAGTACTATTCTTTTGAGGTAAGGGATGTTATTTTTCTTATAAATGATATTATTGAAAGTAGTATGCACACAAGCCAATCATGTTTGATGATAAAGCATATACTTTGTAACAATCTTATTCATTTATTAATAAAAAGTATTAATTTATTAAAGGCTTTTAATTATCTACATGGTCTTTCGTTTTTATAATATGTGATAAACCCATAGTTTTAAGCAATGCTTTTAGAATAATGATGATGATCATTCTAATGAGATCTAAATTCTTAGAAAGCTTAAAACTAAAATAGTTCCCAATCATTGGATTACTAAATTGGGGATTAGTGAATCCAGGATAGATTGGTACATCGTTGCTTGCTCATTGGATGAGGATGATTGATCTCATGATCATTTGTGTGAGACACTAAAGCAAGTATGTAGGTGCTTATTAGAGAATAAGTTCTTTGAGCATTGGCTCGCTAAGGAATACCTAATGGAGTTTTATTTGCTGTCAATAGGAATTCTGTAGTGATAGTAGTACAAGTAATCCTTGGACTTGAGATCATCATAGTATCTTGTGTATGATGAGTTATACTTTGACTTATTCCTTAAGACCCTTAGGGTATATCAAAGGGTATGCTTGGGTATAATAAGTTGTACATGGAGATAATGTATGATCAATAAAGAATCTACCACTTCTAATAAAGAAGAGAAATGTCTATGTGATTCGATAAATGACAACCCAAAGAGTCCTTGGCGGCGAATGAAATTAGAAAGGAGTTTCTAATTTGCATTATTTGGAGTTGTGCATTTAAGGATCGAAATACATATAATTAAATAAAATAAGACTTGACGGTAATTCCATGTCTTATATTTAATTGGGACATTGTATGGTGGAAGGATTGAATTATGCGGTAACTATTTACTCAAAGGTTCTTTTATGATTAATGTTGAAATCTGTATTATCTCGGAAAGTCGTTGATCGCTAGGGAGGCTTATCCTATTGTAGAATAAATATTATTTAAATAAATTAATTGTTTAATTTATTTATTTAAATAAGATTAGAATTGTTCTAATTGATTTATTCACAATAGGTTTAATATGGAGAACCTAAATGGTCACACCATAAAAGGAAGAATAATTATTTAAGAAGTTAATGGCATAATCGTAATAATATGTTAAGTATATTTAATTTAATCTATGGTGATAGAATAAATTAAATAGCTTAATATTTATTATTTAATATTTTAGAAATATTAAATATAAATTAATAAGAGAGTCTTATTAATATTATTACAATTATTATTATTTTAATTTCTAAAAGAGTTTAGGAATTAATTTAATATAAGTACTCTCATTTATTCCTAATTGGATTAGGAAGGAAAATTAGTTAAAGGAGTTTAATTAATTATCCCTAATAAGATTAAGGAGCTTAATTAATTAAAAGAATTTAATTAATTAAATAAAACCCAATTCCTTAATTGTTAAGGTGGGTTGCCCACATCTATAAATAAGAGGAGTCTTATTATGGGTGTGATGGGTTGTTGATTTTATCAACATACGACATAATTCCAATTGTTGGGAGAGTACACCCTTTCTATAGAGATAGAAAACTAGGGTTTAGCCAACCACCCTTCTTCTTGAATTTTCTTCTTCCTTGGTGGATCACCTCTAGAGGCCAAACACTTGGGTGGTAGCGTTGATCAAAGGAAGGAACCAAACCCGGTGGATTCAAGATTGAGCGAAAGGATTTGGAGGTGAACTTGTACATGAGGAAGCTCGATCTTCAAGGGTATGATTTTATTCTTTATCTTTTCGTTTAATTAATAATTGTGCATAAAGGGTGATCCAGGTATATGGTTTGTAAATTTTAAACTCTGATTTTTACCACGCTTCCGCACTTTTATGCAATATGATTGCGTTATGAATATTACAAACCTAACAGTGGCATCAGAGCCAAACCTTTATGCGAATTATTAATTGTTTTAATTTGATATTATATTGATATGTGTTTAGAACAATTTAATTGGGCATAATTTTATTGTATAAAATTTATTAAATAAAAAAAAAAAAAACGTGAATCACTTTCCTAGAAATCCGTGCGCCTTGCATGACCTGCTAACCGACTCGGTAATCAAAAAAAAAGAAAGAAAGGTAGCTGCCGTTTATTTTTGTAAGGAAGTACACGGGTACTACTAATATATATATATTATATAATACGGATGCTATATATATATATATATATATGATTACCGGAAATCAAGAAAAAATATAGCAATTCAAGGAAGTTACGGTTTAGGCAGGATTCACATTTTCTTTTAAAAGGAACAGATTGTTATTATATATATATATATATATATATATATATATATATATATATATATAATATATTAAGAATAAATTATTGTATATATATATATATATATTCTTTGTTATTATATATATATATATAATAGTTATATAAATATTCTTAATTATTTTATTATTAAAATAAAGTTTATTTTAATTTTAAAATAAAAAGTTTATTTTAATTTTAAAATTAAATTTCATGCTAACTAATTAGAGTTGGAATTGGATTCCATGATAACTAATTGGAGTTGAAATTGGATTTTATTTTTCCTAAAATAAAGGAGTTTATTTGTGAATAGGGAAGTAAATCCATCTTTCCTTAAATAAAGGAGTTTGTTTAGATATGAAATAAGATTTCATATTATTCAAAATAAAAGAGTTTATTTGTGAATAGGAAAGAAAATCCATGTTTCCTTAAATAAAGGAGTTTATTTAAATATGAAATAAGATTTCATATTATTCAAAATAAAGGAGTTTATTTGTGAATAGGAAAGAATATCCGTATTTCCTTTAATAAAAATTTTTTTTTCATGGAATTGGATTCCATAATTAATTAAAATAAAGAGTTTATTTTAATTAAAGATTTTTTTTATATATATATACATGGAATTGGATTCCATAATTAATTAAAATAAAGGAGTTTATTTTGATTAAAGATTTTGATTAAAATAAAATAGTTTATTTTATTCAAAATAGGATAAATTAAAATAAAATAGTTTTATTTTGATTTAAATTTGGATTTAAATAAAGGAGTTTATTTTTATTCAAAAATAGATTTTATACTAAATAAATTTGCCCATTAAATGATATCAATATATATATTAAATGTTTATTATTCATGAGATGAATGTTATTTATTGATGCATATGGTGATATGTATGATAATAAATGGGATTGATTATGGACTATTGACCAATGCGATTGGATTTTATTTTAGTTGGATGCATGAATGTATGGGTTTTATTAAATGGGGTCTGCGAACCTCGTCTTCTCTAATTTTTCTTAATGTAAATTCTATCTCCCTCCTATGTACCTCCCCTTGACTGCTGATCAAGGTTTCTATTTATTTTAAATAGTTTTGTAATAGGAATAGTTAGAATTAATTTTGAAAAATTGGAGATCAAGGAGCAAGGAGCGCTAGAAGACCCGTTTGTAATAGAGCCCGGGTTTAAATGTAATAGTTATATTTAAATATTATTTCTTGCAACCCTAGGGTTTAACCTTTTGGTTCACTTGGTGGCTCTAGTGAACCAAACTAGAATAAAAGTCCATAATCAATCCGGGTAGAATATAGTATTCTATATGTGCATGCTTATACTATATATATTATATATTATGCAAACATGCTTCGCATGTTCATTAATATGACGCGTATTTAATATATATATGTGCATGCGCGCTTAACAAGATGAGACAAATTAATAACAAACCCCTCAATTTTTATATTAAGTCCTAAGCGTTCAAAGATATTTGGAATATCGAACGTCAGCTTTCTAAGCATGATAAAATTAATAGAGTATTAAATATTTAATATGAGTTTGTTGTGTCACCACAAGGCAAGTATTAAGTATTTAAGATATTAATTTATCACATTTGATGCTTATAAAGAAAATTGAACAATATTGTTTTGTTGTGTCACCACAAGGATGATATTTTTCTTTTTGAATATATGGAGTGCTAGGTCGGACTTAACTTGGATAATTTTGATTCGGATGTGCCACCACTTGATCAAAATAATCTAAGAGGCAAAAGAAAAGGAGTTGCATAGTTGATGTAATTGACAAAAGTTGTCTACCTATTTATTTATATATAGTTTGTTGTGTCACCACAAGGCTATATACATTTGAAATGGGATCCTTATTCTCACTAGCAAATCTTTAATTAGATTTTGCCGAACTATATAAGTGAGGTAATATAGTTTGAAGAAAATAGTGGGAGATACCAATTTAAAACAAGACCTAAATTATTTTGGTAATTAATAAAAGAATGTATGTTAAAATGTTGTTAATTACAAATTCATTTCTGTAATTTTACAATGTCTAAAATTACTATCATCTGCGAAGCATATTAGATGCTAAATTAACTTGAATGAATTAAGCAGTTGGTTAAGGAATTTGAGAATAGTTCTCATAGTCGAAAAGCTATCTTATGTCCTTAATCGCCTATCCTCGCAATGGTTGCGCATAATGCCTCGAGGAAGACATTGCTACTTTTAGAAAGTGGCAAGATGATGCACAGTTGGCTCAATGCATCATGCTCGCATCCATGAGTAACGAGCTTCAGCGTCAGCATGAAACTATGGATTCTCCTACTATATTCCTGCACATCAAGTAGTTGATGGTGAGGAAAGTAAGACTGATAGATATCTGATATCTAAGGAGCTCTTCCGATCTAGAATGGCCAATGGCACTATAGTACAGACAAAAGTTCTTAACATAATCAATTTGATTGATCAATTAGGACAACTGGTTTTGTCATGGATGGAGAGTTGAGCCAAGATTTGATCTTGAACTCACTCCCGGACTCTTTTCACAATTGTTGTGAATTTTTCATATGGACAAGCTAGATATCAGCCTCGCTGATTTGCTTAACATGTTGAAAAATGATGAGAGTCACTTTCCAACCAAGAAAGACCAAGTCTTACGGTGTAGGGGCCAAAGGATCTTACGAAAAAGAAGAACGATTCAAAGAAGGTAAACAGAAAGGCGTAAACAAAGGATAATACGAACAAAACTGATATGGATGGCAAAGGAGTTTGCTACCACTACAATAAGCCTGGACACTGGAAAGAAACTGCGAGAAGCATCTTGCAGAGGCTAACCAAAGAAGCTTAGTGAAGTTTCGGTTACAATACAGTTTTTGTTCATGATTGAAATAAATTTTTCTTTAAGTCAAGGTTCTACTTGGGTATTGGATACCGACTTTGATTATCATAAATATAGATTTATGAAGGGACCAAATAGAAGTAGAAAGCTAAACAAATATAAGTAATCCTATGTGTGGGAAATGAAGCAAAGGTTGCAACATTAGCCATAGAAACTTATAGTTTAGCAATGCCTACGGGCAAATCTATTAAGTCAATAAGTTGTTATTGTATTCGAGTTCTTGTTAAAAATATTATTTCCATTTTATTGTTGGACAATGAAATCTTTGGTATTATAATTAAGAACAATTGTTGTTCTATTTATAATAATAATGTTTTGTATAGAACTGGAATATTACTTAATAAATTTTGTATACTTGACTTACGTGAAAATAATTTTGCATATTGAACAAATTAGTATAAGAAAAGGAGATGATCATTCAAAGAGTTGAATGTGTGTATTTGTTGAAATACAAGTGTGAATTATTTGAAAGGTTCAAAGAATTCAGAAGTGAAACAAATTGGCAATGTATTAAGATTCTTTGATTAGATCAAGGAATAAATACTTGTGCAATAAGTTTCTAGATCATCTCAAATGGTTTTCTCATAATGGACGCCTCTTGATACGCAATAATTGATTGATGTATCTGAAAGGAAAAATCATACCTTGTTGGACATGGTACCGTCCAAAATGATTTTACCGACATTCCAGTATCCTTCTGGGATAATGTCCTAGAAATGGCTGCATATCTATGAAAAGGTAACCTCAAAATTTGGCCCCAAGACTCCATAAAAGTTATGGACAGGGAGGATTCCTAATCTTAAGTATGTTAAGATAAGGGGTTGTCCAACTTATGTGAAAAAGTTTCGAAGAATAAGCTTGGGACAAGATTTGACAAGTGTCGATTTGTGGGACATCCTAAAGTAAGTTTAGGGTATATGTTCTATAATTCTACTTAGCAAAAGGTGTTTGTTACGAAACACGCTGCCTTCTAAGATAAAGGCGTTTATCATTGAAGGGGCTAGTGGGTGGATAATAGATCTTGAAAAGTTCAAGAACCACAAAACACTATAAGTCAAATAAGAGGAACCTGTAGATAGACCTATTGTACCACAACCGAATCGTAAATCTGGAATAGTATCGAAGATACCCAGGAGGTATGGATTCATCATGGATGATGATGATGAGGTACACATCATAGAAGATGATGATCCAGTTACATACGATGAGGTAAGAGTTCTAGTGTGTACAAAAGGGTCAGTGGGAACATCGTGACATTTCTAGTACTATATGTTGATATACTACGGATAAGGAATGACATACCAATGCTACAATCAGTAAAGATAAAGTTGTCTAAACATTCCTCCATGAATGATTTGGAAGAGTATCTTAATTGGGGATATAAATCTATATAGATAGATTTAAGAGGATGCTCGACTTAACCCAAGGAATGTATATTCATTTGATGCTAAAGTCGTTTAGCATGGCAAACTCCAAGAGATGTCTCATGTTGATGAGCCATGGAGTGTATCTCTCTTAATAGTCCCCATAGACTCCAAAGAAGAGAGATTGCATGAGTGACAATCATGTATGCAATGAAATGTACGAGACACGATGTTGATCGGTCATATTACGAGAAGATCACCGTAAGAGGCGGTGAAAAACATCTTAAAGTTCTTAACCAAGCACTAAGGATGTGAGCATACATGGTGGGTGCGAATTAAAACTAGAGGGCTTAACAGACTCAAGTTTTGAGACGGAGACAAGACGACAGAAAAATCCACTTTAAGGTAAAGTGTTATCTTGAGCAAAGTGGTGCGAAGAATTGGAAAGGTTCAAACAAAAGAAAGAGTTCTTTGGTTTAGTGATAAAGACAAAGTATATAGCTATAAATGAAGTCGCAAGTTGATTGTTTGGATTAAAGTTTATTACGTAACTAGGAATAGTTCCCAAGTCTCATCTTGGATCTAAACATGTGTTGTGGCACTTTCATTTGATTATTAGAATCATTGAAAGATGGGAAATCACTATAGAGATAGTGGACTCTCAAGAACAACATTACATATCCATTAACTAAAGTTTATCCAACAAACAGGATAATCGTCACTTAGAGAAGAAGAGTATAAGATACCATGACGATTGGCTTTTAGTGCAAGTGGGAGATTGAAAGTAGTATGCACACAAGCCAATCATGTTTGATGATAAAGCATATACTTTGTAACAATCTTATTCATTTATTAATAAAAAGTATTAATTTATTAAAGGCTTTTAATTATCTACATGGTCTTTGTTTTATAATATGTGATAAACCCATAGTTTTAAGCAATGCTTTTAGAATAATGATGATGATCATTCTAATGAGATCTAAATTCTTAGAAAGCTTAAAACTAAAATAGTTCCCAATCATTGGATTACTAAATTGGGGATTAGTGAATCCGGATAGATTGGTACATACGTTGCTTGCTCATTGGATGAGGATGATTGATCTCATGATCATTTGTGTGGAGACACTAAAGCAAGTATGTAGGTGCTTATTAGAGAATAAGTTCAATCGAACGTGGCTCGCTAAGGAATACCTAATGGAGTTTTATTTGCACTGTCAATAGGAATTCTGTAGTGATAGTAGTACAAGTAATCCTTGGACTTGAGATCATCATAGTATCTTGTGTATGATGAGTTATACTTTGACTTATTCCTTAAGACCCTTAGGGTATATCAAAGGGTATGCTTGGGTATAATAAGTTGTACGTGGAGATAATGTATGATCAATAAAGAATCTACCACTTCTAATAAAAAAGAGAAATGTCCTATGTGATTCGATAAATGACAACCCAGTAGTCCTTGGCGGCGAGAATGAAATTAGAAAGGAGTTTCTAATTTGCATTATTTGAGTTGTGCATTTAAGGATCGAAATACATATAATTAAATAAAATAAGACTTGTGATGTAATTCCATGTCTTATATTTAATTGGGACATTGTATGGTGGAAGGATTGAATTGCACGGTAACTATTTACTCAAAGGTTCTTTTATGATTAATGTTGAAATCATATTATCCGGAAAGTCGTTGATCGCATAGGAGGTTTATATCCTATTGTAGAATAAATATTATTTAAATAAATTAATTGTTTAATTTATTTATTTAAATAAGATTAGAATTGTTCTAATTGATTTATTCACAATAGGTTTAATATGGAGAACCTAAAGGGTCACACCATAAAAGGAAGAATAATTATTTAAGAAGTTAATGGCATAATCGTAATAATATGTTAAGTATATTTAATTTAATCTATGGTGATAGAATAAATTAAATAGCTTAATATTTATTATTTAATATTTTAGAAATATTAAATATAAATTAATAAGAGGAGTCTTATTAATATTATTACAATTATTATTATTTTAATTTCTAAAAGAGTTTAGGAATTAATTTAATATAAGTACTCTCATTTATTCCTAATTGGATTAGGAAGGAAAATTAGTTAAAGGAGTTTAATTAATTATCCTAATAAGATTAAGGAGCTTAATTAATTAAAAGAATTTAATTAATTAAATAAAACCCAATTCCTTAATTGTTAAGGTGGGTTGCCCACATCTATAAATAAGAGGAGTCTTATTATGGGTGTGATGGGTTGTTGATTTTATCAACATACGACATAATTCCAATTGTTGGGAGAGTACACCCTTTCTATAGAGATAGAAAACTAGGGTTTAGCCAACCACCCTTCTTCTTGAATTTTCTTCTTCCTTGGTGGATCACCTCTAAAAGCCAAACACTTGGGGTGCTGGACGTTGATCAAAGGAAGGAACCAAACCCGGTGGATTCAAGATTGAACGCGAAAGGATTTGGAGGTGAACTTGTACCTGAGGAAGCTCGATCTTCAAGGGTATGATTTTATTCTTTATCTTTTCGTTTAATTAATAATTGTGCATAAAGGGTGATCCGGGTATATGGTTTGTAAATTTTAAACTCTGATTTTTACCACGCTTCCGCACTTTTATGCAATATGATTGCGTTATGAATATTACAAACCTAACAATTATTTCTTTCAATATCATTATGCCGGAATATTGAGAAGATTTTTCTTGTGAAATTCATGTCTTTTTGTGTCAGATTACTATTCACGTATACGACACAATTCACGTATATGACACTATTCACAAATACGGTACTATTTACAAAAGAATGAAATTTTCTCTTCTTTGTCCCAGATGTCTATTTTTGTTACTAGCTTTGATTGTATCCATGTTTTGGTCATTATTCTTGAATTTTACTCCACAAAGAAGTATCATGTTGACAATTTGGATGTTATTGATTTCTGGATAAATTAAATTATAAATCTTTAAAAATTTATCCTTGAACTTGTTTTATTGAATTCTTATATCATTGTCATTATCCTCATGTTTATAATATGTTGAAAGTCATTTGTGGCCTGTAGTGCATAGATGGATTTGGTATGATTTTGACCAGGGATTATTCAGTATAATCATGACCGTAATTTAAAAATGACGTGGTAAAAGTCCTCATTGGCCCGTAGTGCATTGATGGATAGTTGTTGGCATGATCATGACCATTGATGAATACACGAATATCATTGGCCCGTAGTGCATGGATACTTTGTGGTCGTGATACTAATAAATATCCTTGGCCGTAGTACAGGGATGATGTGGATTATTTATTAAGCTGAGTCTCATCGATAAAAGTGATGAAAAACCTTTTAAATCCTAGAAGATAGTGAATTTTATTCTCTACTTGACTCTTCTAATGGATTGTTTGTTCCGCTGCAGTTAAACTTGATGTATGTTATATTTTATCAGTTTTAACACTGTTGAAGGCTAACGATAAATTATTCTGCATTATCTTAGTCATAATATTTCTTACTGGGCTAGTTGAGCTCACCCTTTTGCTTTCATTGTCCTCTTCAGGAAATGAGAGCGTGGCAAGTGACTAGTAGGGGGGAGCGAGTGATCGGTCCAGATGATAGCATTAGTAGTCCTCACTATTCTATGAAATAGTGTGATAATAAATGTATTGAGGACTCCATTTGAGTTGAATACTATCTAGAAGAGAATATTCGTATTAAAACTCCCAGTTTATGTTTTGTCGTATGTCACGATAGTTGTATTATTAATTTGTATTTGAATTTTGTACCATGTATTTGGCGACTCAAGATGGGTGATGTATACCTATTTTGGGGGCGTCACAGTTGGTATCAGAGCTTAGGGATATGATTCCTGGCTAAGATGTGAGACTAGAACCAGGAGGGGAGAGACAGGAAATTCCTTCACTAGTATGACCTACCTAAGTTTATTTGGTATTTAATTAGTCGGTCAGAGTATAGGGATAATATGTTGCATGTCAATTAACCCTTGTTTTGTGGCAGTATTTGAAAAGGACATCCGAGAATATTGAGAATAGCAATGGAGCCCATGAGATCATTGAGTCACCACAGATCAATACACAGGATAATGTGCAACAGGAAGACAATAATCCTCAGGTAAACAACAATGATCAAATGATGAACGATGGAATGTTTAGAGGCTTTATGCAATTCATGCAACATCAGGCGAGAGCGGCTCCTGTCCAAAATGTGGGTGGAAACACTGGAAACTCTCGGACGGTCACCGCTAAATAGTTCAAGGAGCTGGGACCACTGGAGTTTATTGGAGAGCCAAAACCACTTAAGGCGGAAGCGTGGATAAAGCAGATCACTAAGATATTTGTTGTCTTGGGATGGTCCGAGGAGCAAAAGGTTTCCTTTGCAACCTTTACGTTCATGAGGAGAGGGCGACATGGTGGGAATCCAGAAAGCGTACTCAACCTGCCGCACTGAAGATGTCTTGGGAGAAGTTCCAAGAACTATTCAATGACAAGTACTTTCCCTAAAGTATTCGTCACATGAAAGAGGTAGAGTTCATCAAGTTGGAGCAGAACAATATGACCGTGTCGCAGTACGAAGCTAAGTTTGCCGAGTTGTCCCGGTTTGCGTCTCACTTGATTGATAATGACGAGAGAATGACGAGGTTGTTTCTAAGAGGTTTGAAACCCGAGATACGTCAATATCTAATTTCTCATAAACTGTGTTTGTATTCAAATATTGTAAATAGGGCTCAGTTATTGGAGCGCGATAACTAGTCAACTCAACCAAAAGAAAGTAGCTGACAAAATGATAATATCAGTAGTAGCAGTTATCGAAGCAGTGACAACAAACGTGGAGGGAATCAACATGCCAGAAATGGTAACCACTTCAATGGTAATCATGACCACAACAATAAAAGTGGACATTTCAAGAAGAGGAGATTCAATAATGATGGAAAGACGTCACCATCAGCACCCGTTGTTAAGGAAGGGGAACGACCACCTATCATATGCTTCAAATGTGGAGGGGAGGGACACATCATTCCAAACTGCGCGATGCAATCCAAAGCATGTTACAATTGTGGAAGAGAAGATCACCTAGCCCAATTTTGTCGTACAGGAAAACCAAGTCCGGTTGGAACGGTGACACCAAATGCCATCTCAGACAAGTCAAAACCAGTAGTTCAAGGGAGAGCATTTGTTGTGACCTCCCAGAAAGAAAAAACCCCTAACGAGGTCATCACGGGCAAGCTTATCATAAACTCTAGCGAAGTCTATACCTTATTTGATGCCAGTTCTACCCATTCTTTTATTTCTCCTACTTGCGCTCAACGTTTAAATTTGACTCCAGAGAAATTAGACTTTGACTTATCTGTGGAAACTCCGTTGGGAGAAACCTTCATTACATCCACTGTTTATAAGTATTGTTTGGTTCAAATTGGTACCCTCACATTACATGTCGATCTTATTTCATTGAAAATACTTGCATTTGACGTGATTCTAGGGATTGATTGGTTAACTACTCATCATGCAAAAAATGATTGTTTTCGTAAGGTTGTTAGCTTTCATATTCCTAACCAACCTATTATATGAATTCAAACAACCAAACCATTAAAATTAATCACTGTCATCTCATGCCATAAAGCTATTCGTTTATTGAAAAATGGATGTCAAGCTTTCTTAGCTCATGTCACGAATTTAAACAAAAATACGTCAGTTTTGAATGATATTTCTATTGTTAATAAATTTCCTAACGTATTCCCTGAAGAACTTCCTGGCCTACCCCCAGAGCGTGAAATTGAATTTTGTATCGACCTTGAACCCGGTACAAAACCCATTTCTAAAGCCCCATATTGAATGGCTCCTATTGAACTTCACGAGTTAAAGACCCAATTGCAGGAATTGTTAGACATCGGTTTCATTCGTCCTAGTACGTCTCCTTGGGGTGCTCCTGTTCTATTCGTGAAGAAGAAAGATGGGAGTATGCGACTTTGTATTGATTATCGGGAGTTAAATCATGTCACCATCAAGAATAGATACCCATTGCCACATATTGATGACCTGTTTGACCAGTTGTAAGGCGCCAAATTATTTTCAAAGATTGATCTTCATTCCGGATATCATCAGTTAAAGATTAGAATCGATGACATTCCAAAGACGGCTTTCAGAACTCGGTACGGGCATTATGAATTCCCAGTCATGTCTTTTTGATTGACTAATTCTCCTGCTGCCTTCATGGATATGATGAACCAAGTATTCAAGAAATATTTGGATCACTTTGTGGTCGCCTTTATCGATGACATCCTCATATATTCTAAAAGCCGCGAAGATCATGAGCAACACTTGAGGCTGATACTCCAAAAGCTTCGTGAAAACAAGCTTTATGCCAAGTTGAAGAAATACGAGTTCTGGCTTGAGGAAGTAGCATTCCTTGGGCACGTAGTATCAATTCATGGAATATATGTTGACCCGACAAAGATTGAAGCAATACAAAGCTGGGAACAACCTAAATCAGTGACTGAAGTACGCAGCTTTCTCGGCTTAGCTGGTTATTATCGGTGATTCGTAGAAGGGTTTTCTCGAATCGCTACTCCATTAACTCAGCTGACTCGAAAAGATACAAAATTCGGTTGGAGCGTGGAATGTGAGAAGAGTTTTCATGAACTCAAGAGGAGGCTCATTTCAGCAGCTGTTCTGACAATACCATCTGGCTCGGAGGGATTTGTCATATACAGTGATGCTTCGGGCAAAGGGTTAGGATGTGTTCTCATGCAACATGGGAAAGTCATAGTCTATGCCTCTCGACAACTCATAGAATACATGAGGAATTATCCTACTCATGATCTAGAGTTGGTAGCTATTGTCTTCGCACTTAAAATTTGGAGGCATTACTTATATGGGGAGAAAGTGGAGATCTTTACGGATAATAAAAGCCTCAAATATTTCTTCACCCAAAAGGAACTCAACATGCGGGAGAATGACGTTGGCTTGAACCGTTAAAAGATTATGATCATATCATTCAATACCATCTTGGTAAAGCGAACGTAGTAGCTGACGCATTGAGTAGAAGATCATATGCGGGTATGCGTGCGATATTGTCAACGCAAAGGCCCATTTTATATGACTCGCAAAGGATATAGATAGAGTTAAAAGACTCTAGGGACCCACGTGATGATGGCGAATATACGAGTAGAATCGACTTTAATCGATAAAGTTAAAGCTGCTCAAGCCACAAACATGGAGCTTATGCGTATGTGGAAGAAAGTGCAAGAAGGTGCTATGCCGGAAGTGAGAATCGATAAAGAAGGAATACTTCGAGTCAACTCCAGACTTTGTGTTCATAACGACCCTGATTTAAAGTATAAAATCATGATGGAGGCGCACAACACACCGTTTGCAATCCATCCTGGGAGTACCAAAATATATCGTGATCTTCGACATACATTTTGGTGGAGCAATATGAAGAGAGAGATCGCGGAGTTTATCTCAAGGTGTCTAACTTGTCAACGAGTCAAGGCGGAGCATCAAGTTCCAAAAGGTCCATTGCAACCACTTGAAATTCCAGAATGGAAGTGGGAGCACATTACCATGGATTTTGTTATCGGTCTTCCCAAGGTTTCTCAAGGCATAGATGCGATTTGGGTCATTGTTGATAGATTGACCAAGTCTGCTCATTTCTTACCTATAAGAGAAACTTATACACTTAAACGTCTTGCCCGTATGTACATAAATGAGATTTTAAGATTGCATGGTATGCTAGTATCCATAGTTTCTTATCGAGACCCAAGATTCACTTCAAGATTTTGGTTAGTTTTCAAAAAGCTATGGGCACGAATTTACGACTTAGTTCGGCTTATCATCCTCAAACGGACGGGCAGTCAGAGAGGACTATTCAAACTCTTGAAGATCTATTAAGACTCTGTGTCCTTGACTTCAAGGGAAGTTCGGACAAGTTCTTACCATTGGAGGAATTCTCCTACAATAATAGTTATCAAGCAAGTATTGGCATGGCCCCATTCGAAGCGTTGTATGGAAGAAAGTGTCGTTCTCCAGTATGCTAGGATGAGGTGGGTGAAGCAACGTTGTTGGGACCGGAGTTGGTATGTTTGACTACGGAAAAGATTCAAACGATCCGATAACGTATAAAAACCTCACAAGATCGACAAAAGAGTTATGCTGATCTTCATCGAAAGGTCGTGGAATTCAATATTGGAGAACATGTGTTGTTACGTGTTGCTCCATGGAAAGGAGTTACAAGATTTAGAAAGAGAGGAAAGCTCAATCCTCGATTCATTGGTTCATTTTTAATCCTCGAACGAATAGGAACTGTGGCCTATAGACTCGCGTTACCTCCAAGTATGTCTCGTGTTCATAATGTTTTTCACATATTCGTGCTTCATAAATATGTGAAGGACCCGAACCACGTTATTGAGTTAGAACCAAACGAAACAGCCGAAGATTTAACATACGAGGAGGTACCTGTCAAGATCTTGGATTGGAAGGAGCATGTCCTACGCACAAAGGTCATACCACAAATCAATGTTTTGTGGAGGAACCATACTATTGAGGAAATGACCTGGGAGTTGGAAACGAAAATGAAAGCGAGGTATCCTCACCTTTTCGAAACGCCATGTACGTATGTCAATTTTGAGGGCAATATTTCATAAGGAGGGGAGGTTGTAAGACCCCAACTTATTATAAATGAAATTGTATTTCCTCTATTTATTATTTTGAAATAGTAAGGGTTGATTTGATTAATGTGGTTAGTTATGCGTAAAATGCACAAATATCTTATATAAGCAAGTGGTTATAAAATATTCATTATTGTCGGGGAAATATTCGTTTGGTCGTGGAATATTCTTACCGTCTTGGGAATATTTATTACGACGGCAAGTGACCTTTGTGGGCCCCATAACGGAAAATCGATTGGATGAAGAAAATGACAAGTATAAGTTGTTTATAAACAATGACGTAGTTGTTTGCTAATTATCTTCTTTGGAATACCGGTGGTTAAAACCAAGGTATTACAGTTTTGCACCAATTATTGATTCTTACGTAAGAAGGCACTACTCAATAATTGTTACGTAATTCTTGCTCAATATTTTTTTTATTGATTCAATAATTCCTACGTTGATATTTTATATTATTGTTGTTTCAATAATTGTCATTTCACAGTATTTTCCACTATCAAATCAATAATTCATATTATTTGAATAATATTATTAGATAACATTATTGTCAATATCTAGAAAGTTCATCAAGGAGAGGTTTGGTCACCCCATTGCTTGGCCTTGATGAGGAGAAATCCTTATTGGAAAACCCTCTTTCTCGGGCTATACAGGTTGTCGATATTGTGATTACGTAATATTATTTGTGAATAATTAATTATCGATTTATATGATAAGGAAAATATTCATTTTATGTGGATATAGATGTAAATTTTTTTTTAATGTGACAATTGTTGAGAATTGATATTTATCTTTTTTGATAAAATAATTTATTTAAATATATTATTATATTATAATAATATAATAATGGTGATATTTTTACAATGAATGTGTGATATATGAGTAAATGAGGAGGAAGAGTATTTTTGTTACAAAAAATGTTTTACACATGTTTTGTGTGTCGGTGGGCCCCATTTTTGACTGAAATTTGATTTTAGCATGTAAAATCGTCCGTATGTGAATTTCGGTCAATTTCTGTTTGGAATATGGAAAAACTTACACTTACAAAGTTGTAGAGAATTGAATTTCCTATGGAAGGACATAAGATTCAATTTTTTCTGATAAATGGGCTATTTATTATGAATTATTGAAGTTCCGGAATAATTAATTTTTGAAATTTTAAATATTTTTTTATAAAAACGTTTTTTGCAATTGGGTGGGCCCCACATGTGATATAATTGTGCTGAATATAATTTTGCTGAATTCAGTTGGTGTGTGCGTAGGAATTTTTTTTAATAAATAATATTATTTTATTAAATTTTCTACTTTGGTGTTCTAAGCATTTTCCTATAAATAGGGTTTTTAGGTAAGAATTGAAAATCACACCAGAAACTGAAATCTTCTCTCTCTATATTATCGAGCATATTCTTGTGAGTATTTTGATACTTTGAGTGTTGCTATACGGTGCAAGTTCCTTTCAGCGTTATATTTGATATTCCAGCCAGAAGTACTATTATTTTGAGGTAAGGGATGCTATTTTTTTATAAATGATATTAATTCTTTCAATATCATTATGCCGAAATATTGAGAAGATTTTTCTTGTGAAATTCTTGTCTTTTTGTGTTGGGGTTACTATTCACGTATACGGCACTATTCACGTATACGTCACTATTCACAAATACGACACTATTTACACAAAAATGAAATTTTCTCTTCTTTGTCCCAGATGTCTATTTTTGTTACTAGCTTTGATTGTATCCATGTTTTGATCATTATTCTTGAATTTTACTCCACAAAGCAGTATCATGTTGACAATTTGGACGTTATTGATTTCTGGATAAATTAAATTATAAATCTTTAAAAATTTATCCTTGAATTTGTTTTATTGAATTCTTATATCATTGTCATCATCCTCATGTTTATAATATGTTGAAAGTCATCTGTGGCATGTAGTGCATAGATGGACTTGGTATGATTATGACCAGGGATTATTCAGTATAATCATGACCGTAATTTAAAAATGATGTGGTAAAAGTCCTCATTGGCCCGTAGTGCATTGATGGACAGTTGTTGGCATGATCATGACCATTGATGAATACACGAATATCATTGGCCCGTAGTGCATGGATACTTTGTGGTCGTGATACTAATAAATATCCTTGGCCGTAGTACAGGGATGATGTGGATTATTTATTAAGCTGAGTCTCATCGATAAAAGTAATGAAAAACCTTTTAAATCCTAGAAGATAGTGTATTTTATTCTCTACTTGACTCTTCTAATGAATTGCTTATTCCGCTGCAGTTAAACTTGATGTATGTTTTATTTTATCAGTTTTAACACTGTTGAAGGCTAACGATAAATTATTCTGCATTATCTTAGTCATAATATTTCTTATTGGGCTAGTTGAGCTCACCCTTTTGCTTTCATTGTCCTCTTCAAGAAATGAGAACGTAGCCGTGACTAGTCGGGGAACAGAGTGACGGTCCAGATGATAGTATTAGTAGTCCTCACTATTCTATGAAATAGTGTGATAATAAATGTATTGAGGACTCCATTTAAGTTGAATACTGTCTAGAAGATAATATTCGTATTATAACTCTCAGTTTATGTTTTGTCGTATGTCACGACAGTTATATTATTTAGTTCTATTTGAATTTTGTACCATGTATTTGGCGACTCAAGATGGGTGATGTATACCTATTTTTGGGGCGTCATAAAAACCATTAAAACGTTGAATTGGTTGTTGATGGACAAATTAAAAACCATCAAGTATAACTTATATGTAAATTGCTTGGTTAGGTTATAGATAACTGATCAATATATTGATTTCATTTGGTTTGGTGTACAAATATCGAGTAACAAAGTTATGGCGAAATTTACGAGATTAGACGATAATCGTCGAAATCATAGAATTCCCGAATTGGTAGTCAAAAGTTTTCGTTTAACTCAGAATCCATAGTTTTCGGTGGCGTATCATAGAACAACATGTATAAGAGTCGTGGACTCAAGAATGGTTGAATTCTGACTTAAAATGAAGAAATGAGTTATGAACGTTCATGAACGTTAAACGAACGCGTAATAGATAATTTAAAAAGTAAATTTATTATTAACGGATTGAAGAACTACTTTTATCCAAATGAAAGCGAAGTATGCGAGATGTGTGAGATAACGGCTTTTGAAGGAGCCAATTCCGACATATAACGATTAAGTTACGAGCCCAGAAAAAATTTGAGATGAAAAACTTATAATTTTTTCAAAGGCTCAGGGCCGGCGCCACAGCGCCTCCCAAGCCTAAGAAAGTGGCTCCGCAGATGCGAGCAGGGGATTAGATCTTTGGAAAGTTCATTGCAAATGCAACTTTTATACTTGAACCTGAAAGTCTTGCAGTCACCGATAAGGGAAAAAGTCTGACACACTTAATTATTAACATAACTGTTTACATGATATCTATGGGGAATATATATACTTAATAAAAATGAAAAGACAATTCCTAAATAATATGTATAACGATGATTTTTGGAATTTAACGTTGATTAAAAGTAATTAAACGAATAACGTAAAGTGCGAGAACGTAAATCGTGAATCGTATTCGGGTTTAACGTGTGTCCTAGTGTTATACATTATGTAATAGATGTGTGTAGTACGTGAATGACAAGAAATGGAGATAAAACTTATGTACGTTATATACAAAGTCCGATATCGATAATCCGAGAAGAATTTATCTGATTTAACAAATCAATTAGGGTTTCAACTATTGTTGTAGTTAACCGATTGTTGTTGAGTGTCAGTTTATGACATATGAATGTTAATAAGCCGTTATGAATGATAAATAACTCGAAACAAATATTATTAATGAAATAATTTCAATTAACTTATAACAGAGAAAGAAGTTGGTAAAAACAATGTGATTAGATTGTTTGGTAGCTAATTCTAGTGTGCTATGTGAATATATCATGTAGAAACTGTAAGGACCAAGAACTGTTGAATTTTAATTAATGACACTTAAAGGCAAGTTTCCTTAACGCTTGTCTAACCTTCGTGTTAGCCAAGTTTCTTTGATTCATGTTATAATATGCATGAATTGTTTTACGAAAGAGTCGATGCCAGTTTTAACTCGGCTAGACAAACCTTAAGAGCTTGATTAATTTGTTTACAAGTCTTTCGATATAGTATTGATAATGCTATCCTATGCCAATTGTTTGGTACGGATTCAAAGGTAAGCCTGAGTATGAATAAACAAAAGTATTTTACATCGATTATTCGATGGGCACATGAGGTTGCCAAAACTTAAACGTAGATACGTTTAACAGATGAGTGTTAATCAACATAGAGTAGTATAGGCTGATCACCTAGAAGTGCTCGTAAGATATATCGGACTTACGAACTTAGTGTCGAGTTGTTCTTTTTATGAATGGAAATCAAAAGGAATGTTCATAGTCTTTTGACCTACTCAGAATTCCTAAGTTATTGTATGTACTTTGGAATTATTTTATAAGAATGAAAAATTGATATTTCAATGTTTCATAGTACTTCATAACTATTTGTTCAGTTAATGAAGAATACTCATATAATTCACGAAGTGGTGTATGTATTTCATATTGCTAAACTTGCTGAGCTAGTATGCTCACTTCTTACTTGAATTATATGATTGCAGCTAAGGCCGAGTGAACCAAGGGTTCTGGTAAGGAAAAAGGCAAAGCTAAGATGGATAAGTAGTTTATCCTGTAATAAACTAGTATATTTGTATGAATTATACTATGACAAATGAAGAATGTATTTGGTTACAGAACCTGGGAAAGGATTAATTATTATTGTAATAAGAATGCATTAATTACACTCATTTTGATATTGTTTCGATGGAATGAATGTATAGTTAATAGTACCGTGTAGCACCATATTTGTGGGTTGAAAATACCCGGATTTGGGGGTGTCACATTAATTGTATTTATTAAAAATAATTAAATGAATTATTATTTTTATAACTCTTGGATATATTTTTATATTGATTGTAGCATAGGAATATCATTCCCTATCAGTAATATATCGTCAAAATAGAATACATGGAATGAAACAGCTCTCCCACTAGCCTTATTGTACACACATGGTTCATCCTCATTTTTAATAAAATCAAACTCTTTGATTGTTTCATCAAAAGAGATGTTCCATCTACGAGAAGCCTGCTTCAATCCATAAATGGATCGTTGCAACTTACATACTTGATTTGTTCCAACCGTTGAAACAAATCCCTATGATTGTATTATATATACATCATCCTCAAGTTTCCCATTGAGGAAGATCGTTTTCACGTCCATTTTCCAAATTTCATAGTTATGGTAAGCTACAACCGCAAACAAAAATTGAATGGATTTGAGCATAGCTACTGGTGAAAAGGTTTCATCATAGTCAACTCCTTGTCTTTGTTTGAAACTTTTTACGACCAGTCGGGCTTTATAGGTCTCTACCTTGCCGTCCGCTTTAGTCTTTCTTTTAAAGACCCATTTACACCCAATATGCTTAATTCCTTCAGGTGGTAAAACCAAAGTCCATACTTGGTTTTCATACATAGAGTCCATATCGGATTTCATGGCTTAGCCACTTCTATTAGTTTTTACTACTTGTAGCATGTTCGTAATTCAATGGATAATCATTATAACGACTGAGAAATTCCTGTTAGTTAATAATTTAAGCTTTGAATATTATTTATATTGTGTGTTTAAATGTGGTTTTATGACCTAGGATGGTGATAATATTGTAGTATTTTTGTTGCGTGCACAAATAAATAATTAAGAATTTTGAAGACGAAAATAAAAAATTTCTGAGAAAGTTTGCGTAAAAACATTATTGAGGCGAAGAACGATATGCGTTAGGTTTTAACCCTAAGTTTTTTTGAGAGATCAGTGTGTTGTATTGACTTTCCGTTTCAAGATCTACCGGTAACACCAAATCCTGTGGAATTGAAGTACCCAGATTTGGGGGTGTCACAGTTTGGCTACACCTAAATAATTCGATTGAATTGAATTATTGATATGAGTCTATGCTATTCGATTCAGCTAGACTAATGTTTATGAAAACTCTAAGTGTTCATTGAAAGAAATTTTCCGAACCAAATTGTTTTGGTGCGGAATCTAATAAGACTGATGAAAAATTTTGTGCCTATGGCAGAGACGAGAAACAGAGTTGACCAGTAGTACTTAATAAGTGAAAGTAGTATGCACACAAGTCAATCATGTTTGATGATAAAGCGTATACTTTGTAACAATCTTATTTATTTATTAAATAAAAAGTATTAATTTATTAAGGGCTTTTGATTATCTACATGATGCTGTTTTATAATATGTGATAAACCCATAGTTTTAAGCAATGCTTTTAGAATAATGATGATGATCATGCTAATGAGATCTAAATTCTTAGAAAGCTTAAAACTAAAATAATTCCAAATCATTGGATTACTAAATTGGGGATTAGTGAATCCGGATAGATTGGTACATACGTTGCTTGCTCATTGGATGAGGATGATTGATCTCATGATCATTTGTGTGGAGATACTAAAGCAAGTATGTAGGTGCTTATTAGAGAATAAGTTCACTGAACGTGGCTCGCTAAGGAATACCTAATGGAGTTTTATTTGCCTGTCAATAGGAATTCCTGTAGTGATAGTAGTACAAGTGATCCTTGGACTTGAGATCATCATAGTATCTTGTATATGATGAGTTATACTTTGACTTATTCCTTAAGACCCTTAGGGTATATCAAAGGGTATGCTTGCGTATAATAAGTTGTACATGGAGATAATGTATGATCAATAAAGAATTTACCACTTCTATTAAAAGAAGAGAAATGTCCTATGTGATTCGATAAATGACAACCCAGTAGTCCTTGGCCAAGGAACGGAGTTTCTAATTTGCATTATTTGGTGTTGTGCATTTAAGGATCGAAATACATATAATTAAATAAAATAAGACTTGACAGTAATTCCATGTCTTATATTTAATTGGGACATTGTATGGTAGAAGGATTGAATTGTACGGTAACTATTTTCTCAAAGGTTCTTTTATGATTAATGTTGAAATCTATATTATCTGAAAAGTCGTTGATCGCTAGGGAGGCTTATCCCTATTGTAGAATAAATATTATTTATTTAAATAAATTAATTGTTTAATTTATTTATTTAAATAAGATTAGAATTGTTCTAATTGATTTATTCACAACCAGTTTAATATGGAGAACCTAAAGGGTCACACCATAAAAGAAAGAATAATTATTTAAGAAGTTAATGGCATAATCGTAATAATATGTTATGTATATTCAATTTAATCTATGGTGATAGAATAAATTAAATAGCTTAATATTTATTATTTAATATTTTAGAAATATTAAATATAAATTAATAAGAGGAGTCTTATTAATATTATTACAATTATTATTATTATTTTAATTTCTAAAAGAGTTTAGGAATTAATTTAATATAAGTACTTTCATTTATTCCTAATTGGATTAGGAAGGAAAATTAGTTAAAGGAGTTTAATTAATTATCCCTAATAAGATTAGGGAGCCTCTTTAATTAAAAGGGTTTAATTAAATAATACCTTATTTTAATAGGGTTACTTGATATCTTTATAAGAGGAGTCTTATATCAGATATCAAGACAACGTAATAATTCCAATGGTTGGAGAATACGCTCCTTTTCTACAGAGATAGAAAAACTAGGGTTTAGCCAACCACCCATCTTCTTGAATCCTTCTTCTTCCTTGGTGGATCACCTCTAGAGGCCAAACACTTGGGTGGCTAACGTTGATCAAAGGAAGGAACCAAACCCGGTCGATTCAAGTTGAACGCGAAAAGGATTGGAGGTGAACTTGTACCTGAGGAAGCTCGGATCTTCAAGGGTATGATTCTTGTTCTTATCCTTTTTGTTTAATTAATAATTGTGCATAAAGGGTGATCCGGGTATATGGTTTGTAAAATTTTAAAACTCTGATTTTTACACGTTTCCGCTTATTTATGCAATTTGATTGCGTTCTTGAATATTACAAACCTAACAGTGGTATCAGAGCCAAACCTTTATGCGAATTATTAATTATTTTAATTTGATATGTATATTGATATGTGTTTAGAACAATTTAATTGGGCATAATTTAATTGTATAAAATTTATTTAAAAAAAAAAGGAAGCGAAATCACGCAAATCAAGGGGATTTGCGATTTTTTTTTTCTTTTGTACAACTAATTGTTTTTCAAAAGGAACCTGCCTTGTTTTTTGAAAAGGAGAAAATAGTAATTATCGTGGATTACTTTAACTATATTTTTATACAATTATATCGCATAAATGAGAATTATCGGGATTACTTTAACTATATATATATATATATATATATATATATATATATATATATAATCCTCATCTTTGGCCACGTGAATTTTATTATATATATATATATATATTATTCTCAATTATTTTCTAATTAAAATAAAAGTTTATTTTAATCTTAAAATAAAAGTTTATTTTAATCTTAAAATAAAAGGTTTTATTTTAATTTTAAAATTAGAATTTCATGATAACTAATTAGAGTTGGAATTGGATTCCATGATAACTAATTGAAGTTGAAATTGGATTCCATATTTCCTTAAATAAAGGAGTTTATTTAGATATGAAATAAGATTTCATATTATTCAAAATAAAAGAGTTTATTTGTGAATAGGAAAGAGAATCCTAATTTTCTTAAATAAAGGAGTTTATTTAGATATGAAATATGATTTCATATTATTCAAAATAAAGGAGTTTATTTGTGAATATGAAAAGAGAATTCGTGTGTTTCCTTTAATAAAAGGAGTTTTATTTATTTTACATGGAATTGGATTCCATAATTAATTAAAATAAAAGAGTTTATTTTGATTAAAGATTTTGATTAAAATAAAATAGTTTATTTTATTCAAAATTGGATAAATTAAAATAAAATAGTTTTATTTTGATTTAAATTTGGATTAAAATAAAGGAGTTTATTTTGATTCAAAATTAGATTTTATACTAACTAAATTTGCCCATTAAATGATATCAATATATATATTGAATGTTTATTATTCATGATATGAATGTTATTTATTGATGCATATGACGATGTGTATGATAATAAATGGGATTGATTATGGACTATTGACCAATGTGATTGGATTTTATTTTAGTTGGATGCATGAATGTATGGGTTTTATTAAATGGAATCTGCGTACCTCGCCTTCTCTAATTTTTCTTAATGTAAATTCTATCTCCTCTTATGTACTTCCCTCGATCACGATCAAGGTTTCTATTTATTTTAAATAGTTTTGTAATAGGAATAGTTAGAATTAATTTTGAAGAATTGGAGATCAAGGAGCAAGGAGGCGCTTGAAGACCCGTTTGTAATGGAGCAGGGCTTAAATGTAATAGTTATATTTAAATATTATTTCTTGCACCCCTAGGGTTTGACCTTTTGGTTCACTTGGTGGCTCTAGTGAACCAAACTAGAATAAAAGTCCATAATCAATCCGGGTAGAATATAGTATTCTATATGTGCATGCTTATACTATATATATTATATATTATGCAAACATGTTTCGCATGTTAATTAATATGACGCGTATTTTATATATATATGTGCATGTGCGCTAAACAAGATGAGACATTTAATAATAAATCCCTCAATTTTTTTTATATTAAGTCCTAAGCGTTCAAAGATATTTGGAATATCGAACGTCGCCTTCTAGCATGATAAAATTAATAGAGTATTAAATATTTAATATGAGTTTGTTGTGTCGCCACAAGGCAAGTATTAAGTATTTAAGATGTTAATTTATCACATTTGATGCTTATAAAGAAAATTGAACAATATTGTTTTGTTGTGTCACCACAAGGATGATATTTTTCTTTTTTGAATATATGGAGTGCTAGGTTGGACTTAACTTAGATAATTTTGATTCGGATGTGCCACCACTTGATCAAAATAATCTAAGAGGCAAAAGAAAAGGAGTTGCATAGTTGATGTAATTGACAAAAGTTGTCTACCTATTTATTTATATATAGTTTGTTGTGTCGCCACAAGGCTATATACATTTGAAATGGGATCCTTATTCTCACTAGCAAATCTTTAATTAGATTTTGCAGAACTATATAAGTGAGGGTAATATAGTTTGAAGAAAATAGTGGAAGATACCAATTTAAAACAAGACCTAATTTATTTTGGTAATTAATAAAAGAATGTATGTTAAAATGTTGTTAATTACAAATTCATTTACAGAATTTTACAATGTCTAAAATTACTATCACTGCGAAGCATATTAGATGCTAAATTAACCGTAATCAAATTAAACGGATTGGTTAAGGAATTTGAGAATAGTTCTCATAATGAAAAAGCTATCTTATGTTCTTAATACGCCTATCCCCGCAATGGTTGCGCATAATGCCTCCGAGGAAGAGATTGCTACTTTTAGAAAGTGGCAAGATGATGCTTGATTGGCTCAATGCATCATGCTCGCATCCATGAGTAACGAGCTTCAGCGTCACAAGATGAAACTATGGATACTCTACTATATTCCTACACATCAAGTAGTTGATGGTGAGGAAAGTAGGACCGATAGATATCAGATATCTAAGGAGCTCTTCCGATCTAGAATGACTAATGACACTACAGTACAGACAAAAGTCCTTAACATAATCAATTTGATTGATCAATTAGGACAATGAGTTTTGTCATGGATGGAGAGTTGAGCCAAGATTTGATCTTGCACTCACTCCCAGACTCCTTTTACAATTGTTGTGATTTTTCATATGAACAAGCTAGATATCAGCTCGCTGATTTGCTTAACATGTTGAAAAATGTTGAGAGTCACTTTCCAACCAAGAAAAATCAAGTCTTACTGGTAGGGGCCAAAGGATCTTCTGAAAAGAAGAATGATTCAACGAAGGTAAATAGAAAGGCATAAACAAAGGATAATAAGAACAAAACTGATACG
Organism: Panax quinquefolius; assembly: GCA_020205615.1. Lineage (NCBI taxonomy): Eukaryota > Viridiplantae > Streptophyta > Magnoliopsida > Apiales > Araliaceae > Panax > Panax quinquefolius. Next base: position 105,107,176 of record CM035160.1, on the reverse strand, counting down.
GATAGCAAAGGAGCTTGCTTCCACTACAATAAGCCTGGACACTGGAAAGAAAGCGTGAGAAGCATCTTGCAGAGGCTAACCAAAGAAGCTTAGTGAAGTTTGGTTACATAATACGCTTTTTTGTTCATGATTGAAATAAATTTTTTTTAAGTCAAGGTTCTACTTGGGTATTGGATACCGACTTTGGTTATCATAAATATAGATTTATGAAGGGACCAAAGTAAGTAGAAAGCTAAACAAATATAAGTAATCCTATATGCAGGAAATGTAGCAAAGGTTGCCATATTAGCCATAGAAACTTATAGTTTAGCAATGCCTCTTGGCAAATCTATTAAGTCAATAAGTTGTTATTGTATTCCAGTTCTTGTTAAAATATTATTTTCATTTTATTGTTGGACAATGAAATCTTTGGTATTATAATTAAGAACAATTGTTGTTCTATTTATAATAATAATGTTTTGTATAGAATCGGAATATTACTTAATAAATTTTGTATACTTGACTTACATGAAAATAATTTTGCATATTGAACAAATTAGTATAAGAAAAGGAGATGATCATTCAAAGAGTTGAATGTGTGTATTTGCTAAAATACAAGTGTGAATTATTTGAAAGGTTCAAAGAATTCAGAAGTGAAATAAATTGACAATGTATTAAGATTTTTTGATTAGATCAAGGAATAAATACTTGTGCAATAAGTTTCTAGATCAGCTCAAATGGTTTTTTTCATAATGGACACGTCCTGATACACAATAATTGATTGATGTATCTGAATGAAAAATCGTACCTTGTTAGACATGGTGCGGTCCATAATGATTTTACCGACATTCCAGTATCTTTCTGAGATAATGTCCTAGAAATGGCTGCATATCTACGAAAATGGTAACCTCAAAATCTGGCCCCAAGACTCCATAAAAGTTATGGACAGGGAGGATTCCTAATCTTAAGTATGTTAAGATAAGGGGTTGTCCAACTTATGTGAAAAGGTTTCAAAGGATAAGCTTGGGACAAAATTTGACAAGTACAGATTTGTGGGACATCCTAAAGTAAGTTTAGAGCATATGTTCTATAATCCTACTTAGCAAAAGGTGTTTGTCATGAAACACGCTCCTTCTAAGATAAAGGTGTTTATCATTGAAAGGGCTGAGTGGGAGGATAATAGATCTTGAAGAGTTCAAGAACCACAAAATACTATAAGTCAAATAAGAGGAACTCGTAGATGACTATTATACCACAACCCGAATCGTAAATCGGAATAGTACCTAAGATACACAGGAGGTATGGATTCATCATAGATGATGATGATGAGGTACATATCATAGAAGATGATGATCCGATTACATACGATGAGGTAAGTGTTGTAGACACTCGGAGAAATGGATTGAAGCAAGTTTCTCAAATATGGAACATTCGTTTTGATGGGGCAATCAAAAGAGTTTGATTTTATCAAAATAAGAATGAACCTAGTGTGTACAAAGGGTCGATTGGGAGCATCTTGACATTCCTAGTACTATATGTTGATATACTACGGATAAGGAATGACATACCAATGCTACAATCAAGAAAGATAAAGTTGTCTAAACATTCCTCCATGAATGATTTGGAAGAGTATCTTAATTGGGGATATAAATCTATATAGATAGATTTAAGAGGATGTTCGACTTAACCCAAGGAACGTATATTCATTTGATGCTAAAGTCGTTTAGCATGGAAAACTCCAAGAGATGTCTCATGTAGATGAGTTATGGAGTGTATCTCTCTTAATAGTCCCCACAGACTCCTGAAAAGAGAGGTCGCAAGAGTGACTATCATGTATGCAATGAAATATACGAGACCTGATGTTGATCAGTCATATTTTGGAGAAGTTCACTATGAGTCAGTGAAAAACATCTTAAAGTGCTTAACCGGCACTAAGGATGTGATCATATTCATGGTGGGTCTTAATTAAAACTAGAGGGCTTAACAGACTCAAGTTTTCGGTGACCAAGCGACGACAGAAAAATCCACTTTAAGGTAAAGGGTTACCTTGAGCAATTGGTGCGTTGAATTGGAAAGGTTCCAAACAGCAAAGAGTTGTTGGTTTAGTGATAAAGACAAAGTATATAGCTATAAATGAAGCTACAAGTTGATTGTTTGGATTAAAAGTTCATTACAGAACTAGGAATAGTTCCTAACTCTCATCTTGGATCTAAACATGTGTTGTGGCACTTTCATTTGATTATTAGAATCATTGAAAGATGGGAAATCACTATAGAGATAGTGGACTCTCATGAACAACATTACATATCCATTAACTAAAGCTTATCCAACAACAGGATAATCGTCACTTAGAGAAGAAGAGTATGAGATACCATGACGATTGACTTTAGTGCAAGTGGGAGATTGAAAGTAGTATGCACACAAGCCAATCATGTTTGATGATAAAGCGTATACTTTGTAACAATCTTATTCATTTATTAAATAAAAAGTATTAATTTATTAAGGGCTTTTGATTATCTACATGATGCTGTTTTATAATATGTGATAAACCCATAGTTTTAAGCAATGCTTTTAGAATAATGATGATGATCATTCTAATGAGATCTAAATTCTTAGAAAGCTTAAAACTAAAATAGTTCCCAATCATTGGATTACTAAATTGGGGATTAGTGAATCCGGATAGATTGGTACATACGTTGTTTGCTTTCATTGGATGAGGATGATTGATCTCATGATCATTTGTGTGGAGACACTAAAGCAAGTATGTAGGTGCTTATTAGAGAATAAGTTCCTTTGAACGTGGCTCGCTAAGGAATACCTAATGGAGTTTTACTTGCTGTCAATAGAAAATTCTCGTAGTGATAGTAGTACAAGTGATCCTTGGACTTGAGATCATCATAGTATCTTGTATATGATGAGTTATACTTTGACTTATTCCTTAAGACCCTTAGGGTATATCAAAGGATATGCTTCGTATAATAAGTTGTACATGGAGATAATGTATGATCAATAAAGAATCTACCACTTATTAAAGAAGAGAAATGTCCTATGTGATTAGATAAATGACAACCCAAAGTAGTCCTTGGCCAAGGAAAGGAGTTTCTAATTTGCATTATTTGGTGTTGTGCATTTAAGGATCGAAATACATATAATTAAATAAAATAAGACTTGTGGTAATTCCATGTCTTATATTTAATTGGGACATCAGTATGGTAGAAGGATTGAATTATCGGTAACTATTTACTCAAAGGTTCTTTTATGATTAATGTTGAAATCTATATTATCCTAAAAGTCGTTGATCGTTGGGAGGCTTATCCTATTGTAGAATAAATATTATTTATTTAAATAAATTAATTGTTTAATTTATTTATTTAAATAAGATTAGAATTGTTCTAATTGATTTATTCACAAACAGTTTAATATGGAGAACCTAAAGGGTCACACCATAAAAGGAAGAATAATTATTTAAGAAGTTAATGGCATAATCGTAATAATATGTTATGTATATTCAATTTAATCTATAGTGATAGAATAAATTAAATAGCTTAATATTTATTATTTAATATTTTAGAAATATTAAATATAAATTAATAAGAAGAGTCTTATTAATATTATTACAATTATTATTATTATTTTAATTTCTAAAAGAGTTTAGGAATTAATTTAATATAAGTACTCTCATTTATTCCTAATTGGATTAGGAAGGAAAATTAGTTAAAGGAGTTTAATTAATTATCCCTAATAAGATTAGGGAGCCTCTTTAATTAAAAGGGTTTAATTAAATAATACCTTATTTTAATAGGGTTACTTGATATCTTTATAAGAGGAGTCTTATATCAGATATCAAGACAACGTAATAATTCCAATGGTTGGAGAATACGCTCCTTTTCTATAGAGATAGAAAAACTAGGGTTTAGCCAACCACCCATCTTCTTGAATCCTTCTTCTTCCTTGGTGGATCACCTCTAGAGGCCAAACACTTGGGTGGCTAACGTTGATCAAAGGAAGGAACCAAACCCGGTGGATTCAAGTTGAACGCAAAAAGGATTGGAGGTGAACTTGTACCTGAGGAAGCTCGGATCTTCAAGGGTATGATTCTTGTTCTTATCCTTTTTGTTTAATTAATAATTGTGCATAAAGGGTGATCCGGGTATATGGTTTGTAAAATTTTAAAACTCTGATTTTTACACGTTTCCGCTTATTTATGCAATTTGATTGCGTTCTTGAATATTACAAACCTAACAATAACTACAGGGCATATCGGGTTAATTACCCACTATGTCCGTAAGTTATGACGGTTTGCGGATGAATTTCCATATAACCTTTGCGAAAATGGTAGAGAATAGTCTAGAAAATCCTCAGCAATACTTGAAATTTTTACTCTGGTGAGGAATGTATTGGGTAGCATACGATGCTTTGTATGAATGGTGTAAGGTAAATTTCGGGGACGAAATTTTTAGAAGAAGGGGTGAATATGACGACCCATGAATTTAGAAAATTATTTAAATCTTAAATTATTAAATAAAGGTTAAATAATAAATCTAGACAGAAAATAAGTGTATGGATTTGACATTTCTGTAAAGAAATTTTTGGATTTAAAAATCTTTGTGGTGAATTATTCAGGATTAAGGATATACGTGATTATGTTCTGTGTATATGGTTGTATATGTATACAATATGTGGTTAAGGGTCAAGGGTTGACCAGATAAACTATATCAGTGGCAAACCCTAATATTATATTAAGAACGTCAACGTTCAGTTAGAAAACCCTAACGACTGATAAGAAACCCTAGAAACTGGTTCTGGAAACCCTAATTTCAGTTCCAGGAAATTGAAACCCTAATTCGGATATTAAAATTCTAAATTAGGAATCTAAATGCTATGCATAAGGTTTATGTATTTTAATTACAAACCTAATCAAAGATAGCCTCAATGAGTAATTAGATTTTCTAATAATTCAGAAACCCTAATTCATGGGTTATAAACCCTAATGAATGATTATGAAACCTAATTGTTAATTAGTAATTTTAATTAGGAAATATTAATCCTAATTAGCAAGCTTGTATAATGATTAGTAAATTTTAATATAATTAGAAAATCATAATTATAATTTTGAAATATTAATTTTCTATTTTGAAAGCCGAAATTTTGAAATCCTAGAAATTTAATTTCAAATATGTTAGGGTTAAACCCTAAAGGTTTGGACAATTTACTAATATACCATTAAAAAAATCAAAATGACCAATTTACCCTTGTGCGTTATTGGAGGGAAGTGAGTGAATCTTGCCATATATTGGCAAGTCAACTACCATAGATCAACTACATGATATAAATCTCAGAAGATCAGCCCCGTACCAGCCATTTCAATTTCATTCAATTATTTCAATAATTGAATAGAGAGAAAGTTCACAAACTTTGCTAATTTTATATTAAACTCTCAATCAACACTTCCTCTCTGTAGACCCACGAAAATATGGAGTATATCAGTCCCTTATATGATCCATAACAAGCCAAGAACAGATCCCAAATATCAGAAATCAAGATTAAGCTTCAAGTGGTATAAACCCTAATTTTGTAAATCATGTGATTTTATGTTAATGATTGGTTAGATAGGTGTTAAAAGGAGCCTTTTAGAGATCTGGATTGTTGGATCATGGATCCATAATATCTAGATGCTCGAATCTAAAGATTTCAAAAATCTGGAAAACTTGAAAAATATGGCCTAACAGCCATATGTCAGAGGCCCTAGATCTTTACTTGTTAATGTTTTGAATGTTATGTATCTGTTCTTTGTTGTTAGGTCTTCGATCTGAGACTTGAATCAAAATTAGATCATGAGAATATTGCAAGATATGATCGGTCAAAAGGCGTTGACCAAGCACGAAACTATTTTCTGGGCAGCCAAGAAATTTCCAGAATTTTTGACAGTAATATTCATGACCCTAGTTCTTGCTGTATTTAAAGAGTTTGGTCAATTTATTGTTTTGTGGTTGTAACCTGACATGTGAACTTCACATTTATGCTTTTATATAACTTAGATCATGACCAGAATGACAATTAATCTCGGTCAAACCTACGTTGACCAATCTGCCTGAAGAACAAATCTGGGTAACCCAGATTTTTCCCAGATCGCTCTGACAACATATTCATGCATGCCCAGATCAGGCTTGTATTTAATGTTTTGATGGTGTTAATATATCTATGTTGTAATATCGTCTAGGGACTACATATTGGTTCCATTATTTCACTTAAACAACAAACAAGATTCATTTAATGAACGGTCAAAGTTGACTGCTCAGTCACGAAATCCTTTTCTAGAAAACCCAGATCTTCATCAGCCGAGTTTTCTGTCAGACTTTGACCAGCCTTGATCTTCTTGTTGTGATGATAATATGATGCTATGTTGTTATAGAATTGTTCACTGACATCTCCACTACAAATAAGAACCTTTAGATCACACAAATAATACATATTCTGCAAGTTAAAATGATTAAAAGGAAGACACTTGGACTGTTCTTCATTTCTGGAAAACCCAGAAATGAAGAACAGTGTCTGACATGACTTTGTAAGGCCTTTATCCCACGGATTTGTTGTTGTTTGGTCATGTAATCATTCACTAATTGTAGACTTAGATTTATACTATGGCACGGACACTTAAGCAGCCCAGAAAACTTAAATATCATGAATCTAGAACCGGTCAAACATGGTACCATGCACGCTGACATGCGTTTCTGGGAAGGCTCAAGAACAGGCCAAGAACACCTATAGGGACGTGTTTGTCGCTATAGGGCCCTTTTAGCGACAGTTTATTTAGAATATTAATTATTTTAATTAATAAATAGATAAAAATGATATTTTTAATTATTAAAAATACAAATAAATTCCAAAAAAAATATTTTAAAATCTGAAAAATAGTTTTTAATTATTTAGAGTATATTTCATATTTTGGAATATAAATGGTATTTAATTTATTTAATTATAATATTAAATAAATTATTTAAAAATGGTTTTAAATCATGAAAAATCATGAAAAATGATATTATGGTATAAGAAAATATTTTAAGTTATTTTTAATGACTTTTGGTATTTTGTGAGAAATTTCATCAATTAATTAATATTAATGGTAATTAGTTTATTTAATAAATATATTAAATAAATTATGGAAAATTAGAAATAATACTTTAAAAATCATATAAAAATGATTTAAGGGTTAGAAAAATATTTTAAGTTATAAAATATAACTTTTGATATTTTGTCATGAAAATATTAATATTTTAATATTAAAAGCAATTATCGGATAATGTATTTAATTGTTTAAAAATCATTTAAAGGTGATTTTAATGTATTAAAAATACTTTGTAATATTATAAATATATTATAATATTATGTTATGATTTTCATTAATATTTTATATTAAATTGTGACGCCCCCAAAATAGGTATACACAACACCCATTCTGAGTCGCCAAATACATGGTACAGAAACAACTACAACTTTATTATTACAACAGTAAAACTGTGAGTTTGAATACAAATATTATCTTCTAGACAATATCTACACTCAAATAAATCCTCATCACATTATTGATTCATTATTTTACAAAAATGGTGAGGACTACTAAACAACTCTCTCTAGAATCTTCATTCCATACCCCGACTAGTACTCGCTACATTCTCGCCTCCACGAGAAGAAAAATAGAACAACAAGGAAAAGGGTGAGCTCAACTAGCCCGGTAAAGAATATTATGACTAAGATAATATACAACAAATTATCGTTAGTCTTCAACACAGGAAAAATCGATAGAATACAATAGACAACAAGTTTCGAGATCAATATTCGCAATGGAAATAATAATTCATAGAAGAGTTACGTAGAGAATGAAATCTACTATAATCTATGAATTTAACGGTCCATCATCAATATTTTATCCTCGTAACATCAATCAATATACATCCGAATCAAATATTCATCTTTGCACTATAAGGTGCCAAAGATATTCATCGATTGGTCATGTTCATTTAAACACCTGTTCATCTTTGCACTACAGGCCAAAGATATTAATCAATCGGTCATGTTCATCTCAACACCTGTTCATCTTTGCACTACAGGCCAAAGATATTCAATAATATCATCATTTAAGACTGAGGATGATGAAAAATATTTTTAAAGAAACGAATCCAGTGAAACAAAATGACAAGGATTAAGGATTAAGGATTCGTACTTGGTTTTATCCACGCCCAAAAATACCTCAAAAATAATCATAGTGGTGTAAAATTCAAGAATGATCAAAACATTTATACAATCAGAGCTAGTATCCAGAATAGATATTTTGGACAAAAGAAAAAATTTTATTTTTCTATTGAATAGTGTCAGTATCGTGAATAGTGTCAGTATCACGTGAATAGTGCCGTATACGTGAATAGTAACTCCGACACCAAAAGATAGAAATTCCACAAAAACATCTTCACGCTTCATGAATAGTACTCGTGAATAAGTAACTTCGTGAATAGTAACTTCTGAATAGTAACTCGTGAATAGTAACTCATGAATAGTAACCCATGAATAGTAACCCCGACATGAAAAAGTTCCAAATTTGATAAAACTTCAGATCAACATTTCCAAGATAATGATATTGAAGAAATAATATCATTACGAAAAAAAATAATATCCCTTACCTCGAAAGATCAAGATTTAGCTAGAAGAATACCGGGTATAGTCTTTGAAGGGAACTTGCAAATCTAGCAATACTCAAAGTATACTCAAAATACTCACAAGAATACGCCAAAATATCGAGAGAGAAATAGAGAGAAAACTTCGGTTTACGGTGTGATTTTCAATTCTAACCTAAGCACCCTATTTATAGGAAAATGCTTAGAACACCAAAGCGTAAAATTTAATATAATATTAATATAATTATACAAATTTTCCTTAGCCCACTTTTTTGGTCAAAACACCAGCCACACATGTTAATGATGTCCAAAAAAAAATACAAAAACGTTTTTCTTAACAAAAATAATTTAAACTCCCAAAAATCAATTATTTGAGCTTGAACTTCAATAATTCATAATAAATAGCCCTTTCATCAGAAAATTGAATCTCACGAATTTTTATAGGAAATTCAATTCTCTACAACTTTGCGTAAGAAAGTTTTCCAAATTCCAAACAAAAATCGTAATCGAAATCCACAAACCAGCAGACGATTTTATTGTGCTATAATCAAATTTGATCAATAATTGTGTCCACCAACACACAAAACATGTGTTAAACATTTAATGCCACAAAATACTCTTCCTCCTCATATACTCATATATCCCACATTCATTGTAAAAATATCACCGTTAATATATTATTAAAATAATATATTTAAATGAATTATTTTATCGAAAAAAGATAAAATATTAATTTTCAACAATTGTCATTTTAAAAATTTTCTCCATCTATATCCACATAAAATCAATATTTTCCTCATCATATAAATCAATAATTAATTATTCACAAATAATATTACAGAATCACAATATTGACAACCGCAGCGGTTCTGGGAAAGAGGGGCTTTCAATAAGAATTTTTCTTCTTCATGGCGCAAGCAATTAGATGACCAAACCTCTCCTTAGACAGAACTTTCTAGACATTGCCAATAATGTTATCTAATAATATTATTCGAGATAATATGAATTATTGCTTCGATAATGAAAGATCTTGTGTAATGACAATTATTGAAACAACAAAGAATATAAAATATCAACGCAACAATTATTAACTCAATAAAATCTTGAGCAAGAATTATCGTAACCATTATTGAGTAGTGCCTTCACGTAAGAATCAATAATTGGTGCAATACTGCAGTGCTACTCTCAACAACAGCGTATTAGTGTGTTTTAACCACCGGGTATTCCAACAAGATAACAGTAATAACTACTTACTAGTTATTTAAAAACAACTTATATTTGTCGTTTTCTTCATCCAATCACTTTTAGTTATGGGGCCCACACATGGTACGTCTCCGTCGCATTTAATATTCCCGACGAGACGAATATTCCACGACCAAACGAATATTCGACGATAATGAATATTTTATAACCACTTGCTAATTTTGAAATATTTGCGTATTTAACCCTTAACTATCCACATTAATCAAATCAACCCTTACTATTTCAAAATAAAGGAAATTCCTTTTTATTTAAAAATTTCGGGGTCTTACATAAATAAATATTAATGATAAAGGAATATTGTGGTATTTATATTATATAAATACGATATTAATGATTGAAATTTTTGATAAATGATATTAATTATCTGAAAATTTTTATGAGCCTATGAAAAATATTTTGACTGATAATAAATTATCTAAGATAATTGTTAAGTATTTAAGCAGAGTTTAATTGAACTTAAACTCAAATATTGTCCGACTAGACCGTCAAGATGTTAGAATTGTGTCGGGTTCAACTCAAACTGCAATAGTTTGACTTGATACCGAGTCTTATGTGCTAAATAGACTGATAGAGTTATGTGATAAATGTATTTAGGTTATTTTAAATCTTTGTGATGATATTATTCTAATGTGTAGATCGGTATTATTTATATTAGGTTTTAGAGATAAAGCTAGATAAATTGCGTAAGAATGTAATAATCAATCAGTTCGTGCAAGTTTTACTTAACTCTACTAAGAGTTGTTTCATTCAGATATGCTTATGGATAATCATTGCTGATTGCCATTGTAGAATTATACTCTGTACATATTGCATGTATAAGTCAGGTATGAAAGGCTGATCACCTTCATTACCATTCGGTTCAGATATATTTATTCATGTTCAATACTTGTTCAGTCAAAAGTTTGTTCCTGCTAGTTCACAATTGTATTGTTGAATTATAGCCAGCTTATTATTCAGATTCTGTCAATCATGATATATCGTTAAATTATTGAACTTAAACTTGCTTGGAAATCTTATGCTCACCCTTACTATATCATGATAAACATTGCAGATTAAGGTGAGTACGTCGGATACAGGAAAGGATAAAGCCAAGTTCAGCTTGGGATTTTATGTGCAGCTTAATTGTAATAGTATAGTATGATAATAATGTTGTATGTTAGATAGGATAATGAATTGGTTTTATTTGAAGGTTACTCGACCTTGGGGGAAATAGCGTGTAATGTATTGTATAAACAATTTTTGTTTATATCTTTCGCAAATAGTAATAATTATAGAATTAGCATACCAAGATCCGTGGTGATTTGGGATCCGGATTTGGGGATGCTACAATATTGGTTATGTGATAAATGTATTTAGGTTATTTTAAATATTGTGATGATTTTATTCTAATGTGTAAATCGGTATTATTTATATTAGATTTTTAGACAAAGCTAGATAAATTGCGTAGCGGTAATCAACAGTTCAGGCAAGTTTTACTTAACTCTAATAAGAGTTGTTTCATTCAGATATGCTTATGGATAATCATTGTTGATTGCCATTGTAGAATTGTACTCTGTACATATTGCATGTATAAGTCAGGTATGAAAGGCTGATCACCTTCATTACCATTCGGTTCAGATATATTTGTTCATGTTCAATACTTGTTCAGTCAAAAGTTTGTTCCTGCTAGTTCATAATTGTATTGTTGAATTATTTTCAGCTTATTATTCAGATTCTGTCAATCATGATATATCGTTAAATTATTGAACTTAAACTTGTTGGGCAATCTTATGCTCACCCTTGCTATATCATGATAAACATTGCAGATTAAGGCAAATACATCGGATACAGGAAAGGATAAAGCCAAGTTCAGCTTAGGATTTTATGTGCAGCTTAATTGTAATAGTATAGTATGATAATAATGTTGTATGTTAGATAGGATAATGAATTGGGTTTATTTGAAGGTTACTCGACCTTGGGGGAAATAACGTGTAATGTATTGTATAAACAATTTATGTTTATATCTTCCGCAAATAGTAACAGTTATAGAATTAGCATACCAAGATCCGTGGTGATTTGGGATCCGGATTTAGGGATGCTACAATATTGGTTATGTGTTGAATTTGAATTTAAATCAGTTAGCATGAATGTTGATCACACATACACGATATTATTGATGATACGTAGAAGTTTCGAGGAATTGATGAAAAGTTATTGATGGTTTTTATTTTGAAGTATTTTAATGTGTGCTTAATTGTTCTGAGGCCGAAGTAATAATTTTGATTCTATGATACTGTTGGATTTGTAATCATATAGTTAGATAAATTGCATCTCATTTCATTGCATTGCATAGCATGTAGTTTATTTTGTACTCAAGGACTAGCACGGTTTAAGTTTGGGGGATTTTGATATGTGGATTTTATATCCATGAATTTATGTCCATTTCAAGCATAATTCGTTGTTACTCTCGTGTTTTCATGTTCGTTTTCACTCGTTTCATGATCTTTTATGTGTAAGGTGGTTGTTGTGGCAAGTAGTGAAGAAAGGAGATCATTTGGAGCAAAATTGGAAGAAAACTTGAAATAAGCAAAGTCGAGTTGACGATGGACTAACTGCCGCAAAATGGCTGTTGTTTATAGACCCTTGAGGCGGGGTCGTAATCTGGAGTCCTGTTGCGTTTGAAACTCGATTGGAACATGGATTGTTATGACTTTAAGTAGTATGTGGACTCTAGTGACAGAGGGACTTCGGCTAGAACACAAGGGGAGATATATATTGCACTACAAATAACGAATTAAGCATCAAAGAAGGCAAAGTACATAGATTAATTCCTGTTTTTCATAGCAAGCTTTGGAGGAGTATTTTAAAGAGATTTTCGTGACAATTGCATATTAAGGCTACGTAAAGGGTGGTTTTGCATTATTCTTCATCTTAGTTCTATATTTGTAATTGAAAGGATGTCTCCTTTAAATTATTCAGTTTTTATTTCATCTATTATGAACTAATTCACTTTTTAGGCTTATGATGGATACTTAGGTGAAACGATGATTTTGTAACTTTGATTTCCAATTCAATAAGTTATTTCCCAGTTTATCTATATTAATTTAAGCGTGAAATTGTGAATTGCCTGATCAACGATTCTTTGTGGACTTGTATTAATTCGAGAGATGAAATACAATCTAAACTTAGTTAATATAGCATGTGTTCTTGAATTTTGTGAATAGCAGAATCTTGATGAATGTTAAGGTAGAGATATGATTGACATCGCATGTAATCAGATAGAGAACTTAATCTTAAACCTTCTTTAATTTTAATTCACATAGAGATATAGTGAGTTAGTTGATTAAGGTGTTTAACTTGTTTCTATCTAAATTGTGGATTTAAGTTAATACGGTATTAGTGCATCGAGAGGTGGCTAGTACTACGTTCGTGTTCTTGATTAATAAACTGGTATAGTAATTTGAATTGGAATAGAGGTGTAAAAGTCAGAGTGGAACTTAGGGTGAAATCATAAGTCTAAATCTCTATTAATTGTTTGAAAATTCAGTTTTGATATTGGCATTTGTTTTGTGATAGAATATTTATTAATAATTTAATTTTTATAATTTTAATCATTGAATTTGATAGTTTGATAAAATTAGGATTAATAGGAAATTGGTAATTGTGAGGTTTAAATTCTTACTAAGTCTCTGAGGGAACGATACTCTACTTACTATTATATTACTTGTTGACCACGTATACTTGTGTGATGTGCATAACTAGATTTTTCCCAACAATACTGTTTTGTGGAGTAAAATTCAATAATAATATTCAGTAAATGTAGCGCTCAGAAATTGATTCTATCTTCACACGGATTTAAAGACGTCGTCAAGTACATCATTCATCCAACATACATCATTATATACTAAAATATAACAACATACACTCTCAAATCTCGGGTTACGAAACCTTATAACCTCTTTCATTACAAATAATGGTAATTACATTATTCATTTCATCTTACAAGAGTGACTTTTATCCGCCACCAAGGATACAAAGCAGATTCATTAAACTAGTCTATAATTCAATTCATCTTTCTAATTTACAAGTCTTAACTTGATCTTCTCGCTACCTTCACACTCTGAATGACAATTCATCTGGAGACCGCCAGCTTGATCTTTATGGGATCCTTAAGTTCTTCTAACCTTGTTCGCTGAAAATTGTTTTTCATTTAAAGCAAGTGTGAGCATTCAATTGCCCAAATAAGTCATAATGAGTTGAACAAACAACTTCAGAATTAAAACATTTCTTTAGAACTTCTATAACCGAACAAAGGTTATGAAGCAGCTTGAATAATAGGAATAGTCTCGATTCCTATCATCTTAAAACATCAATCGTTTTCTCTTTGAAATACTTTCATCCCTCTTCCTTTTTCATACACATCTTGTCTGGCTAGAATCATTATCACAGACTTAACAATAATGGTTCATGTATAAACAGAACATACTTGTATTGAACAACTCAATCACAGAACAATGCATATTCGCACATACGTTCTACCACATTGTACAAATTGTGGCTCAAGGCCTCATATGTTCTACCACATTGTACAAATATCGCAAATTCGCACATAGACAAAGCTTCTCAAGTACAACATCTGAGAAGTTTAAGAAACTAGCATTCATGTAATATGAATGAAGTTAGGAAACTTGCCTTACGCCCAGCTACAGCTTACGCCGAACTATTCATTTCAATTCCTATATAACACATAAGGAGAAAACATAAACACCAATTAGTCATATATTGAACTTACGCATTGGTTTACTTAACTTTACTTCTTAGAGTTCGCGTTCTTGCAATATAAGTTTATGCGACTAACTTCTTTTACCAATTTATGGCTTTATGACATACGGAGATGTCTTACTCATACGTTCATCATCTTGGATGATTTATATTCTTATCTTCTTCTTATAACTTCTCTAGGACTCAACACACATCGCGTCTCTGCTAGTAGTCCATATGCTACTCTGAGTGGATTCCCACAAACAACCAACAAACAAGTTCCCGTCTCATCTACACTGCTATCACAGTGAGTTAGATCAGTTGCCAGTTTTGTATATACCTTCGCTCTCTGAAGGAATTGTTTAGCCGGCTCCGTATATGTCAACCATCAAAGGTTACGATTGTACCACAACCTAACTTCTCTTAACTTATACGAACTATTAAACTATAATGTTCGATTAAGTCAATTTCTTATTCCTTACGGCTTTCTAACAACTAAATGTCATCCCTCCGGATTCATTCTTTATCGAATCAC
The DNA here is from genome assembly GCA_020205615.1 of Panax quinquefolius. Taxonomy (NCBI): domain Eukaryota; kingdom Viridiplantae; phylum Streptophyta; class Magnoliopsida; order Apiales; family Araliaceae; genus Panax; species Panax quinquefolius. Next base: position 105,091,990 of record CM035160.1, on the reverse strand, counting down.
ATTCGGCTTTCAATAATCTTATTACAGTTTGTTACGGCTTTCTTGATAATTCATATACTATTTAATACTTTTGTTATCCATTATATGAACCCCATGTTCATTACTCGTTCTTAGTGTCAAAGCCATATCAATCATTGTATGCTAAGACCAAGCGTCCATCGCAACGACGTTGCGTTCACCGCGTCTATACGCTTCACACTTATCTCTCATTATCATGATATAACATCGAAATGTTATTCATTACCCTCGTTACTCAACATCTAAGGAATCACAACCATAGCAATTCCTCATGTTCGTTCATCCCGACTACGGTCCCCGGATATCGGTTACGTAACCCTCGATTATATTCTTTGTCATTTAATCTTGTTTAATCTATACATTCAATAGTATATTACATTAGTTGAATAAGTGTTACATCACTTGATTAAGTGTTACATTAGTTGAATATTATATTCTTTATCGTCCCTTACATTTCCCCTAAGAGCTGAGCAGTTAAAAGATCATCTCTGGCTTTTTACCAACACTGGCGCTGCTGCGCCACTCCCTTTGTTATCTCTCGCGCCTTGCCGTGGCTGAGTTTGCGATGCCGGCCCCGATGCTGGCGTATTGCAGCGCCACTCTACACATGGCATGGCATGGCGATGGCATGGCGCCAAGCCCTAACCCTAGAAATTTTCTCTAAGTGTTAAATAAATTTTGAGATGCTTACTTCGCGATCTCATATCTCCTTCGTTATAACTCGTAATGAGGTCGTTCCAAGGCCATTCTCCTCCTTATCTTATGTACTTTAATACCCCTCAGACATAACTTCGTTCTGTATCTGTTAACGTGCCATTTGATTGGCTTGATCTTCACTCTTCGTTCATTTTTATGTTTTTTTAACGCTCTTCGTTTGTTCGTCCGTAATTCGATCATTCGAACTCGGAACTTATTCATTCTTGAGTCTATGACTCACATTTTCTACGTTCTATTACTTTCTTATGAAACCCTACACGTTCGGGTTCATTTACTAACTTTCTAATTCTCGTTCGTCTTTTACAAAATTTCGCCATAACTTCGTTATAGCTAAGTTTTAATCTGTTCTTCATGAATGTTTCTACCGTTCCTAACCAAACAATACACATCTAACTTATACGCGATGGTTTTAAACTTGTCCATCAACAATAATTACACTACGATGGTTTTAAATTTGTCCATCAACAACGTTCGTTCTTCGTGTTGTTCGTTCGTTCTTCATTTTAATCGATATTTTGGATTACGATTCCACTTTTTATTGGAATTTGATGTTTTAGAACATTATTCCTTACTTATTTCACCTACTTATTCATATAATCCATTCAGATCGCTCTAATTCATTACGAATCTTATACTTCCTTAAGAAATTTACAAACTAAACTTCTAATTTATTATTTCTTCATTTTCTTATGATTTCAACCATATGAAATCATCTCTAACCTTATCTACCTCTTATCTTCATTAAGTTATGTTTTTAAACATAAAAACTTAAAGAAAATTAAAAGAGATTAGGTTCCGGATTCTTCTTCTTTAATCCTCTTAGTTATCAAAGCCGAAGCGATTTGCAAGCTTTGCTATTACACGATCACTTTCGATCCAGATCATTCATGCTCATGCTCTTCCTTCTCCCTCCCATCCGACTTCTCTCTCTCTCTCTCAAGTGTGGGATTTTCAAAATCCACAAATAATGAAATAAGCTTACTATTTATAGATTGTCAAAGCTAAAGGCATTTTAGTCATTTCGCCCCCACCTCCTTAATATTCCCACCTCCTCCCACAACTTAGCCACCAAGTTTACTTGGCCACCACCCTTACTTGGTGGCCAAGTAGCTGCCCCACATGCCCATGGGTTGCCCATTGGTTATTACCCATCCGTTTACCAATCGGTTCGATCCGCGATTTCTTTTCTTGGTTTGGGCCTTAACCCTAATTCTTATTGAACCTATCTTGGGCTTGATTTCACAAAGAGTTGGGCTTGACATAATCCAAGTCCAATTAGATTCTACAAAGTCCATGAACTCAAAGTTCATTAAGACTTATCGTATTCTACGCATCTCATTCTTGTATTTTCTTCATATATAGCTCGTACGATATTCGTATTATACGTCATAATAATCTTCAGACTATACTCGTATAATAATTCATATCATACTCATATCTCTCAAGCATAATAACCCTAATTATTATACATGATTATAAAATTCTCGGAACTCACTTTTCCTAACCCTTAGGTTTTGAGTCCGTAGGCGAAAACTTCGTTTTTGCCATAACTGAAATATTTATTGAATATTCCATCACGTCTCAAAATTAAACGTAATCTATAGCTTCTCGGAATTTCAAAATAAATCTCCGAGCATAAACGGATGAATAGTGCCTATTTCGTCTTTTTTCCCGAAAATATTTTGTTCCCGAAAAACTTCTATTTTTGTCTTGAAAATTCTTATTCGCTCAATCTAGCTCGTAGCCAGAATACTCCCGATTTATAATCATCCTAGGTTATAGAACGATTAATAAACACATAGAACATAATAATATTAATAAAAATTCTTGTTATTAATAACTAATTCTTTAAACTTAAATTCTGGACAACCCGAATTTCTAGGTCGTCACACTCTTCCCCACTTATAAAAATTCTGTCCTCGAAATTTCTTAAAACCATACCCTTACCCGGGTCATCACATTTACCCCTTCTTCATAGAATTTCGTCCTCGAAATTTTAGCCTATCTTTCTTCTCAACTTCTCTTCAATGGAGTTCTTATCTTTCCCTCATTCCTAACCCCCATAACATATCAAGAATCATGAAGCAGAAGGAATAACGAGGAATATTAAATTTCCTCTTAAAACTTTTCATACTTTTGCTGAGGGGTCAAATCGACCATGAACTCTTACTAAGTTAAACAACATTTCGTCGTAAGCCCTTCTTTAACGGTCAGTTTACAATCACAAAGAAAGTAACTACCTCTTCCATGTTCTCCTCAGACTAAATCATTAGATTCCGCACCAAAATAATTTGGTTTGGCACAAGTTCTCAAAGAAAGCTCGATGACATACCATTTGTCTAGCCGAATCAAGTAGCTTAGACCATACCAATAAATTGGATTTCAACGTGAAACATTCATCTAGTCAACTCAATTGACATCGACTACTTCTTTAAATTCTTTTCGCAATACATCAAAACGGTTTATGACGTCATGATACCGTACTTTTTACAGTACGTTGAGGACTTCGTCAGTTTGTGACTTCGTCATTATACATCATACCATAGCGGGTTGTTGATCCTAAGATCACATCCAACACCAGGTTCAATGGTATTAACAACTCCATCGTTTTACCACCCTTGCATCGAATGCACAGATGATATAAAATTCATTTTGAATATTTTAAATCAATTTCTGTCTAGCCGAAGCAATTAGCATAGACATACCAAGAATAGCTTTTTTTAAAAAAATTCTATTGATTCCAAAAGTTGAACCAATTCTTTCCTTTTCAAAGTACATATCAGCACGAGTTCAATAAAGTTCGAAATCTAGCATATCTAGATGACTTGGAATATTCTATTCTCCACCTTCCTTCATTGTCTTACTGCGACAATACTTAATCTTCTCTAGTACCTTCACTGCTAAGCCTACTGAAAACAACGTGTTTTCAGTCTAAACATTCCTATACCTTAGTACAGTCCATCAACTTACCACACATTATGAGTTCAGGAACTTTCCACAATAATATGAGTTTAAGAACATCCAGACAGACCATAGGCGTCCATTCGCTGAGACGTTCGAAAACATACCATATTATTATGAGTCACGAACTTATCATAAGTATGAGTTTCAAGAACTCGCACCTACCTTATCGTTCTCTACCTATCAAGTATATACATGAGAAAAGATTCACCTTCTCATCATATACATCTTGATAGTGCGACCAATCCCAATGATTATCACTACCAGAAGCTAAGTGATTGTAGAACCAAACACAATTCCCCTACCCATCTGAGAAAATTGGTCAACTCGACCGGTAGATATAAGGAGCTAAGCGGTTGTTACACCAAGAACAATTCTCGCCCATACAAAGAATTGTTCAACTTAACAACTATATCGCATAAGAAGCCAAGTGGTTCTAAAACCACGTACAATTTCCTTTATACAAGGAATCATACAATTAAATTTATCGATATGAGTCCTCGATTGAAAATTTTCAACTTCTAAACCTCTCTTTACTTAATCTGAATTTTCTTTAATTCATATATATACTATCCTTCATAACTCAATCTAAATTCTTCTTCCGTCTTTACTTCATAGTACCCTTCATTCATAGCATTTGCTATAAATCATTCATCGTTTAACAACCCATCTGTTACTACGAGTCACTATGATCACGTGGTGATCTTCTTATCCTTCTCTCTACGATTATAGTCTTAGGTACTCCTACCTAAGGTTTATAACCTATCGACTTCGATACCAACATAACGCCCCAAATCCGGTCTATCTTCACACACGGATTAAAATGCGTCATGAGTACATCATTCATCCAACATACATCATTATATACTAAAATATAACAACATACACTCTCAAATCCGAGTTACGAAACCTTATAACCTCTTTTCATTACAAATAATGGTAATTACATTATTCATTTCATCTTCAAGAGTGACTTTTATCCGCCACCAAGGATACATAATAGATTCATTAAACTAGTCTATAATTCAATTCATCTTTCTAATTTACAAGTCTTCACTTGATCTTCTTGCTACCTTCACCTTTCACGAATAACAATTCATTTGGAGGCCGTCGACTTGATCTTTACGGGATCCTTAAGTTCTTCTAACCTTGTTATTTGAAAATTGTTTTTCATTTAAAGCAAGTGTGAGCATTCAATTACCCGACAAGTCATGCATGATTGAACAAACAACTTGAGAATTAAAACATTTCTTTAGAACTTCTATAACTTAGAACAAAGGTTATGAAAGCGACTTGAATAATAGGAATAGTCTCGATTCTATCATCTTAAAACATCAATCGTTTTCTCTTTGAAATACTTTCATCCCTCTACCTTTTTCATACACATCACCATCGGCTAGAATCATTACTTACGCAGACTTAACAATAACGGTTCATATATAAGCAGAACATACTTGTATTGAACAACTCAATCACAGAACAATGCATATCATAGAAAACAAAGTGTTCAAATTGTGGCTCGAGGCCTCATACGTTCTACCACATTGTACAAATATCGCACATTTTCGCACATGAGCAGAGCTTCTCAAGTACAACATCCGAGAAGTTTAAGAAACTAACATTCATGTAATATGAATGAAGTTAGGAAACTTGCCTTACACCTGACTGACTACTGTTGAAGCTGTTCATTTCAATTCTATATAACACATAAGGAGAAAACATAAACACCAATTAGTCATATATTGAACTTACGCATTGGTTTACTTAACTTTACTTCTTAGAGTTCGCGTTCTTGCAATATAAGTTCTGCGACTAACTTCTTTTACCAATTTACGGCTTTATGACATACGGAGATGTCTTACTCATACGTTCATCATCTTGGATGATTTATATTCTTATCTTCTTCTTATAACTTCTCTAGGACTCAGCACACATCGCGTCTCTGCTAGTAGTCCATATGGTACTCTGAGTGGTTTCCCACAAACAACCAACAAACAAGTTCCCGTCTCATCTACACTGCCATCACAGTGAGTTAGATCGGTTGCCAGTTTTGTATATACCTTCGCTCTCTGAAGGAATTGTTTAGCCCAGCTCCCATATGTCAACCATCAAAGGTTACGATTGTACCACAACCTAACTTCTCTTAACTTATACGAACTATTAAACTATAATGTTCGATTAAGTCAATTTCTTATTCCTTACGGCTTTCTGACATCTAAATGTCATCCCTCCGGATACATTTTTTATCGAATCACATTCGGCTTTCAATAATCTTATTACCGTTTGTTACGGCTTTCTTGATAATTCATATACTATTTAATACTTTCGTTATCCATTATATGAACCCCATGTTCATTACTCGTTCTTAGTGTCAAAGCCATACTAATCATTGTATGCTAAGACCAAGTGTCCATCGCAACGACATTGCGTTTCACAAATATCTATCGCTTCACACTTATCTCTCATTATCATGATATAACATCGAAATGTTATTCATTACCCTCGTCACTCAACATCTAAGGAATCACAACCATAGCAATTCCTCACGTTCGTTCATCCAGACTACGGTCCCGGATATCGGATTACGTAACCCATGATTATATTCTTTGTCATTTAATCTTGTTTAATCTATCGTTCAACCTTTAATAAAGATTTACATCACTTGATTAAGTGTTACATTAGTTGAATATTATATTCTTTATCGTCCCTTACATTTCCCCAAGAAATTTGAGTAGTTAAAAGATCATCTCGGCTTTTTACCAACACTTGGGCGCCATATTTTCACTCCTTTGTTATCTCTCGCGTTGGTGGCGCTGAGTTTGCGATACCGGGCCCCGAGTGCGGCGCTTCCACGCCACTCTATAAAGGCATGGTGGCGCAGCATGGCAAGCCCTAACCCTAGAAAATTTTTCTAAGTGTTAAATAAATTTTGAGATGCTTACTTCACGATCTCATATCTCCTTCGTTATAAACTCGTAATGAGGTGGATTTCAAAGCCATTCTCTTCCTTATCTTATGTACTTTAATACCCCTCGGATAGAACTTCATTTTGAATACATTAACGTGCCATTAGATTGGCTTGATCTTCACTCTTCGTTCATTTTTATGTTTTTTAACGCTCTTCGTTTGTTCGTAAAGTAATTCGATCATTCGAACTTCGAACTTGTTAGTTCTTGAGTCTATGACTCACGTTTTCTACGTTCTATTACTTTCTTATGAAACCCTACACGTTCGGGTTCATTTACTAACTTTTTAATTCTCGTTCGTCTTTTACGAAATTTCGTCATAACTTCGTTATAGCTAAGTTTTAATCCGTTCTTCATGAACGTTTCTACCGGTACTAACCAAACAATACACATCTAACTTATACGCGATGGTTTTAAACTTGTCCATCAAGAATAATTACACTACGATGGTTTTAAATTTGTCCATCAACAACGTTCTTCGTGTTCTTCGCGTGTTCTTCGTGTTGCTTGTTTGTTCTTCATTTTAATCGATATTTTGGATTATGATTCCACTTTTTATTGGAATTTGATGTTATGGAACATTATTCCTTACTTATTTCACCTACTTGTTCATATAATCCATTCAGATCGCTCTAATTCATTACGAATATTATACTTCCTTAAGAAATTTACAAACTAAACTTCTAATTTATTATTTCTTCATTTTCTTATGATTTCAAACATATGAAATCTTCTCTAACCTTATCTACCTCTTATCTTCATTAAGTTATGTTTTTAAACATAAAAACTTAAAGAAAATTAAAAGAGATTAGGTTAGGATTACCATTCTTCTTTAATCATCTTAGTTATACAAAGTGAAGCGATTTGCAAGCTTTGCTATTACACGATCACTTTCGATCCGATCATTCATGCTCATGCTCTTCCTTCTCCCTCCCATTCGACTTCTCTCTCTCTCTCTCAAGTGTGGGATTTTCAAAATCCACAAATAATGAAATAAGCTTACTATTTATAGATTTTCAAAGCTAAGGGCATTTTAGTCATTTTGCCCCCACCTCCTTACTATTCTCACCTCCTCCCACAACTTAGCCACCAAGTTTACTTGGCCACCACCCTTACTTGGTGGCCAAGTAGCCGCCTCACATGCCCATGGGTCAACCCATGGGTTACCCATTGGTTATTACCCATCCGTTTACCAATCGGTTCGATCTGCGGTTTCTTTTCTTGGTTTGGGCGTTAACCCTAATTCTTATTGGGCCTATCTTGGGCTTGATTTCACAAATAGTTGGGCTTGACATAATCCAAGTCCAATTAGATTCTACAAAGTCCATGAACTCAAAGTTCATTAAGACTTATCGTATTCTACGCATCTCATTCTTGTATTCACGTATTTTCTTCGTATATAGCTCGTACGATATTCGTATTATACGTCGTAATAATCTTCGTACTATACTCGTATAATAATTCATATCATACTCATATCTCTCACGCATAATAACCCTAATTATTATACGTGATCATAAAATTCTCGGAACTCACTTTTTCTAACCCTTAGGTTTTGAGTCCATAGGCGAAAACTTCGTTTTTGCCATAATTGAAATATTATTGAATATTCCATCACGTCTCAAAATTAAACGTAATCTATAGCTTCTCGGAATTTCAAAATAAATCTCAGAGCATAAATGGATGAATAGTGTCTATTTCGTCTTTTTCCCCGAAAATATTTTGTTCCCGAAAAACTTCTATTTTCATCTTGAAAATTCTTATTCGTTCAATCTAGCTCGTAGCCAGAATACTCCCGATTTATAATCATCCTAGGTTATAGAACGATTAATAAACACATAGCACATAATAATATTAATAAAAATTCCTTTTATTAATAACTAATTCTTTAAACTTAAATTCTGGACAACCCGAATTTCCAGGTCGTCACAGAAAAGAAATATATTTTTTGGGTGAATAATACCTCGTGAATAGTACCCCGGTATGAAAAGTGCCCCAAATACCCGGGTGAATAATATTCGAGTGAATAGTAATCGGGTGAATAGTAACCCATAAATAGTAACTCATGAATAGTATTCTGGCATGAAAAGATTAATAATTATTAAGAAAGCTCAGAATAATATTTCCATGAAAAGATATTAGATGAAGCGTAAATATCAAGGATATTATACTAATTTCATAGAGTATAGAAGCAATACTTCAACAAAATGAGTGTAGAAGTAGGAATACGAAACGAAATAATATTACTTACATACTACAGAGTATGGAAGAAAATATTATTTCATACGAATATTGAACGAAGATAATATCCATACGAATATAAAAAATAATATATCTTCTGAATATGAAATAAATAATACCCTTTACCTCAGAAGAAGACTGGATACTTGAATAGTGAAGTAACATAATATTCTTCTTCTTCCTCTCTATGGCTTCTCTCTCTATAAATGCTCTTGTGAGTCTTAGTGAATTGGTGAGAATGAAAGAATGAGCTTCTATTTATAGGAAAATATAGTTTTGATAATTGCACGTTTTGGGGCTCAAAATATTACAGTATAATACCTTCATCTTTTCCTTCATTTTTAATTTAGTCCTACAAGTATTATCAAACTTACACCACCTCCCCTAATAGTACATCATGTGAATCAATAGTTCAGTCATGTGAATCAATAGTTCTATACATGTGAAAAAAAGAGTTATATAGTATCTTCATCTATACATCCATTTTTAATTTAGTCATGCAAGTATTATCAATCTTGCACCACTGTTGGGTAAAATCTAATTACGCACAACACGCAAGTATACGTGGTCAACAAGTAATAAAGTGAAAGTAGAGTATCGTTCCCACGAGGAATTGTTTAATAAAAATCACCAAGTACTAACCCGTAACCAACTCAATCTTATTTAAACAAAGGAATTTCGATTTATAAGTAAACTAATTCTAATTACCACTAGTTAAATTAAGATAACGGAGATTTAAGATCACAACTTCACTTATTGCTTCATTTAAGTTAACACACTTCTCATCAATTATTCTCTATCCTGAATTGTTAATCAAGAACACTAAAGCAGATAAAACCACCTCTTGATGCATAATACCCATATTAACGTCAATCCACAATTAAGATAGAAATCCGTTAAACACCTTAATCAACTAACCCACTATATCTCTATGTGAATCACAATTGAAGAAGGTTGAAGAATAAGTTCTCTATCCGATTACATGCGATGTTAAGCGTATCTCTACCTTAACAATAATCAAAAATCAGCTATTGACAAAATTCATGACACGTGCTATCATGATAAGATCTAAATCAATACTTCATCTCTCGAGTTCATATAGATTATCAAGATAATTGATGGCCAATCAATTAAACAATTAAGTCCAAATCACAATAGACAATCCTCACAATAGAACATAATAATTGATAGCGAAGCATATTAAAATAAACTACACAATAAGATCCATTGTAATCTCAAACAAAGAATTAGTTCATGATTATTGAATTAAAACTAAGAATCTACAATTGAATAATCATTAAAAGATAAAAATAAGAGTAGAGTAAAGAATAAATCTGTTGTCAGCAAATCTCCATCTTCCTCAAGCTCCTGCTCTTGATCTTCAATGGTCTTTAAGTTGCTTCAATCTCCAAATCTAATTAGAACTAGTGTTTTGATCTAATTTTACTCTAATCTAATCTAATTGAATCCTCTATCTAGTCTCTAATCTCTCCTAATCCTTGTGATTCTCCTCCTTTTATAAGTCTCTTAATATGTCTTTAAGTCCTCTTGGAAGTCCTTGTGTCAATCGAATCGAAACAATCCTTTCCGGACTCAATTTGGACCAAAATTCGCATTTTTGCGCATTTTTTGGGCATACCCCCGCCCCGGCGGGGGTCTAGGCTTGTTTTGGGCCCGCCCCGGTGGGCTAGGGGCCTGCTTTGTGCCTTGCATACCAACCCCAGAGGTGGTTTTGCGAAGGAAAATTTTCTGCTCTGACGTCCTTTGGGGAAATGGCCATAACGTTTGATCCAGGAAGAGTTACGAGCCTGTTACCTATCAAATCGAAGATATCGACGAGATCTACAACTTTCATTCTTTAAGATTTCAGAAATAATGAACGGGTGAAGGTCGAAATTGGGCTGGAAGTGACTACTATGCAAATGGTCACCCAAAATAGTGACGTTCAACGTCCGTTGGTACAAATGTCATAACTCTTGCATTCGAACTCCGATTGGAATAATTCAAGTTGTTCCGAAAAGCTAAGAAGAAGATCTACAATGTAATCTAAGTTCCAAACCAAGAATATGAAATAAACATAAAAGCCCAAACGATGTTTGGATTGCTTTTCTTTGCATTTTCATACCAATTCTTTGCGATTTCAACTCCCAAGCATATAATCTACAAAATGAACACAAAATGCATGAAAAGTAACTAAGAAACATGAGATTAAGTAAATAATTCAAGTAACAGATACCGGATAAGTAGGTATAAAACCTACTTATCAAATACCCCCAAACTTAAACCTTTGGTTGTCCTCAAGCAAAAACACAAAACAACAATGCTATGCAATGCAACTAATCTACATGCCTACGAATCCAGCAGTATTGACAAAAACAAGTCTATTCAACCAGCCTTAGAGAAATCAAGTAAACATGATAAGACATCATATCAAAACAAATCAATAATTTCTCAATCAATCATCAAATCTTAGACTGTTATCACTAATATAGTGCGTGTGTGCTCCACAACAATGTTAACTAATATAAAATCAAATTTAACACATAACAAGTCTCTTCGAAGGCATCATACTGTGTAAACTCAAGAAATCCAAAAATAAGCTAGATCCAACTAAAATCAAATAATTACCAATATCGCGGGTCAACATGGGATACTTATGCTTTATTTTTCATCTACGGGGGCTTTTTGCTCTTATTTCCCATTTTATTCTTTTTTTTCTTTTGGTTTACATACACATAGCTATGTAATGTCTTATTCTCTTAGGCTTTTCAATGCTACCTTAACGAGCTTTCGACCAATGACTCCCAGACCATTAAGACCTTAGGGCGCTAGGTGTAAAGACAATCCCCTCGGACTTACTTACTCAAGTAACAAAGGCCACAAAACTAGACAAGCACGCCACGGTGTTTATTCATACTTTTTCTTTTTCTTTTTTTTCCATTTTTTTTTCTTTTTCCTTCTTTTTTTTATAGCTTATATACCCCAAATATTCCCCCAAACTTAGGTTCTTATCTAACTTTAGCCATCACTATTTATTCTTGTCATTCTTTCATTCAAACTAGCATTATCCTTTAGAATCCCATTATGTATCAATTTAAACTCAATCATTCAACAAGTTGTTTTTACTGTGATATCCTTATTATACCAGTTTCAAACAGAAAAAGACTCAATTCATAACAAGAAATCACATCAAAGCTCTAATGGTCAGTACTATACTTGTCTACCCAATTCCAATCTCATCATTGGCCAAAATAAACTGTAAACTATCTAATAACTAGATTCATGCAAATGAACATAGTAACTAACTAATAATTTTTTTTGAATTTTTGAATTTTTGAATTTTTTTTTTAGTTATAAATACAAACTATTATGCAACTACTCTACTATGCAAACTATTATGCAATTACACTACATGAATGAAAACATAAATAAACCTAAATTATTTAACTCCCCCAAACTTAACAATTACAATGTCCTCATTGTAAAATAAAACATGAAGTGGACGAGGACTTCCCTGTAATCATTTAAGCTTGTGGTGATGGTGGCATTGGCAGCGACGATCATTTTCCTATCCATTGAACCTCCAATACTTGCAATGAAGAGAGACAACATGGATTAGAATAACACTTGGATTCCTATCTACTAAATAAACTAGGAAAACATATAAATAAATAAAAAAATCCTGGGTTGCCTCCCAGTTAGCGCTTGAATTATAGTCTTTCAGCCTGACTTTGTCTGGTCAACGCTATCCAATTCCTCTTCGATAGTTGAGGAATCCTCCATCCATCAGTAGCAAATAATCCTTTGGGAGGTTCCCAAAAGCGATGGCCATAACATCAAAGTCACCTAGCATGCTCTGACTCGGTATAATCTCCATGAAGAAGGGCACATGACTAGGTGTTATCTCCATTGTGTTTGTGATCATATGTGGGCATGGAAGTGTGTCAAACACAATGGGATCTTCGTCTATCTTCTCTTTCTCTTCCCACCACAGCTTCATTGTTGCACTAGCTCTCATGTCATAAAGAGTCTTGCCGACAACATGGCTACCAAGTGGGCATGATTTTGCAAATCTAACCGGATCCTTAAACTTTGGTGGAGAAGGAAATTGGGGCACTAATAACATCGACTCATCCTTGTTAGTACTTATAGTTAGTTCTTCACCGACCTTGTTGTCATTATCCCCATTTGTATCTTTTCCAACATCTTGTGGCTCATCCAGTTGTAGATTTGGCTCGGGCACTTCATCAATCTCGAAATTCACATCATAACACCAATTGTTTCGAGGAAGGTTGCTTACGGCTTTGGTCAATTGATCTATCTTATTTTGAAGATTTTGAATTGCTATCTCTTGATTCTGAATTGATTGCGCTTGATTAATCATCCTCTCCTCAGTTGATGCTACAAACTTGAACCAGAAATCCTCCAAACTTGAATTATTTGTCTCAGTTTTGGAATCCATGTATTGAGGACCATGAGTTGAAGTGGTGATGAGTTCTTCCATCTGGTGCTGAAAATATTGGAAAGCCCCCTCTTTCCTGGGAACGGCCTGGTTGCCAGTACTGTGATTCTGTAATATTATTTGTGAATAATTAATTATTGATTTATATTATGAGAAAAATATTCATTTTATGTGGATATAGATGGAGAAATTTTTTAAAGTGACAATTGTTGAAAATCGATATTTTTTCTTTTCTGATAAAATAATATTTTATTATAATATTATAATATAATAATGATGATATTTTTACAATGAATGTGGGATATATGAGTATATGAGGAGGAAGAGTATTTTTGTTGCAAAAGTTATTTAAAACATGTTAAACATGTTCGTGGGCCCATTTCTTGTGAAATTTGATTATAGCTTGTAAAATCAATAGTATGTGGATTTCGGTCAGTTTTTGTTTGGAATTTGGAAACACTTTCTTCTGCAAAGTTGTAGAGAATTGAATTTTCTATAAAACTCGCGAGATTCGAATTTTCTGATTAAAAGGCTATTTATTATGAATTATTGAAGTTCCGTAGTTCCGGAATAATTGATTTTGGAAGTTTTAATTATTTTTAGTTAGAAAAACATTTTTGTTATTTGTAGGCATGTGTTAAGAGTTGGAAATCAGCTGGTATGAGTGTGTAGAAAATTTTAATATATATATTAATATTTTATTAAATTTTCTACTTTGGTGTTCTACGCATTTTCCTATAAATAGGGTGCATAGGTTAGAATTGAAAATCACACCAGAAACTGCAGATTTCTCTCTCTATATATTGAGCGTATTCTTGTGAGTATTTTAATACTTTGAGTGTTGCTATACGGTGTAAGTTCAAGTCATAGCTTATATCCGGTGTTTCAACTAGAAGTACTGTCTTTACAAGGTAAGGGATGTTATTTTCTTCTCAAATGATATTATTTTTTCAATATCATTATGCCAAAATATTGGTTGGAACTTTTTATCAAATTTGGAATTTTTTTATGTTGGGGTTACTATTCATGAGTTACTATTCATGAGTTACTATTCACGAGTACTATTCACAAAGCATGATGATGTTTTTTTTATGAAATTTCTATATTTTGGTGTCGGAGTTACTATTCACGTATATGACACTATTCACGTATACGACACTATTCACAGAAAAATTAAATTTTCGTTTTTCGTCCAAGATATCTATTATGGATACTAGTTTTGATTGTATCCATGTTTTGATCATTCTTGAATCTTATTCCACTACTGGTTATTTATGAAGTATTTTTGAACTTGGATTGTTTAAAGTACGAATCCTTAATATTTATTCTTTTGTTTCACTGGATTCGTTTTCTTTAAAATATCTTTCATCATCCTTAGTCCTAAATGATGATATAATTGAATATCTTTGGCCTGTAGTGCAAAGATGAATGATTTTTGATGAATATCTTTGGCCCGTAGTGCAAAGATGAACATGTGTTTAGATGAACATGACCAATGATGAATATCTTTTGGCCTGTAGTGCAAAGATGAATATTTGATTCCAGATATATATTGATTGATGTTACAGGGATAAAAGATAGACGATGAACTTTTAAATTCATATATAGAAGATAGTAGTTTGCATTCTCTACTTAACTCTTCTAATGAATTATTATTTTCGCTGCGAATATCGATTTAAAACTTGTTGTCTATTGTATTCTATTAGATTTTTCCTTGTTGTAGACTAACGATAATTTGTTTTATATTATCTTAGTCATAATGTTCTTTACTGGGCTAGTTGAGCTCACCCTTTTCCTTGTTGTTCCATTTTTCTTCTCAGGAGGCGAGAATGTAGCGAGTACTAGTCGGGGTGTGGAATGATGGTTCTAGAAGTCGTTTGAGTAGTCCTCACCATTTTTGTAAAATAATGTATCAATAATTGTACTGAGGACTTATTTGAGTGTGGATATTGTCTAGATGACAATATTTGTATTTAAACTCTCAGTTTTTATGTTGTATTAATAATGTTTTAGTTGTTTCTGTACCATGTATTTTGACGGCTTAGAATGGGTGTTGTATACCTATTTTGGGGGCGTCACAGTTGGTATCAGAGCTTAGGGATATGGTCTCTGGCGGAGATCGGGGAATAGTACTAGGAGGGGAGAGACGAGTAATCCTTCGCTAGTGTGTCATACCTAAGCTTATTTATTGGTCAGTTGAAGTATATGGTTAATATGTGATATGTTAATTTGTTTAATTAACCCTTGTTTTATATAGCGTATTTAAGAATGGCGGTGAGAATATTAGCGGTGGAGTTAATGAGACCGTGGAAACACCTTTAATCACCACCCGAGGCGAATGTGCAAGGGAAGGCAATATTCCTCCCGTAAACAACACCACTAAGCAGACGATGAACGATGGGATGTTTAGGAGCTTTTTGCGATTCATGCAAAACCAGACGAGGAGACTCATACACGAATCACGGGTGGAAATGATAGCAATGCGCTGTCTTGTCACAAACATGGCGAGTTCAAAGAGTTGGGACCACCAGAATTTAAGGGAAAGCTAGATCCGATCATGGCGGAAACGTGGGTCAAGCAAATTACCAAGATATTCGATGTCTTGAGATGTACGGAGGAACAGAAGGTTCCATTCGCCACCTTTATGTTCGCGGTGAAGGCATTCATTGGTGGGAGTTCGTGAAAGCGTACCCACCACCAGCGACTCAAAGATGTCTTGGGAAACGTTTCAAAAACTTTTCAACGAAAAATACTTTCCTGAAAGTATTCGCCATATGAAGGAGGTAGAGTTTATTAGACTATAACAAAATAACATGACGGCGTCCCAATATGAGGCGAAGTTCACAGAGTTATCCAGGTTTGCACCTCATTTAGTAGAGAATGAGGAACGAATGACGAGGATGTTTCTGAGAGGTTTAAAACCCGAGATTCGGCAATATCTTATCTCTCATAAATTTACTTTATATTCAAATGTTGTCAACAGGCCTCAATTATTAGAGCGAGATAGCGAGTACGTTCAACGAGGACCATAACGTGGTCATACCGGTGGCGTGATCATCGAGCAATGAAAACCAAATGGGGAGGAAAACATTCAGATTAAAAGCGGTAACCACTCTGGTGGTAATCGTGGCCATGAAAATAGAAGAAGCGAGTCGGGAGATTTTAAAAAGGAGATTCAACAATTACATTGTGAAGATGTCAAGCACCCAAGAACAAACTGGTTTTAAGGGAGGAGAACGACCACCGGTCATATGCTATAAGTGCGGAAAAGAAGGACATATCAGCCCAAACTGCCCACAACAGTTTAAGGTATGTTATAACTGTGGAAAGGAAGGACATATCACTCGAGATTGCACTGTAGCGAAACCAAGTCCAACGGGGTTGGTGACTCAAAAGGCTATCCCAGAAAAGTCAAAGTCAACGGTTCCTGGAATAGCATTTGTCGTGACTGGTCAACATGCGAGGAACCCAAACGAGGTGATCACGGGTAAGCTAATCATAAATTCATGCGAATTTTATACATTACTAGATACCAGTGCTACCCATTCATTTATCTCTCCTGCTTGTGCTCAACATTTAAACTTGACTCCGGAGAAATTAGACTTTGACCTATATGTGGAAACTCCGTTAGGAGAAACTTTCATCACATTCACTGTTTATAAATCTTGTTTGATCCAAGTTGGCACCATCACATTACCTGTTGACCTTATCTCTTTAAAGATACTTGCTTTTGATGTGATTTTAGGGATTGATTGGTTAACTACTCATCATGCCAAAATTGATTTTTTTCGTAAGGTTGTTAGTTTTCATATTCCTAATCAACCTGTTGAGCGAATTCAAGCAACTAAACCATTAAAATCAATCATTGTCATATCAAGTCATAAAGCTATTCGTTATTGAAAAACGGATGTCAAGCTTTCTTAGCCCATGTTATGAATTTGAATAAAGACACGTCAGATTTGAATAATATACCTATTGTTATTGACTTTCCTAACGTATTTCCTGAAGAACTTCCCGGTCTACCCCCAGAACGTGAAGTTGAATTCTTTATTGACCTTGAACCTGGTACAAAGCCCATTTCTAAAACCCCATATCGAATGGCTCCTATTGAACTTCAGGAGTTAAAGGTCTAAACTCGGGAGTTGTTGGACATCGGTTTCATTCGCCCTAGTACATCTCCTTGGGGTGCTCTGTTTTATTTGTAAAGAAAAAGACGGAGTATGCGATTTTTGTATTGATTATCGGGAATTGAACCATGTCACTATCAAGAATAGGTATCCGCTACCTCGTATTGATGACTGTTTAACCGATTGCAAGGAGCACAATTCTTTTCAAAGATCGATCTTTGTTCGGATATCATCGGTGAAGGTTAGAACCGAGGATATTCCAAAGCGCTTCGAGAACTTCGATGCGGACATTATGAATTCTTAGTTATGTCTTTTGGATTGACTAATGCTCCTGCTGCTTTCATGGATATGATGAACCGAGTATTCAAGGAATATTTGGATAAGTTCGTTGTTGTCTTTATTGATGACATCCTCATCTATTCCAAAAGCCGTGAAGATCATGAGCGCCATTTGAAGCTGGTACTGCAAAGGCTTCGTGATAACAAGCTATATGCCAAGCTGAAGAAATGCGAGTTCTGGCTTGAGGAAGTAGCATTCCTTGGGCACATGGTGTCAAAACATGAAGTGTCTGTTGACCAGGCGAAGATTGAAGCAATACAAAGTTGGGAGCAACCAAAGACGGTGACCGAAGTACGTAGCTTTTTGGGCTTAGCTGGTTATTATCGGAGATTTGTGGAAGGATTTTCTAGAATCGCTACTCCATTAACTCAGCTGACTCGTAAAGATACAAAATTCGTATGGAGCGAGGAATGCGAGAAGAGTTTCCAAGATCTCAAGAGGAGACTCATTTCGGCACCTGTTTTGACAATACCATCTGGTTCTCATGGAATTTTTATCTACAGTGATGCTTCAGGCAAAGGGTTAGGATGTGTTCTCATGCAACGTGGGAAATCCATAGCCTATGCCTCGCGACAACTTAAAGAATATGAGAAGAATTATCCTACTCATGATCTAGAGTTGGCGTGATCGTTTTTTGCGCTTAAAGATCTGGAGGCACTATCTATATGGGGAGAAAGTGGAGATATATTCAGACCATAAAAGCCTCAAATATTTCTTCACTCAAAAAGAACTCAACATGCGACAACGACGTTGGCTCGAGCTGTTGAAAGATTACGACCACACTAATCAATACCATCCTAGAAAAGCAAACGTGGTAGCTGACGCATTGAGTAGAAGATCATATGCAGGAACGGGTGCGATGATGTCAAATATACGCATAGAACCGACTTTAATCGAAAAAGTTAAAGTTGCTCAAGCCACAGACCCGGAGCTGATGCGTATGAAGAAGAAAGTGCAAGAAGGTGCTATTCCAGAAGCAAGAATCGATGAAGAAGGAATACTTCGAGTCCACTCCAGACTTTGTGTTCTTAACGATTCTGACTTGAAGCATAGAATCATGATGGAGGCACACAACACACCGTTTACATTCCATCCTGGGAGTACCAAAATGTATCATGATCTTCGACATACATTTTGGTGGAACAATATGAAGAGAGAGATCGCGAAGTTTATCTCGAGGAGTTTAACTTGTCAACGTGTAAAGGCAGAGCATCAAGTGCCTAAGGGTCCATTACAACCACTTGAGATTCCAAAATGGAAGTGGGAACACATTACCATGGATTTCGTTACGGGTCTTCCCACGGTTTCTTAAGGCATAAATGCTATTTGGGTTATTGTTGACAGATTAACCAAGTCTGCTCATTTCTTGCCGATACAGGAGACTTATTCCCTTGAACGTCTTGCTCGTATATACGTAGATGAGATTGTGAGATTGCATGGCATGCCAGTATCCATAATTTCGGATCGTGACCCAAGATTCACTTTAAGATTTTGGGTTAGCTTGCAAAAAGCTATGGGCATGGATTTACGATTTAGTTCGGCATACCATCCTCAAACGGACGGACAATCAGAGAGGACTATTCAAACTCTTGAAGATCTATTAAGACTCTGTGTCCTAGACTTCAAAGGAAGTTGGGATAAGTATTTACCATTGGTGGAATTTTCTTACAACAATAGTTATCAGGCAAGTATAGGTGTGGCTCCATTCGAAGCATTGTATGGATGAAAGTGTCGCTCTCCAATATGTTGGGATGTGGTAGGTGAAGCAACATTGTTGGGACCCTAGTTGGTACGTATGACTACGAAAAAGATCCAAACAATTCGACAACGTATACAAACGGCACAGGATCGATAAAAGAGTTATGCGGATCTTCATCAAAAAGACGTGGAATTTAGTATTGGGGATCATGTATTGTTGCGTGTGGCTCCATGGAAGGGAGTTACAAAATTCGGGAAGAGAGAAAAGCTCAATCCATAATTTATTGGTCCATTTTAGATTCTTGACCAAGTAGGAAAGGTGGCCTATAGACTCGCGTTACCTCCAAGCATGTCTCGAGTTCATAACATTTTTCACGTATCTGTGCTTCGTAAATATGTGAAAGACCCGAACCATGTTATTGAGTTAGAAACGGATGAGATAGCCGAAGATTTAACGTACGAGGAGGTACCTGTCAAAATCTTGGATAGGAAAGAGCATGTCCTACGCACGAAGGTCATACCACAAGTTAAAGTTTTGTGGAGAAACCATGCTATTGAGGAAATGACCTGGGAGTTGGAAACGGAAATCAAAGCGAGGTATCCTCATCTTTTTGAAAACTGTGCACGTACGTCAATTTTGAGGACGAAATTTCATAAGGAGGGGAGGTTGTAAGTCCCCAAATTAATAATAAATGAAATTTAGTTTCCTCTATTTATCATTTTGAAATAGTAAGGGTTGATTTGATTAATGTGGTTAGTTATGGGTAAAATACGCAAATATTTTAAATAAGCAGGTGGTTATAAAATATTCATTGTTGTCGGGGAATATTCGTTTGGTCATGGAATATTCTTCATGCCGGAGAATATTAAATACGACAGTAGCAGTCTTTTATGGGCCCCATAACTAAAAAAGCGATTGGATGAAAAAAAACGACAAGTATAAGTTGTTTATAAATAATTGGCGTAGTTATTTGTTAATTAACTTTGTTGGAATACCGATTGGTTAAAAACACGATGTCTGGCGCGTTGTTGCACAAGATAGCACGGTATTGCACCAATTATTGATTCTTACGTAAGAAGGCATTACTCAATAATTATTACGATGAATTCTTATTCGATATTTTATTTTATTGATTCAATAATTCTTTGCGTTGATATTTTATATTACTATTGTTTCAATAATTGTCACTACACATTATTTTCCATTATCGAAGCAATAATTCATATTATCCGAATAATATTATTAGAAAACATTATTGGCAATGTCTAGAAAGTTACATCTAAGGAGAGGTTTGGTCACCTAATTAATTGCATGTAGTAAGGAGAAATTCTTATTGGAAAGCCCCTCTTTCACAGGAGCGACACTGGTTGCAAAGATCTTGTGATTCTCGTAATATTATTTGTGAATAATTATTTATTGATTTATATGATGTGGAAAATATTCATTTTATGTGGATATAGATGGAGAAATTTTTTAAAGTGACAATTGTTGTAAATCGATATTTTATCTTTTACGATAAAATAATATTTTATTATATATTTTAATATAATAATGATGATATTTTTACAATGAATGTGGGATATATGAGTATATGAGGAGGAAGAGTATTTTTGTTGCAAAAGTTGTTTTAAAACATGTTAAACATGTCTCGTGGGCCCATTTCTTTTGAAATTTGATTATAGCTTTATAAAATTGCCCGTATGTGGATTTGATCAATTTACATTTGGAATTTGGAAAAACCTTCTTACGCAAAGTTGTAGAGAATTGAATTTCTTATAAGCAGAACCGCGAGATTCAAATTTTTCCGATTAAAGCGGCTATTTATTATGAATTATTGAAGTTAGTAGTTTCAAATAATTGATTTTGGAAGTTTTAATTATTTTTAGTTAGAAAAACGTTTTTGTTATTTGTAGGCATGTGTTAAGAGTTAGAAATCAGCTGGTATGAGTGCGTAGAAAATTTTAATATATATATTAATATTTTATTAAATTTTCTACTTTGGTGTTCTAAGCATTTTCCTATTAATAGGGTGCTTAGGTTAGAATTGAAAATCACACCAGAAACTGCAGATTTCTCTCTCTTTCTCTCTCTATATATTAAGCGTATTCTTGTGAGTATTTTAATACTTTGAGTGTTGCTATACGGTGTAAGTTCAAGTCATAGCTTATATCCGGTGTTTCAACTAGAAGTACTGTTTTTACAAGGTAAGGGATGTTATTTTCTTCTCAAATGATATTATTTCTTCAATATCATTATGCCAAAATATTTTCTTCTCAAATGTTTTTACGGCACTATTCACGTATACGGCACTATTCACGAATACGACACTATTCACAGAAAAATTAAATTTTCGTTTTTCGTCCAAGATATCTATTATGGATACTAGTTCTGATTGTATCCATGTTTTGATCATTCTTGAATCTTACTCCACTACTGGTAATTTATGAAGTATTTTTGAACTTGGATTGTTTAAAGTATGAATCCTTAATATTTATTCTTTTGTTTCACTGGATTCGTTTTCTTTAAAATATCTTTCATCATCCTTAGTCCTAAATGATGATATAATTGAATATCTTTGGCCTGTAGTGCAAAGATGAATGATTTCGATGAATATCTTTGGCCCGTAGTGCAAAGATGAGCAGTGTTTAGATGAACATGACTAATCGATGAATATCTTTGGCTGTGTAGTGCAAAGATGAATATTTGATTCAGATATATATTGATTGATGTTCTGAGGATAAAATATAGGCGATGAACTTTTAAATTCATATATAGAAGATAGTAGTTTACATTCTCTACTTAACTCTTCTAATGAATTATTATTTCCGCTGCGAATATTGATTTAAAACTTGTTGTCTATTGTATTCTATTAGATTTTTCCCTGTTGTAGACTAACGATAATTTGTTTTATATTATCTTAGTCATAATGTTCTTTACTGGGCTAGTTGAGCTCACCCTTTTCCTTGTTGTTCCATTTTTCTTCTCAGGAGGCGAGAATGTAGCGAGTATTAGTCGGGGTGTGGAATGATGGTTCTAGAAGTCGTTTTAGTAGTCCTCACCATTTTTGTTAAATATTGTATCAATAATTGTATTGAGGACTTATTTGAGTGTGGATATTGTCTAGATGACAATATTTGTATTTAAACTCACAGATTTTATGTTGTATTAATAAAGTTGATGTTGTTTCTGTACCAAGTATTTTAACGACTCAGAATGGGTGTTGTATGCCTATTTTGGGGGCGTCACATTTTTTACTAACATACATGTTTTATAACTTAGGACATCATCTTTTATGGTCAGGAGCACTACACATGCATATGTGCATGCCCGACGCCCTCCGATTGCCCCCGAAAACATAACGGTCCTAAAGATGACCATTTTGACTATTTTTACAGACCTCAAATTAAAAACTTAAAGCATGAAAGTTGTAGGTCTACTCGTCCTCATTCCGGATCATCTTGAATCATCTCAATCGGAGTTCGTATGAGAAAGTTATGGCCATTTTACTACAGGAGGCCAAAACTGTCCGACTCAGACTTCTGTCCCCGCACCGCGGCGCGAGAACTAAGTCATACAGTGGCGCCACAATGCGAGATTGGTGCTAGGGAACGAATTTCAGTGCTGGGGTGCGAACTTCTGGCGCTAGGGCTCCATTTTTGGCGCTGGGGCGCCGAAAACTAACAGAACGCAACCCACGAAGAATAGAACAACTAAATTTCTGTCTATAACTTAATTTCTAAAACTAATTAACATGTACACATTACCCAACATGCATATACTAATTTAAACCACTAAACAACAATCACAGAAAACTTAATTCCTTGAAAACACTGTTTTCAACCAAAACACCATTCTAGGTGTTTGTTTTACGATGAACATGGTAAACATAATTTATAAACCAATTTGATTCCTTTGAATTATGTTTCTCGAATTTCTTACCCTGATTATCATATACAAGGTTCAATTTCATAACTTCACAATTAACATACACTAATTTTGTTATCTTACAAAAATCAT
This sequence comes from Panax quinquefolius, assembly GCA_020205615.1. Lineage (NCBI taxonomy): Eukaryota > Viridiplantae > Streptophyta > Magnoliopsida > Apiales > Araliaceae > Panax > Panax quinquefolius. The sequence continues at coordinate 105,068,443 of CM035160.1, read as the reverse complement.
ATCCATGCATGTAAAACCAATTCCCTTACTTGTATACATAAATTAGCATACAATAAAACGCTAAACCAATCATATATATATATATATATATATATATATATATATATATATATATATATGCTAGTATAACACTTGCAACAATATGGTTTTATAGAGAATCTTTATAAAAACCTTATCATTGAAAATATATAAATATATATATATATATATATATATATATATAGGCTAAAACATAATAATTCGCTTTAGAAATATAAGTCGACAATAAGAAGAGAATCTTTGTAAAAACTCTCTCTCTCAAATTCTCGTGACATTGTAACCAATCGTAAAAGCCATAACTAAGATTAAATAATATCGGTTACCATATATACGTATAGGTTATAAATATATTTTATTCATTATTTTATTTATATAATTTATATATATTTCAAAATCAAAAAAAGAATATTAAGGTTTTAAAACTTTAAAATTAAAGAATTAATATATTTAAGCCTTGTTTCAAAATAAATTAAAACTACTTTAATTTATTTTAATAACTAATTATAATATAGTTATTTGTCACACTTCTAATTAATTAAGTTTTCATACTTAATTTAATTAATACCAATAACAATTCACGCAGAATATAATAATTTATTTTATCATTATAAACCCCTAACTTAATTATTAAATTAAAAATTACTATCTCAAAATATATTAAACAAATAAATAATCAAATCACAAAATTAATTAAACAAATACTTATTACATCCATTAAATATTTATATAATACAATAAATATTTAAATATTAATTAAAAATCTAGATTGTAACATCATTCCCTCCTTACAAGGATTCTGTCCTCAGAATCATAACTCAAACCACTCATTCATTACAATCTTACCTACTTACAAAGATTATGTCCCCAGAATCGAAGACACAAATTAAACAAATAACTCAGAGTAATCTTTCATCATTTTATCTAAATATAGCTTATATATTTCCTACTACATTCATTACTTTAACAAATTGTAGGTTTTATTTCATAACTTTCACTTGATCTCAATATATTCTGAGTATTATATATCTTTTAACCCATTCATTTCCTTTTCTAAGGATCGTTATCATCAACACTCGGGATATTACATTCAACCTTTCTTCTAAGAATTTCATCCTCGAAATTTTATTTATTATTTTTATTCATTCAATCTATCAGAGTAGATTTTATGTCACTACTTCATTCATTCATTGGTTTCTATAACCACTTTCTTCCCACAAAGATCATTCTACAATTATTAACTTTTCTATTAAAAGTTTTACATTATTCTTTGATAACTCATATCCTTCTCACTTTAAAATTTCTTTTCTCACTTTTTCAACATATTCACCATTCAGTGTCGCATTCTACGACTCACTTCTTTCTAAGGAATATCATCCTTACCACATTCACCTTTTAGAATATCAAGAATCTTCCACAATTGCTCAATAATTGGGAAGCGATATGAATAACAGGAATTTAAAAGATTCCAAATCATGCTGAGAGTCATAAGACCACGAACTATGTCCACAGTTGCAAGTAATTTTTCAACTTCAACTTTAACAGTCATAAGACTATAAGGACCCCCGTACTTAGGGTGTTAAGCCCTTCGTACGATGTATTGTGCACAAACATTTAAACGATATGCGTATGTCCATAGTTATAAGTAATCTTTCAACTTAAACTTTAACAGTCATAAGACTATAGGGACTCCTTGTACTTAGGGTGATCAGCCCTTCGCCTATACAAAGATTTGTACAACTCAGCCATCACAGGAGTCCTCGCCTATACAAAGGTTTATACAAGTCAATCATCACATGAGTTCTCAATTGAAATCCCATCTAACTCTATCTTGCTCTTAACTTGCTCTTTGCTCGATATGAATTCCTCGTATCACATTATGTATAACTCCTCATGAGTTTATCTTGTACTATCATTGTAAGACCCCAGCTTTTATAAATAAAGATGAATTTTTTATAAATATTATTTTTGAATATTATGGAATAAATTTGATATAATGTTATAGTTGTGGGTAATATTTATAAATTTTGCAAAGTAAGCAAGTTGTTATAAAATATTCGTTTGGTGGGGAATATTCTTTTTGTCGAGGGAATATTAAATACGACTGACTCAATCATTAAGTGGACCCCACAACGGAAGTATTGTCGTAGTTAGAAAATGACAAAATTATCTTTCTATAAAAATAACTTGGCGGAGGTGTTACCATTAAAAGCTGTTGAACTACCCGGTGGTAAAAGTACAAGATGTCTGGCGTGGTTGCATAGTAGCTTGCACTCAGATTGATTATTGATGCTTACGTGAGAAGTCACTTAGCTATACTCAATTATTGCTACGATGAATTGTTGCATCATATCTCTTATATTATTGATTCAATTATTATCAAAGTATCATACATATAATATGTTATATTATTAATTGAGGCGACAAGTTATAAATGATTAATAATTGTTGAAAGATTAAAAATGTGTGATTAAAAATAAAATGATTTGTGGTAATATTTATTCAATCCTTGATGTATATAAAGAGTCTGTTATGAGATGTTTGTGGTAAGTTTGATTATTTTATGGGGGGCCCATATGTCATCATTTAAGAGTCTCTTCATCAATAGTAATTACCTTTGTTAATAGTAATTACCTTCGTTAATAGTATTTACCTTCGTTAATAGTATTTACCTTTGTGAATAGTAATTACCTTTATGAATAGTAATTACCTTCGTCAATAGTATTTACCTTCGTCAATAGTAATTACCTTCGTCAATAGTATTTACCTTCGTCAATAGTAATTACCTTCGTCAATAGTAGTTGTCCCTTCAATATTACCAAGAGTTAACGCCTCTTGATGTTCCAAAGGTTAATTACCCCTTCATGAATAGTAGTTGTCTCTTGATATTACCAAGAGTCATTTTGACCATTCGTTAAGACCAAAGAGCCACCCTCGCTTTTTCTATAAATAGAAAGCTCATTCCTTCATTATTTCTTACGAATTCATTGAAACTACGAGAGAGAAACTATAGAGAGAAAGAAGAAAAGTATTCTCGCTACTTCACTTTTCCAATATTAGGTTCTTCTAAGGTAAGGGATATTATTTGTTGTATCGTAGTAAAGTGTTATTCTTTCTTATTCATGAAGAGAACTTACATTATTCCATTCTTTATTATACATTGGAATAACTTTGTATCTGTGATCTACCCTATACTTGGTGACATTCTTCTATTATTACATTGGAACATCACATGCGTGTGTGTTTTAGGAGGACTGGTTAAAATCTTTATTATTATTATTCTGTTGGAATATCACATGCATGTGTTTTACACGGACTGGTTCCATTTTAATTATTCCGTCTTTATTATTCTGTCGGAATATCTTGTCTGTGCTATACGCCTGACCTGGTTCCATCATTTATTATTCCTCATTTATTATTCTGCTGGAACATCCTGTTGGTGTGAATTTCACCTGACCTAGTTCCGTTATTTATTATTTTGTTGGAATAACCTGCCTGTGCGGTCTATCGCATGCATGGTGATTTCTTTTGTCATTCCATTCTTTATTATACCTAGTTGGTTAAAACTTTGACTTCTATACTCCATGAAATTAGTAGAATATTCTTGATATTTGCGTTTCATCCAGTATCTTTTCATGGAAATATTCTTCTGATCATTCTTGTATTTTACTCTACAAAATAGTATCATGTTGACAATTTGGACGTTAATAATTCCTGGATAAAATAATTCTTGAACTTGTTTTATTGAATTCTTATATCATTGTCATCATCCTCATGTTTATATTATGTTGAAAGTCATCTGTGGCCTGTAATGCATAGATGGACTTGGTATGATTATGACCAGAGACTAATTGGTGTAATCATGACCGTAATGTTACAAATGATGTGGTTTAAATCCTCAGTGGCCATAGTGCATTGATGGACAATTGTTGGCATGATCATGACAATTAATGAATACACAACTATTCTTGGCCCATAGTGCATGAATAATTGTGGTCGTGATACTAAAGAATATCCTTGGCCGTAGTGTAGGGGTGATTCGATGATGTGGAATATTTATTAAAGCTGAGTCTCAGCTATAACAGTGATGAAAAACCTTTTAACTCATAAAAGATAGTAGATTTTATTTTCTACTTGACTCTTTTAATGGATTGCTGGTTCCGCTGTAGTTAAACTTGATGTTCATTATATTTTATCAGTTTAACATTGTTGAAGGCTAATGATAATTTATTCTGCATTATCTTAGTCATAATATTTCTTACTGGGCTAGTTGAGCTCACCCTTTCTTTTCTTTGTTCTCTTCGTGAAATGAGAATATAATTTGGGACGAGTCGGGGAACGGAGTAATGGTCCAGAGGATAGCATTAGTAGTCCTCACTATTCTGTGAAATAGTGTGATAATAATTATAATGAGGACTCCTTTTGAGTTTGTATGATCTCTAGTAGATAATATTGTATTCAAACTCATAGTTTATGTCGTATTGTACACGACAGTTATATTAGTAAGTTGTATTTAAATTCTGTACCATGTATATGACTACCCAAGATGGGTGATGTATACCTATTTTTGGGGGCGTCACAGTTGGTATCAGAGCTTAGGGATATGATCCCTGGCTAAGATGTGAGAATAGTACTAGGAGGCGAGAGACGGGGAATTCCTTCGCTAGTATGACCTACCTAAGTTTATGTGCTATTTTATTGGTCGGCCAGAATGTAAGGATAATTTGTTACATGTCAATTAACCTTTTGTTTTGTGGCAGTATCTGAAAATGACATCTGAGAATGTTGAGAATAGCATTGGAGCACAGGTGATCGTTGATTCACCACGTATCAATAATCAGGATAATGTGCATCAGGAAGGTGACAATCCTCATGCAAACAACAACACTGACCAAATGATGAATGATCAAATGTTCAGAGGCTTTATGCAATTTATGCAACAGCAGGAGAGAGCGACTCTGTCCAAAAGCGTAGGTGGAAACACGGGAAAACTCTCGGCGGTCACCGCTAAACAATTCAAGGAGCTGGGACCACCGGTGTTTAAGGAGAGCCAAAACCACTTGGCGGAAGCATGGATAAAGCAGATTACAAGATATTTGATGTCTTGGGATGCTCGAGGAGCAAAAGGTTCCCTTCACGCCTTTATGTTCTTGTGGAGATCTGATTCTTGGTGGGAATCGATAAAAGCGTACTCAACTTCTTTGTCTTGAAGATATCACGGGAGAAGTTCCAAGAGTCATTCAACGACAAATACTTTCACGAAAGTATTCGCCACATGAAGGAGGTGGAGTTTATCATGTTGGAATAAAACAATATGGATCGTGTCGCAATACGAGGCAAAATTTGCGGAGTTATCACGGTTTCGTTCCACTTGGTGGATAATGAAGAGAGAATGGCGCGAATGTTTTTAAGAGGTTTGAAGCGGAGATCGTCAACATCTTATTTCTCATAAAGCGTGTTTGTATTCAGATGTTGTAAATAGGGCTCGATTAGTGGGAGTAGCGATAACGAGTCAACCGAACTAAAAGAAGCGGCCAGCAAAATTATAATACCGGTAATGGAAAGTAGTCATCGGCGGTGACAACAAGCGTGGAGGGAATCAATAGGCGGATATGGTAACCACGCCGGTGGTAATCGAGGCCAAAACAATAAGAATGGACATTTCAAGAAAAGAAGATTCAACAATGATGGAAAGACGCGTCGACCAAAGACCCGTTGTTAAGGAAGGAGAAAGACCACCTATCATATGCTTCAAATGCGGAGGAGAGGGACACATCGATCCGAAATGCGCCATCTTTGTCCAAAGCATGTTATAATTGTGGAAGAGAAGGTCACTTAGCTCGATTTTGTCGTTTCATCAAGACAAATTCAACTAGGATGGAGGCACCAAAGGCCGTTCGAGAAAAGTCAAAAGCCCAGTAGTCTGAGGAGGCGTTTGTTGTGACCTCCGAGAGAGCAAGGAACCCGAATGAGGTCATCACGGGTAAGCTTATCATAAACTCTAATGAAGTCTATACTTTATTTGATACCTGGGTTCTACCCATTCTTTTATTTCTCCTACTTGCGCTCATCGATTAAATTTGACTACGGAGAAATTAGACTTTGACTTATCTGTGGAAACTCAGTTTGGAGAAACCTTCATTACATCCTTTGTTTATAAGTCTTGTTTGGTTCAAATCAGTACCCTCACATTACTCCGTCGATCTTATTTCATTAAAAATACTTGCATTTGGCGTGATTCTAGGGATTGATTTGTTAACTACTTATCATGCAAAATTGATTGTTTTCGTAAGGTTGTTAGCTTTCATATTCCTAATCAACCTATTATGCGAATTCAAATGACCAAACCATTAAAATCAATCACGGTCATCTCAAGCCATAAAGCTATTCGTTTATTGAAAAAAGCGGACGTCAAGCTTTCTTAGCTCATGTCACGATTTAAACAAAATACGTCGGTTTTGAACGATATTTCTATTGTTAATAAATTTCTGACGTATTTCGAAGAACTTCCCGCCTACCCCAGGGCGTGAAATTGAATTTTGTATTGACCTTGAACCCCAGACAAAACCTATTTCCAAAGCCCCATATCGAATGGCTCTATTGAACTTCGTGGAGTTAAAGACCCAACCGCAGGAATTGTTAGACATTGGCTTTATTCGTCCTAGTACTTCTCCTTGGGGTGCTCTGTTCTATTTCGTGAAGAAGAAAGATGGGAGTATGCGACTTTATCTTGATTATCGGGAGTTGAATCATGTCACCATCAAAATAGGTATCCATTGCCACGTATTGATGACTGTTTGACCCGATTCATGAGGAGCCAAATTCTTTTCAAAGATTGATCTTCATTAGGATATCATCAATTGAAGATTAGAAACACCGACATTCCAAAGGCGGCTTTGAACTTCAGACGGGCATTATGAATTCCTAGTCGTGTCCTTTAGATTGACTAATGCTCCTGCGCCTTCGTGGATATGATGAACCTAGTATTCAAGGAATATTTAGATCACTTTGTGGTCGCGTCTTTATTGATGACATCCTTATTTATTGAAAAGCCGTGAAGAGATCATGAGCAACACTTGAGGTCGACACTCCAAAAGCTTCGTGAATATAAGCTTTATGCCAAGTTGAAGAAATGCGAGTTCGGCTTGAAGAAGTAGCATTCCTTGGGCACGTGGTATAAAGTCATGGAATATCTGTTGACCAAAGAAAGATTGAAGCTATTCAAAGTCGGGAACAACCTAAATCGATGATGAAGTAACGTAGCTTTCTCGGTTTATTTGGTTATTATCGGAGATTCGTGGAAGGATTTTCTCGAATCGCTACTCCATCGACTCGGTGACTCGAAAAGATACAAAGTTTGGTTGGAGCGAAGAATGTGAGAAGAGTTTTCAAGAACTCAAGAGGAGACTTATTTCAAGACTGCTCGACAATACCATCCGCTCGGATGGATTTGTCATTTATAGTGATGCTTCGGGCAAAGGGTTGGGATGTGTTCTCATGCAACATGGAAAAGTTATAGCTTTATGCCTCATGACAACTCAAAGAATATGAGAGGAATTATCCTACTCATGATCTAGAGTTAGCATTTATTGTCTTTTGCACTTAAAATTTGGAGGCATTACTTGTATGGGGAGAAAGTGGAGATCTTTACGGATCATAAAAGCCTCAAATATTTCTTCACTCAAAAGGAACTCAAAGCATGCGACAACGACGTTGGCTTGAGGCTGTTGAAAGATTATGATCATACCATCCAATACCATCCTGGAAAAGCGTGGTGGTAGCGCGATTGAGTAGAAGATCATATGCACGATCTGAGTGCGTTATTGTCGTATGAAAGGCCCATTTTGTGTGACTTGCAAAGGATGGAGATAGAGTTAAAGACTCTAGGGGACGCGTGTGATGATAGCGAGTATCTGAGTAGAACCGACTTTAATCGATAAAGTTAAAGTTTCTCAAGCTACTGACACTGGAGGCCGATGCGTATGAGGAAGAAAGTGCAAGAAGGTGCTATCGCAGGAAGCAAGAATCGATGAAGAAGGAATACTTTGAGTCAACTCCGGACTTTGTGTTCCTAACGACCACGATTTAAAGTATAATATCATGATGGGGCGCACAACACACCATTTGTAATCCATCACAGGAGTACCAAAATGTATCATGATATTAAATCATATATTTTGGTGGAGCAATATCAAGAGAGATATATTTGTTTATCTCAAGGTGTCTAACTTGTCAACGAGTTAAAGCGGAGCATCAAGTACCAAAAGGTCCATTGCAACCAATTGAAATTCTAGAATGGAAGTGAGAGCACATTACCATGGATTTCGATTCACGGTCTTCCTAAGGTTTCTCAAGGCATTGATGCGATTTGGGTCATTATTGATAGATTGACCAAGTGCGCTCATTTCTTACCTATCTGAGAAACTTATACACTTGAGCGTCTTGCTTCGTATGTACATAAAACGAGATTGTAAGAAACGCATGGTATGCCGGTATCCATAGTTTTTGATCGAGACCCAAGATTCACTTCACGATTTTGGGTTAGTTTGCAAAAAGCTATGGGCGCAGACTTACGATTTAGCTTCGGCATATCATCCTCGAAGACGGACGGACAATCGGAGAGGACTATTCAAACTCTTGAAGATCTATTAAGACTACTGTGTCCTTGATTTCAAGGAGTTGGGACAAGTTCTTACCATTGGTGGAGTTTTCCTACAACAACAGCTTATCAAGCAAGTATTGGCATGGCTCCATTCGAAGCGTTGTATGGAAGAAAGTGTCGTTTTCCAGTATGCTGGGATGAGGTAGGTGAAGTAACGTTGTTGGGACCGGAGTTGGTAGTATGACTACGGAAAAGATTCAAACGATCCGACAACGTAAAAAAACCTCACAAAATCGATAAAGAGTTATCTTGATCTTCATCGAAAGGACGTGGAATTCGATATAGGAGATCATGTGTTGTTAAGAGTTGCTCCATGGAAAGGAGTTACAAGATTTGGAAAGAGAGGAAAACTTAATCCTCGATTCATCGATCCATTTTTAATCCTCGATCGAGTAGGAACTATGGCCTATAGACTCGCTTTCTGCCAAATATGTCTCGTGTTCATAACGTTTTTCACATATCCATGTTACGTAAATATGTGAAAGACCCGAACCATATTATTGAGTTAGAACCAGGATGAAATAGCGGAGGATTTGGCGTATGAAGAGGTTCTGTTCAAATTTTGGATAAGAAGGAACATATTCTACGCTCCAAGGTTATACCTCAAGTCAAAGTTTTGTGGAGGAACCACGATGTTGAGGAAATGACTTGGGAGTTAGAATCGAAATGAAATCAAGGTATCCTTACCTCTTCGACATACCAGTCGTACCCTAATTTTGAGGGCGAAATTTCATAAGAAGGGAGGTTGTAAGACCCCACTTTTTATAAATAAAGATGAATTTTCTATAAATATTATTTTTGAATATTATGGAATAAATTTGATATAATGTTATAGTTGTGGGTAATATTTATAAATTTTGCAAAGTAAGCAAGTTGTTATAAAATATTCGTTTGATTGGGGAATATTCTTTTTGTTGGGGAATATTAAATGCGACTACTCAATCTTTAGTGGACCCCCTACAAGTATTGTCGTAGTTAGAAAATGATAAAATTATCTTTTTATAAAAATAACGGTGGAGGTGTTACAGTTAAAACTGTTGAACTACCCGGTGGTAAAAAAAAATGATGTCTGGCGTGGTTGCATAGTAACACACGGTATTGATTATTGATGCTTACGTGAGAAGTCACTTAGCTATACTCAATTATTGCTACAGTAATTGCTGCATCATATCTCTTATATTATTGATTCAATTATTGTCACAGTATCATCTGTATAATATGTTATATTATTAATTGAGACGACAAGTTATAAATGATTAATAATTGTTGAAAGATTAAAATGTGTGATTAAAAATAAAATGATTTGTGGTAATATTTATTCAATCCTTGATGTATATAAAGAGTGCATTATGAGGCGTTTGTGGTAAGTTTGATTATTTTATGGGGGGCCTATATGTCATCATCTAAGAGTCTCTTCGTCAATAGTAATTACCTTTGTGAATAGTAATTACCTTCGTCGATAGTATTTACCTTAAATCGATAGTATTTACCTTTGTGAATAGTAATTACCTTCGTCGATAGTATTTACCTTCGTCAATAGTATTTACCTTCGTCGATAGTAATTACCTTCGTCAATAGTATTTACCTTCATCAATAGTAATTATTACCTTCGTCGATAGTAGTTGTCCTTTGATATTACCAAGAGTTAACGGCCTCTTGATTGTTCCAAAGGTTAATTACCCCTTCATAGAAATAGTAGTTGTCTCTTTAATATTACCAAGAGTCATTTTGACCCTTCGTTAAGACCAAGAGCCACCCTCGGTTTTTCTATAAATAGAAAGCTCATTCCTTCATTATTTTTACGAATTCATTGAAACTCTGAGAGAGAAAACTATAGAGAGAAAGAAGAAAAGTATCTCGCTACTTCACTTTTCCAATATTTAGGTTCTTCTAAGGTAAGGGATATTATTTGTTTGTACAAGTAAAAGTGTTATTCTTTCTTATTCATGAAGAGAACTTACGTTATTCCATTCTTTATTATTCATTGGAATAACTTTGATCTGCTGATCACCCTATACTTGGTGACATTCTTTATTATTACATTGGAACATCCTTTACGTGTGTTTTACAGGGGACTGGTTAAAATCTTTATTATTATTCTTTTGGAATATCACATGCGTGTGTTTTACACGGATCTAGTTCCATTTTTATTATTCCGTCTTTATTATTCTGTCGGAATATCCTGTCTGTGCTATACGCCGGACCTGGTTCCATCATTTATTATTCTGCATTTATTATTCTGTTGGAACATCCTGTTGGAAATTCCATTTCTTATCTTTATATCCCTTTGATTCTTCTCTGAATCTTCTTGTTTCTATATAAAAAAAAAATTCTTCCTTTAAGAATTTCTAACTTCATTTACATCGCTAAAAATTTCATTCTAGTTCTACACTTTCATCATACGTATCCATTTCTACACTTGGTACACATCGAGTCTCTAACAGTTTCAATATGGTACGCTGAGTGATTTCCCACAAACAACCAACAAACTAGGTTTCGAGTTACTAGTTCGTATATACCTCCGCTCTATGAAGGAATCGTTTAGCCCAGATACCATACATCAACTACTAAAGAGTACAATTGCACCATACTCTCTATTCTTAACTTCTTTATCATTGTCTTTTTATAGACATTGTCTATTTATTATCACCTTACATCCTTATTATTGGAGTTGGGTAACCCCACATTCATAATCCTTATAACTCTGCGAGATTCTTCTTTGAATCCTTTCACGCAAGTTTTTAATCCCTTATTGTTCAAACTCTATTTGAGCTTATTCGTTTATTATCTTCACCTCTCTTCTCTAAGGTTATAGCCTATGCTACTCCTACCTAAGGTTTATAACCTACATCTTTGATACCAACTTGTAACGACCCCAAAATTCATACCTTTTAAATCTCGACTTCGGTCGTTAACCATACATTAAATCTCTAATAAAACATCATTATTCGATATTAAAAACACTAAAATTGCGGAATAACTAAAATGTTTATACATTTCCTTCTTTCTTGCCCTGAATCGCAACCTTTACATTACATCTCTTTGATTCAATCTTATATCATGAATCGTTATAACAAAATGACTATACAAAGTCTTACATCATAACTAAATATCCATATACATTGGATAGCTCAACTTACAATTCAACAACATGTTACGTTCAAAATATGAAATACATTTCTCATAAAACATAAGTAATCTTCGTGAATGTTGATCTCTATAACTCACTTATCACATATCTTTACCTTAAAATCTTAACCTGCAAAAGTGGTTATTTGCAAGAGTGAACTCGACAGCCCAACAAAGTCTAACAATTTTCATGAATCACATAGCACATAATAACATGCTCGATATACATCTCATTAAAGTAACATGGCATACATGCTTTTAATTCACATAGCAAATATAAAGATTGAGTTCCTTACTCAACCATCATTACTTAGCCAAAACAATGCAGTCATATATTGACTTTAACATTTCATGATTTCAACATGTATAACATATCATGCAATTTAAAACAGTTCATCAAGTCCACATAGAAAATAGGAACCAAAAGACTTGCCTTGATCGTTGTTTACCAATAATAGTTTAACAGCTTACAGTTATCTGCACTTCACGTGCCCTACACAATTATATAATCATACACATCAAATATTAGTCACATAAAAACACATAGTAATTGTAATATAAACTCTACTCCACATCTCATAATCATTCCTATTAATTAGCACACAATGTTCAATTAGATTGTGTTAACTTTTTGACTTATGACTCACTATATTTCATAATCGAAGTTCATTCAAGTGCTTAAGTCTTGCTAGGACTACTTATTGGTTTTATATTAAACCCATTTCATATCCTATAATATTCATTTCAATTGAATTGAAACACTTTTTATGTTCGTTAACACTTGGCACGACGTTTTGACGTTCATTCGTCACACGCTCGATTTGCCACTCTTGTGTATGCTTACTATGCTTCTATAACTTATCTAATATATTATTTATTAATGTTAAGCATCATTATATTTACTAGCATACATGTTTTATAACTTAGGACATCATCTTTTATGGTCAGGAGCACTACACATGCATATGTGCATGCCCGACGCCCTCCGATTGCCCCCGAAAACATAACAGTCCTAAAGATGACCATTTTGACTACTTTTACATACCTCAAATTAAAAACTTAAAGCATGAAAGTTGTAGGTCTACTCGTCCTCATTCCGTATCATCTTGAATCATCTCAATAGGAGTTCGTATGAGAAAGTTATGGCTATTTTACTACAGGAGGCCAAACTGTCCGACTCAGACTTCTGTCCCTTCGCCGCGGTGCGAGAACTAAGTCATCTGATGGGCGCCGTGGCGTGAGATTATATTTGGGGCGCAATTTCATGATATGGAGTGAACTTCAAGTATTTGAAGCGAATTTTTGGCGCGGGGCGCCATTTTGTATTGGGGCTACATTTTTGGCGCGTTAGGCGCCAAAACTAATGTAAACGTAGCCCACGAAGAACAGAACAACTAAATTTCTGTCTATAACTTAATTTCTAACACTAATAAACATGTATAACTTATGCCAATTTCACATATACACATTACCCAACATGCATATACTAATTTAAACCACTAAACAACAATCACAGAAAACTTAATTACTTGAAAACATTGTTTTCAACCAAAACACCATTACCAGTGTTTGTTTACATAGTGAACATGGTAAACATAATTTATAAACCAATTTGATTCCTTTGAATTATGTTTCTCTGAATTTCTTTCCCTGTTATCATATAAAAGGTTCAATTTCATAACTTCACAATTAACATACACTAATTTTGTTATCTTACAAAAATCATATCCATGCATATGTGTTCACTGTAAAACCTCCCCTTACTTGTATACATAAATTAGCATACAATCTTGTCGATACGCTAAATATACAATCAAAATATATATATATATATATATATATATATATATATATATATGCTAGTATAATAATTGCAACAATATAGTTTTATAGAGAATCTTTGTAAAAACCTTATACACATTGAAAATCAAGAACACAGACACAGAGAACGTAAACATATATATATATATTAAGGTTTTAAAACATACCTTTTGTCACTTTAGAAACCCTTGCTAATCACTGACAATAAGAATTCGGAACCTTATCTTCTTGCTTCTCTCTCTTAAACTCTCTCTCTCTCAAATTCTCTGTGATTTTCTTCTTAGGCTTAGCAAACACTTAGAATGCGTAAACAAAACCACTGGTAACCAATCGTAAATGGCCATAATAAGCCCGATTAAATAATATCAGTTACCAAATATAACATATAGGTTATAAATATATTTTATTCATTATTTTATTTATATAATTTATATAATATTTCAAAATTCAAAAGAACTTCAAAAGCCATAAGGCTTCGTTTGGCAAAACTCTTTAAAATTAAAGAATTAATATATTTAAGCCTTGTTTGGCAAAATAAATTAAAACTACTTTAATTTATTTTAATAACTACTTATAATATAGTTATTTGTCACACTTCTAATTAATTAAGTTTTCATACTTAATTTAATTAATACCAATAACAATTCATTGCATAATATAATAATTTATTTAATCATTATAAACCCTCTAATTTAATTATTAAATTAAATTAGATTACTATCTCAAAATAATTACTTTCCTTAACTCATTAATTATTTATTAAACAAATAAATAATCAAATCACATCAAATCAATTAAACAAATACTTATTCAATGATAAACACATCCATTAAATATTTAAATAATTCAATAAATATTTAAATATTAATTAAATATCTAGATTGTTACATCAGCGATAAAGTTGTTGAAAAACTTTTAATTCGTAGAAGATAGTAGATATCATGCTCTGCTTTACTCTTCTAAAATACAGTTACATGTCTTTGGCCTTGAGTGGAAAGATGAACAGTTAATGAATATCTTTGGCCCGTAGTGGAAAGATGAATTTATTAGTATGATTATGGACAAAAATTGTGATTTGGTATAACCATGGTCTTTGATGTTTCAGGTAAAGACAGGTGATGAAAATTATCTTCGTCCTAGGTGCGAAGAGGAATTTAGAACCACAATTATGATTATGAGTTATTCATCTGATTGTGGATAGGAATTGTTGACTGATGTTATCGGGATAAAATATTGTTGGTGGATTTTTAACGTGGAGAAGATAATAGACTTTATGGTCTATTTGAATTTTCTAATGGATTGCTCGTTCCGCTGCAACTATGGTTGAAAAGTTTTATCATCTACCATATCTTCTAAATCTATGATTTATCACTGACGAAGGCTATTTATAATTTAATTATCTTTAGTTATGATATTCTTTATTAGGCTAGTTGTGCTCACCCTTTTACTTCATAATTCCTTTCAGGTATTAAAAGTGTAGCTGTGTTGAGCGGGGGTAACAGGGGATTAGAACGGTGATCTATGGCTATTGAGGTTTCCCTTAAAACAATACGAAAATAATTTTATTTAGAATTATAGATAAGTGTGTCATATTTTATACGTCATTTTAACTGTTGATTTTGGTGAACCAAATAGGGTGAGGTGAACCCAACTTTGGAAGGGCGTTTTTGCCACTATCATACAAGATGTCTAATGACAGACGACTTCGTGTTATCATAAGACAGGGTTGTGCACATCCACTTGCTGAGTATATCTACGAGCACTACCTATATAATCTTGGAGTTTGCTTGAAATATAATTCTAAATTGGAGACAATGGAGATAATTATATGTCAAGAGAAGACTCACCATTGGAGAGAAGATGATAGTAATCTTCTTGTTTTTCTTTGGGGACTATTGGGTCAATCAAGGATAATTCTATGGACATATGATATCTATCATAACCTTGACGCATGGCCTCCCATGTACGAAGGTTTCCTTGAGTATTTTCCAAAGATTTTAATTTCTAAAATAGTTATTGACTTGTACCTTTATGTAAGGTACCATTGTAGGGTTTGTTGTGACGCCCCCAAAATTAGGTATACGTCACCCATCTTGGGTCGCCACTTACATGGTACATAAATTCAAATACAAATTTACTAATATAAGCTGTAGGTATATAATACGACATAAACCGTGAGTTTGAATACAAATATTGTCTACTAGATATTATACAAACTCAAAAGGAGTCCTCATTACAACTATTATCACACTATTTCACGCAGAATAGTGATGACTACTAATGCTATCCTCGGACCATTTACTCGTTCCCCGACTCGTCGGCTATATTCTCATTTCAAGAGAACAATGGAAAGAAAGGGTGAGCTCAACTAGCCCAAGAAGTAAAATATTATGACTAAGATAATGCGTAATAAATTATCATTAGCCTTCAACAATGTTAAACCGATAAAATACAATAGACAACCGGTTTAAGCTGCGATGAATATGCAATCCATTAAAAGAGTCAAGTAGAAAATAAAGTCTACTATCTTTTATGATTTAAAAGGTTTTCATCAATTTTATCACTAAGACTCGGTTTAATGAATAAACCACAATATCTAATCATCCCCGCATACCACGGTCAAGGATTTTCATCAAATTATCAATGGTCATGACTATACCGAATCACCCCGGTCATAATCATACCAAAAACTATCCATCACGCATTACGAAGCCATCGAGGACTTTTGTCACATCATTTATATCAAGCCATGATTATCTTAGAATGATCCTCGGTCATAATCATACTAAGTTCATCTATGCACGTAAGCCAAAGATAACATAATATAACATGAGGATGATGACAATAACATAATAATTCAATAAAACAAGTTCAAGAATTATTTAATCCAGAATTATTAACGTCCAAATTGTCAACATGACATTGTTTTGTATAGTAAAATTCAAGAATAATCGGAAGAATATTTCCATGAAAAGATCTTTGGATGAAACGCAAATATCAAAGATATTCTACTAATTTCATGGAGTATAGAAGTCAAAGTTTTAACCAATTTGGGTATAATAAAGAATGGAATAACAAAAGAAATCACCATGTATGCGGTACTTAGCATAGACGAGTTATTCAATAGAATAATAATAACGGAACCGGTCGGTGAAATTCACACCAAGCAGGATGATCGAAATGTAATATTAAATGTTTGAATAATAAACAATGGAACTGTCCGAATTGTAAAACACATAGACAGGATATTCCAACAGAATAATAAAGAATGGAATAAAAGAAGAAGATCACCAAGTATAGGGGATTCCGCGTATACAGGTTATTCCAACAGAATAAATAAGAATGGAATAATATAAGGATTTCACTAAGTATAGGGTATGCCGCGTATACAGGTTATGTATAGGGTATGCCACTTTTACAGGTTATTCCAACAGAATAATAATGAATGGAATAACAGAAGTTCTCTTCATGAATAAGAAAGAATAACACCCCTTACAGCACAACAAATAATACCCCTTACAGTAAAAAGACACCTTTGGATATCAAAGTAGTGAAGTACCGAATACTCTTCTTCTTTCTCTCTATAGATTTTCTCTCTAGCTTCTCTCTATAATTTCTCTCTCTAGAGTTTCGGTGAATTCGTAAGAAAATAATGAAGGAATGAGCTTCTATTTATAGGAAAATAGAATGCATAGTAATTAATCCATGAAGCGATTCTAGATTGATTTACTTTAATCGACGGTCCATATTTAAAGCAAAATCATTAAATAAAATATCATATATTCTATTTATATAAAAACATTTTACTATGCAAACACTATATGCGACACTATGCAAAACACTATGCAACACTATGCATAATAAAATATAATATATTCTATTTATAGAATAACTTTAATAAAGTATTACATTTTATATAAAAGATGTTTACATTTTATTACGTTAATAATACTGAATAAAACAAAAGCGTCATTATCGCTATAATAATTCATATTATTAATCGACAATAATGGAATCAAACCGAGTGACTTCTCACATAAGCATCAATAATCAATACCGTAGTGCTACTATACAACCACACGACACGTATTCTTTGTACTTTTACTCTGAAAGTAGTTCAACAAGATCAACGGTAAAACTTCCGCCGTTATTTCAATAAAAATATTTTGTCGTTTTCTCGATCAATCCGACAATAATTACATTAATGGGGTCCACCAATGATTGAGCCGTTATATTTAATATTCCCCGCTAAACCGAATATTCCCAGAACCAATCGAATATAATATAACCACTTGCATACTTTGCAAAATTTATAAATACTACCCACAACTATAATATTATATCAAATTCACACCATAATATTAAAAAATTATTTTGACAAAATTTAAATCTTTATTGATAAAATCTGGGGTCTCACACTTGTGGTCAAAGCACCACGAGAGTTATATATATTTATATTAAAACTCACAGTTTAACTGTGGTCATTTTCTGCATGACAGTTGTATAAATGAAGTTGTCAGTAGTGTATTTTCTGGCGACTCAAGATGGGTGATGTATACCTATTTTGGGGGCGTCACATTTGGTATCAAAGCTTAGGGATATGGTCGCTGGGGGAGATATGAGTCTAGAACTATGAGGGGAGAGACGAGTAATATACTTCGCTAGTGTGTGACTTACCTAAGCCGAATTTTTACTTAATAAGTTGATAATTTGTGATATGTCAATTAACCTTTATTTTGAAGATATATTCTAGGATGATATCTGAAATAGAGGAGATGAGCAATGGAAAAATCATGATACATAGGATATAACCGGGAAGGAACAATCCGAAGAGAAAGCAAGGTATTCTCATCTCTTCGAATACCAGATACGTACGTAAATTTCGAGGGCGGAATTTCATAAGGAGGGGAGATTGTAAGACCCCAAATTTTATGAAATGAAAGTATTCAATTTTCTTATAATTATTATTTTATTTCGTAAATTGTTAAATTGATAAAAGGTTAAAGTTAAGGGTGATATGTGAAAATTTCGCAAAGTATGCAAGTTGTTATAAAATATTCGTTTGGTCGGGGAATATTCTTTTTGTCTGGGAATATTCGTACGACGGAACAATCATTGGTGGACCCCACAACGGAAGTATTGTCGTAGTTAAAAATAATGTAATTATCTTTTATAAAATAACTAAAGTGTTACCGTTAAAACCGTTGAACTACCCGATAGTAAAAGTACAGTAATACGTGTGGTTTCATAGTAGCACACAGTATTGATTATTGATGCTTACGTAAGAAGTCACTCAGTTATACTTAATTATTGCTACAGTAATTGATGCATCATATCTCTCATATTATTGATTCAATTATTATCACAGTATCATCTGTATAATATATTATATTATTAAATCAATAATTGAGACGACTGAGTTATTCATATTATTATTTGCAATATTGATAATGTCTATAAGTTTTGTCAAGGAGAGGTTAGATAATCTAATTACGCGACAATAGGGAGAAATCCTTATCGGAAAGCCCCCTCTTTCCTGGGAAGGACCTAGTTGTTAAATATTGTGAGTTATAATGTTAATGATGAATAAGTTCGTGTTGATTAAAGATGAAATTGATAGTTCCATTGTGTGGGAATTATTAGTGTTAGTGGAAATTGACATTTATTTTGATAATAATTGATGCCTGGAGGTTATATTGACCAATCGGGTAATTCACAGGATAAATGAGCAATTAGTTGCTATTAATTCACATGCTTATAACTATGTGTTTATATGTGTGTACTATTGATTCACATGATTTACTATTAGGGGAGTTGGTGCAAGATTGATATACTTGCATGACTAAATTAAAAATGGAGGTATAAATGAAGGTACTATACTATAATTAATTTTTTCACATGTTTAGAACTATTGAGTCACATGATTTACTATTAGGAGAGGTGGTGCAAGTTTGATAATACTTGCAGGACTAAATTAAAAATTAAAAAAAAAGAGGAAGGTATTATACTGTAATATTTCAAGCCCCAAAATGTGTAATTATTGAAACTATATTTTCCTATAAATAGAAGCTCATTCCTTCATTATTTTTCACCAATTCACTAAAGGTATAGAGCAATTATTATAGAGAGAAATTATAGAGAGAAAGAAGAAGAGAAGTCTGCTACCTCACTATTCCAGTATCCAGTTTTCTTCTAAGGTAAGGGGTATTATTTCTTTCGTATTCATGAAGAGAGTTATTTCTTTCAATATTCGTAAGGGTTGTTATTCCATTCTTTATTATTTCGTTGGAATAACCTGTCTGTGCGGTCTATCGCATGCCTGGTGAATTCTTCTGTTACTCCATTCTTTATTATTCTGTTGGAATAACATGTTTACATGGACTACCGCATGCATGGTGAATTCTTTTGTTATTCCATTTTTTATTATTCTGTTGGAATAACCTATCTACGTGGACTACCACATGCATGGTGAATTCTTCTGTTATTCCATTCTTTATTATTCTATTGGAATAACATGTCTGTGTGGACTACCGCATGCATAGTGAATGACCCTTCGTATTCATTCCTTATTAAATTGTGGAAATGATATGTCTACGTGGATTACCGCATGTCGGGTGAAAATCCATTTGCAGTTTCATAATTTTTCTAACCCTCAAAAATTCTGGAAAAATTGGAAATGATATTTTGTTGAGTTTCCTAGATTGTGTCGAAAAATGGCAATTTTTGGATGTATAGATTAGAAGTTATGAATTTTATGGAAAAATACTATTTTAAAAGTAAACCCTTATAACTCCTTGTGGTTAACTCCAAAATTTATAAAATATGTATTGGGAGTACATGTATATAATAGGAGTATACCCTGTAAATTTTGGAATTTTTGGACAAAAGTATAGTTTATGATAAATGTCTAAATATTCGGCAGTTTTGGCCTTATGAAAAATAGTAAATGAATTTTAAAAATTCAGAGAAAATTATATGTTCAATATATAACTATATTATGCTAAATCCCAGAAAAGAAAACTTTTTGGGACTGATTTGTTATTTTTCATGAAAATGGTTTAGTTACGAACATATGAATTAAATATGTTATGTGAAGTTGAACAATTAGTAAATAAGATTTTATAGCTTAGAAATCCTATATATGGTATATGCAGATTTTTGATGAGGAATTTGATCATTGGTGATGAAATCTTATGAGTATGACATTTTTGAATGATTAAATGCATTATTTGGTAAAGTGTAAACAATTAGAATAAATTGTTTATGAGTTTAAGAAGTGATTAAAATATTGTTATAATGTTAATAATATTAGATTATGAGTTTATTAAGTGATTGATAATATTTGGATAAATTTAAAGTCTTTAATTTTTATCCTTGGTTTCGTTTGATTAATGCTTATATTATTGTCATCATCCTCATGTTTATATTGTGATGAAAGTCATCTGTGGCTTACGTACATATATGGACTTGGTATGATTATGATCATAAATTATTCGGTATAATCATGACCGTAATGTTACAAATGATGTGATAAAAGTCCTCATTGGCCCGTAGTGCATTGATGGACAGTTTTCGATATGATTATGACCATGGGTTCTCTTCGACCAAGGGTGCAAAAAGGAATTGTTTTATGGCATGATCATGACCGTTGATGAAAACACGATTATCCTTGGCTCGTAGTGCATGGATAATTCGTGGTTGTGATACGAATGAATATCCTTGGCCTGTATTACAGGGATGATTCAATGATGTGGTTTATTTATTAAGCTAAGTCTCAGCCATAAAGTTGATGAAAAACTTTTAATTCGTAGAACATAGTAGATATCATGCTCTACTTTACTCTTCTAAAATACAGTTGCATGTCTTTGGCCTGGAGTGGAAAGATGAACTGTTAATGAATATCTTTGGCCCGTAGTAGATAGATGAATTTATTAGTATGATTATGGACAAGAATTGTGATTTGGTATAACCATGATCTTTGATGTTTCAGGTAAAAATAGGTGATGAAAATTATCTTCGTTCTGGGTGCGAAGAGGAATTTAGAACCACAATTATGATTATGAGTTATTCACCTAATTGTGGATAGGAATTGTTGACTGATGTTACAAGATAAAACATTGTTGGTGGATTTTTATCACGGAGAAGATAATAGACTTTATGGTCTATTGGAATTTTCTAATGGATTGCTCGTTCCGCTGCAACTATTATTGAAAAGTTTTATCATCTACTATATGTTCTAAATCTCTGATTTATCACTAACGAAGGCTATTGATAATTTAATTATCTTTAGTCATGATATTCTTTACTAGGCTAGTTGTGCTCACCCTTTTGCTTCACAATTCCTTTCAGGTATTAAGAGTGTAGCTGTGTCGAACGGGGGTAACGGGGGATTAGAACGGTGGTCTATAGCTGCAGAGGTTTCCCTTAAAAGTACGGAAATAATTTTATTGAGAATTATAGATAAGTGTGTCGTATTTTATACGTCATTTTAACCGTTAATTTTGGTGAACCAAATAGGGTGCGGTGAACCCAACTTTGGAAGGGTGTTTTTGCCACTATCATACAAGATGTATAATGACAGACAACTTCGTGTTATCATAAGACATGGTTGTGCACATCCACTTATTGAGTATATCTATGAGCACTACCTATATAATCTTGGAGTTTGCTTGAAATATAATTCTAAATTGGAGACAATGGAGATAATTATATGTCAAGATAAGACTCATCATTGGAGAGAAGATGATAACAATCTTCATTTTTTTCTTTGGGGACTATTGGGTCAATCAAGGATAATTATGTGGACATATGATATCTATCATAACCTTGACGCATGGCCTTCAATGTACGAAGGTTTCCTTGAGTATTTTCCAAAGATTTTAATTTCTAAAACAGTTATTGACTGTACATTTATGCAAGGTACCATTGTAAGGTCTTGTGGTCAAGGCACCACGAGAGTTATATATATTTATATTAAAACTCACAGTTTAACTGTGGTCGTTTTCTACATGACAGTTGTATAAATGGAGTTGTCAGTAGTGTATTTTCTGGCGACTCAAGATGGGTGATGTATACCTATTTTGGGGGCGTCACATATTCTGTGATTATATATAATAGTATTATACTGTGAAGATATTATTCTAATATTTAGTGATCAAAGCTAAATAGAATGTGTAACGGTAATCAACGGAACATGCAAGTTTTTTTTTAACTCGACCTCGAGTTGTTATTTCAAATATGCTCGTGGTTAATCATTACTGATTGTACCACGTCTATGAATTATTTAATCACAATGTGCATATTGCATGCGTTCATAAAATATGAAAGGCTGATCACCTTCATTACCATTCGATCCAGATATATTTGTTCATGTTAAATGTTCGTTCAGCTATGTAAAATTTATTCATGATAGTTCAAAATTATATTGTAGAACTGTAGCTAACTTTTGTTCAATTCTTTCAATCATGATATATCCTTAATTTATCGAACTTATACTTAATGGGCAAACCTATTGCTCACCCTTGCTATATCATGATAAACATTGCAGATAAGGCGAATACGTTAGATACAAGGAAAAGTCAAAGCCAAGTTCAGCTTGGGATTATATGTGCAGCTAAATTGTAATAGTATAGTATGATAATAACATTGTATGTTAGATAGAATATAGGTTCAGGTATTCTGTGAAGGTTTTCGACCTTGGGGTTAGTGTGTAACTATAATGTATAAACAATTTATGTTTATATCTTCCATAATAGTTACAGAATTGATAGTACCAGATCCTTGGTGATTTGGACCGAGATCTGGGGCTCTCACAGTTGGTATCAAAGCTGTAGGTTATGAACATTAGGTAAGGTTACCTGAGACTAATAACCGTAGTGGTTAGGATTGAGTACTAACTTAAATAGAGTTAGTGTGTCGGTAGAATTCAAAGACGAATCTCGGCGAGTTATAAAGATACAGAGTTCCCTAACTCTGATATTAAAGGTGCACATTAGTGACGAATAAATAGAGTCTAAAAGACTAAAATTACGGTGATAGAAGGTTATAAAACAAAACGATCATAGTATAGAAATGAATTGTAATATATATGATGAGATCACCCCGTGATCTGATAAGGTTAGAGTATAGAGAAGAATAAATTGAATGATTGAAAAGTTTACAGCAAAGATTGTTGTGTGTCTATGAATTGGTACAGATTCAGGAAAGTATTATGAATACAAATTAAATGAAATTCATATTGAGAAGGAGGTAGGATTAGGTGGGGATTTCAATTGAGGACTCATGTCAGCAGCTAAGTTGTATGATTCCTTGTTATGGGCGGAGAATTATACTTGGTGTAAAAACCACTTAGTTTCTGGTACTGATAATCATTGAAATGTCTATGTCATGACATTTGCTATGTACATGTTGATAAGGTGATTCTTTTCTTAGGTGTATAAAAGATAGGTAGGGTATAGTTAGAGAATATAAGGTTAAGTACGAGTTCTTAAAACTCATACATATGGTATATTCATAACTCATAATTATATGAAATGTTTATGAACCCCTCAACGAATGGACGCCAAATGTCTGTACAGGACAAGTTCTTAAACTCATATGATTGTGGCAAGTTCCTGAACTCATAAGTGTGGTAAGTTTGACGAACTGGGTAGAACTAAGTGTGAATGGAGTATTGAGGATAATAAGAACAGATAGATTGATTAAGCAAT
This sequence comes from Panax quinquefolius, assembly GCA_020205615.1. NCBI lineage: Eukaryota > Viridiplantae > Streptophyta > Magnoliopsida > Apiales > Araliaceae > Panax > Panax quinquefolius. The sequence continues at coordinate 105,044,086 of CM035160.1, read as the reverse complement.
TGATTATTAGTGGAGACATAGGTTTTCCAAATCTCCTAGCTATGCTAGACTTCAAAATTTTTGACATCAAGCTAAATGCGCATTATGTGCTTTTGAAAATGAACTTTTATTCTCAACTCCTGGTCACCATTGTGTATGAGTGGCCTTCGGGCCACCAACACATCGTTACCTGTTGAGATGATAAAACTGAATTGCAACGATTTTTGAATGATTTAAAGTATAGTCTATGCTATGTGTTTCGGCTAGACAATAATGATTTGAAATATCAAAATATATTTGTATTTATCACTTATGTACCATGTAACCTGGTGCATATATGTTAAAAAGTTGATGGAGTTGTAAATACAGGAATATTTAGTGTTGAATTTGATTTAAAATCGTTTTTCCACTATTGTATGATGTGTTATGACAAAGTAATACAATGACGGCATCCTCAAACGGGTTGTTAATATAGTACGACATCATGACGTCATTTTTAAAGTAATTTTAAAATTTTAATTTGCCAATGGGGTTTGGCTATACCTAAATATTTCGATTGATTTGAAATATTGATATGAGTCTAAGCTATTTGATTCGGCTAGACCAACATTTATGAAAACTCTTAGCGTTCTTTGAAAATTTTCCCGAACTTGTTTTGGTGCAGATTTTGCTAAAGACTGAAGTAAGAAATTTTTGTGTGCCTAAGGCAGATGGGATAGAAGGAACGGGGAAAAATTGTTCCAACCAGTTGTACTTGGCCAGCACTGGGCATATCGGGCTAATTACCCTATGTGTCTGTAAGTATGACAATTTTGCGGATGAATTTCTGTATAACCTTTTCAAAAATGACAGACAATAATCTATATAAATCCTCATCACTATTTAAAAATTTTTACTCTTGTGAGGAATGTATTGGGTAGCATGTGATGTTGTCTATGAAGGGTATACGGTGTAAGTTGAATTTTGGGGACGAAATTCTTAGAATAAGGGGTGAATGTGATGACTCGAGAATTTAGAAAATTATTTAAATCTTAAAAGATTGATTATAGGTTAAATAATAAACCTAGACAGAAAATAAGTGAATGGATTTGACATTTCTGGGAAGAAATTTTATGGATTTAAAAATTCTTATGGTGAATTATTCAGGATTAAATGTATATGTGTATATGTTCTGCATATATGGTCATATATGAGTATAGTTTGTGGTTAAGGCCATGATCAAGGGTTGACCAGATAAATTATATCAGTGTCAAACCCTAATATTAAATTCAAATATCAATGTTCAGTTAGAAAACCCTAATGACTGATAAGAAATCCTAGAAATCGGTTCTAGAAATCCTAATTTCAGTTCCAGGAATCTAAAACCCTAATTCAGATTTCAAAAACCCTAACTTGGGATCTCAGAGACTTAAGTGTATTGATTATAAGATTAATTCGGGCAAAGCCTAACAAATTAGTTAGAAAACCCTAATTTTAAAATTTGATACCCTAATTGTTCCGTTATAAACCCTAATGTACAATTATGGTCCTAATGGCTAAATTAGCAATATTAATTAGGAAATATTAATCCTAATTCGAAAGCTTGAATTATGATTAGGAAATCTTAGTATAATTAGAGAATCGTAATTATAATTTAGAAATAGTAATTTTCTATTTTGAAAACCTAAATTGGAAATCCTAGAAAAATGATTTTTAAGAACCTTAGGTTTTAACCCTAAGGGTCAAATCCTAAGGGTTAAACCTTAAGAGTTTGCACAAGTTACCAATTTGCCATTAAAATTATAAATCAAATGACTATAATGCCGTTTTGCAAATCTTTAATGTGTTGGAGTGTAGATCCAACCCTATTATTGGTTGTTCACCAACCCTAGCTCTAGCATGTGCTATATATCTACATTATCAGCCATCAAATGCTAGGAAAATTAATTGAATCAAATTATATATAGATTAAAGAGAGAGAAAAGACTTACTTTACTTTTTATTTTCTACAAGACATTCTCTCTCTTCAAACTTCAAAATTTTAGAGTGAGAGAGAGTGAGATACAAAGCTAAGATCACCTCTAGGCTTAATAAGATCAGATCAGCAAGATCAGCAAGATCAGATTCAAGATCAAAGCTAGAAAGAGGTATAAACCCTATGTTTTTAAAATAATATGATCTTATGTTAGATGTTGTAAGTTGTTGTTATACGTTGTGTCTAAGGGTGCTATTTAGTGATCTGGGCTATTACATCTTAGATCCATAACATCTAGAGGAACGAAAATCAAGTTTTTAGAACTGACTTTGAACCCTAAAATATTATCTAACAGCCGAATGTCAGATGCCATAGATGTGACACCCCCAAATCCGGGTACTTCGATTCCACGGGATTTGGTGTTCACTGTACAAATATCATCTATCTATCTACCCATAATAAATACAAACTATGCAATAGATAGAAATAAAATCTTCCCTTGAAAGGGTTACAATATCTGAATCATAAACATAATCCCAGGTTAAACTAACCTTAAACATCTGTGCGGAATCATAAACAAATAAGTCTTCACAACATCATTAAATCAAGTCTTAAACAAAATACATCATCATATAAACAACAAGTCTTCATCACTTGCTAACTTTGCCCTTGCCTTTACTAGTGGAAGGTTCATCAGTTCTTTTGTTCTTAACTGCAATGTTATTAATAAGCAAGAGTGAGCACTATTGCCCACAAGTATAACGATGAAATAACAGTATAATAACATGCGAGTGAATCAAAGACATCTGAATAAAAGCTCAATTTTTGAATCAAGAATGAATAACAAGAATCAAAAGATTTTTGAGGGTCATAAGACCTTGAACTATGTCCTAGGTTATCAAGGGTTATACTTGAAACCTTTAACAGTCATAAGACTATGGATCTTTCTACTCGTACTTAGGGGGATCAGCTCTTAGTACCATATTGTGCACAATATCTTAACGCTAACGTTTGACATTCGAGTCCGCACCAAAGGAAGTTTGGTTTGGATAATTCAATAAGGGTTCTGAAATTTAGAACGTTGATTAACTAAGGACTAGTCGAATCAATAAAGTTCACTAGTCTAATAAGGTTAAACAATAATGATATTCAATTTGAATAATAATCTCAAGAAGTATACAATAGGACAATTATTGTATAACTGAATCATGCTTTGAAAAGATAATCAATCTTTAATATAACCATTGAACTTGAATAATAGCAATGATAATTTACTCGAGGTAAATAATAAACTTGAACACTAATGACAAGTAGGGTTAGGAAACTTGCCTCGTGCGTAGATTACACTTTAACTAAGCACGTTCTTTGAATTTAATCCTACATACCATTCACATTCACAATACCAGTTAATTATAACTTAACTAATCATCATAAACTCATTCTCTTTGTTTACTTTGATTATTGACTATACATAGTCAAATTACCACTTTGTCACATAATTTGTACTTCATGAATATCAAGCTAATTATGTATTCAATAATTCAATCCACGTGCAATTATGTTATTTACATGTTAAAGAACTATTTTAACATCTCATTATACTTCTAACATGTTTACATTTTCATTAAATTAATTTACTAACACGTTGTTAGACTTAAACATTTTAAAAATTACATTTTCGAACTTTACGGAAATGCATGGCCATACCACTTTTATACTTGATCTTGTCACATGTACAAGAATGGCGCTTCTGATCGGACTCTTGGCGCCGCCTTGCAGGTGTGTGCGCTTCATGACTCAAGACTTAGCGATGCGGTGGCGGTGGGCGCTTTAACTGTGATGGCCATGCATATCGACTTCGATTCTAGAGTTGGCTAGTTGGCATTGAAACTCCAGACTTTGATTCCCAGTTCGCGAAAAACACAGAGTTCAGCGAAAAGGACACAAAATGATCATTAATTTCACTAAATTAACATACCCACATGCTATGATTTATACATAATCATTACCCAACATCTATAAAGTGATTTTAACCCATTAAAACACATAATCACCGAATTAAAATCTATAATTTCACTGACTTTGATGTTCTTGAAGGTTTTGAAAATAAAACATGAAAATTGACACTACATATTCGTTATAACACCGAATCCGTTTATTTAAACTATGGTCTCTTCGTATCAGCATGCATAATAATATACGAGTGTAAAATTTAGGGATAATATATGATCAACACATGAAATACCACGTATAAGGCCATATGGCCTTTACCCAAACTCTGTAATTTTATAGAAATCATATACTACGTATTTTCATGGAACTGCTGTTATGGTTTACAAAATATATATAATTAAATACGATTTGATAACATCTTAACCTATATATGCACATAAGCCTTACAATTTCCCATCATAGAGACTTTACAGAAAACTGTGAAAGCCATTTTTATCAAAACTTGAATACGTGAAATTTAGAATTTGGGAAGGAGAGATTACCCTGAGAATAAAGTATATATATGTAGGCTTAGATTTTTTCTTCAATCACTGAGTTCTCACAAAATCCTCTTAACTCTCTCTTGAATTTCTCAATCTCTCTCTCTGTATGTCTAAACTTAGCCAATAATAATAAAAAGAAAAGGAAAGGAGAATATATAGAAATATTAACTGAGCCTTTATGCGCAGAGTTGAGGTCAGTTGCTCCATACGTGGTTTAACTGCACTCAACTCCCCTTAAGGCCTCATTTGGCTAGCCTTAAAGGCTTATACCCAATTAATTTAATAAACCCATTTATCATATAGTTTAAATCATGTCACACCCACTTGCACAACAAATCAAATATCTTATTTAATTTAATATAAATAAAATATAATAAATTTTCATAAATTCACATAGTCATATAATTAATTTCTCATTAATAAATAATGTTAAATTATTAACTCTCTAATTAATAATTAAATTAATTAAATAACATCATGCTTAACTAAATATTTCATTTAATACAATAAGCTCACATAATGACATACTTGAATAATAATTATTATCTACATTAATTAATAAATGTAACACCTATAATTAAATTAATCTACCACAATTGCATCAATTAATTATTAAATCTAATAATTAAATCATCGAAAATATTTATTTAATTCAATAAATATTAAAAATTAATTTACAAAAATCTCGTCATTACATCTTTCCCCCTTAAAAGGATTACATCCCTAGAATCACGACTTAATAAATTTGACTGTTACATTCTCTCCCCCCCTTACAAAGATTTTGTCCCGTAATAAACACAAATAATTAAGTAAATAAATGAGGGTAATTCTTCATCATATTCTCTTTGAGTTCCCATGTAGCTTCTTTCGTTGTGGTTCCTCCAAATTACCTTAATGAAGGTATAACTTTATTTCTGAGAACTTGTTCTTTTCGGTCAACAATTTGGACAGGAATTTCTTCGTAAGATAAGTCTTTATCAAAATGCAGGGGTTCGTATTCAATTACATACTTGTAATCGGCTTTGTAGGGTCGTAACACAGAAACATGGAAGACGTTGTGGACATTCTCGAGTGATGGAGGTAAGGCTACCTCGTACGCGACTTCTCCGATTCTACGCAATACTTCAAAGGGTCCAATAAATCTTGGGCTCAATTTCCCTTTCTTTTCGAACCCGATCTTTCCCTTCCAGGGAGTGACCTTCAAGAAAACATAACTACCTGATTCAAATTCGATATTTTTACGATGTGGATCAGCGTATTTCTTCTGTCGATCTTGAGCTGCTACCAGTCGTGCTCGGAGCACTTTGACTATTTCTGCTGTCTGCTGTACCAATTCTGGCCCTAATAATTGTCTTTTGCCAACTTCATCCCAATAAAGTGAAGTTCTACATTTTCTACCGTATAACGCTTCGTAAGGCAGCATGCCTATACTAGCGTGGTAATTGTTGTTGTAGCCGAACTCTACTAACGATAGGTGATCATCCCAATTTCCTTTAAAGTCCATCACACAGGCTCTTAGCATATCTTCTAATGTTTAAATCGTTCTCTCGCTCTGCCCGTCTATTTGAGGGTGGTAAGCTGTACTCATTCGCAATTGCGTACCCATTCATTCCTGAAGACGTTTCCAGAAATTTGACGTGAAGCGCGGATCCCTATCTGAAACAATTGATACCGGAACTCTGTGCCTCAAAACAATTTCTTTTACGTATAACCTTGCCAACTGATCTAAGGTGAATCTGATTTTGATCGGAAGGAAGTGTGCGGATTTCGTCATTTGGTCAACGATAACCCATACTGCGTCGTAGCCTTTCTGAGTCGTCGGAAGGCCAACCACAAAGTCCATTGTAATATGTTCCTATTTCCATTCTGGGATCTCTAATGGTTGTAGCAATCCACTCGGTGTCTGATGTTCCGCTTTCACTTTCTGACAGGTCAGACACTTGGCAACACATTCTGCAACATCACGTTTCAAATTCGGCCACCAGAAATGTTGTCTAAGATCTTGGTACATCTTGGTACTACTAGGATGAATCGAATATCGTGAACTATGAGCCTCCCTCAAAATGTCTTCTTTAATCTTTTGCACTGGCGGTACCCAAATTCTACTCTCAAATCTCAGTATTCCTTCCTTATCCATCTTAAATCTCGGTTCAGTTCCTTCAGATATCTTCTTTGTCACCTTTATACATTCTTCGTCCTGAAGCTGAGCCTCCTTTACTTTATCTAGTAGAGTTGTACCAGATTGCATCTAAAATATTTTCTCATCAATCTCTATAGGATACTTCACTTCAAACTCTAGTTTCTCCATTTTTATAATTAGCTCCTCCTGAGCAGTCAACATCATCAATTTCTCATGACCTTTTCTACTTAAGGCGTCGGCAACCACATTTCCTTTACCCGGATGGTATAAAATCTCATAGTTATAATCCTTAATTAATTCCAACCATCTTCTTTGACGCATATTCAAATCCTTCTCTGTAAAAATATATTTCAGACTCTTATGGTCCGTATATATTTCACACTTCTTCCCGTAGAGATAGTGCCTCCAAATTTTTAAAGCAAAAACAACTGTAGCTAACTCCAAGTCGTGGGTCGGATATCCCTTCTCGTAATCTTTCAATTGTCATGATGCATACGCAATGACTTTGCCGTTTTGCATCAGCACACAGCCAAGTCCTTTATGCAACACATCACTATAAACAACAAAATATCATGTATCATTCGGAAGAGATAACACAGGGGCCGTACTTAACCTCTTCTTCAATTCTTGAAAACTTTCCACACACTTATCCGTCCAAACAAATTTCACAGCTTTTCGAGTTAAATTCGTTAACGGAGTTGCAATCTTGGAAAAGTCTTGTATGAACCTTCTATAATATCCTGCCAATTCAAGAAAACTTCTTACTTCTGACGGCATCTCGGTTGATCCCAGTTAATCATGACTTCTACTTTTGATGGATCTACCGAAATTCCGTTTTTATCGATCACGTGACCAAGAAATTGCACTCGTTCAATCCAAAATTCTCATTTCAAAAACTTGGCGTACAACTTCTCCCTTCTCAATACTTCCAACGTTAATCTCAAATGTTCTTCGTGTTCTTCTTTGGTTTTGGAATATACCAAAATATCATCTATAAATACAACTATGAACTTGTCCAAAAACGGCTTGAACACACCATTCATTAGTCCCATAAATACTGCAGGAGCATTCGTAAGACCAAACGACATTACTAAAAATTCGTAGTGACCATATCGCGTTCTAAACGCTGTCTTTGGTACATCCTCTGGCCTCACCTTTAGTTGATGATAACCACTTCTCAAGTCTATCTTGGAAAAGTATCTCGCTCCCTTTAATTGATCAAACAGGTCGTCGATCCTCGGTAATGGATATCTGTTTTTAATCGTGACCTTATTCAGTTCTCTATAATCAATACAGAGCCGCATCGTTCCATCCTTCATCTTCACAAACAACACCGGTGCTCCCCACGGTGATACGCTTGGTTGAATGTACTTCTTGTCTAACAATTCTTGTAGTTGTACCATTAGTTCTTTCATCTCTACTGGTGCCATTCGATATGGTGCCTTCGATATTGGAGCGGTTCTGGGCACCAGATCGATCACAAAATCTACCTCTCTATCCAGTGGAAGTCCTGGAAAATCGTCTGGAAATACGTCGATGAAGTCCCTCACAATCGGTATCTCTTCGACCTTCGAATTCTCTTTTCGACTGTCGACTATGTAAGCTAAGTATCCTACACAACCTTGTCTTAACAACTTCCTGGCCTATATCATCATCAGACAACTCGCTTGTCTAGGCGACTTGCTACCATAAAACACAACCTTTGACGGAGTCATAAGGTTAATATGCTTCTTTTGGCAATCAATTATAGCCCCGTAATTGAATAACCAGTCCATTCCCAAAATAACGTCAAATTCCCCAAATTGAATAGGGATAAGATCTACGTTCATGATATTACCCTTAATATCCACTCTATAATTTTATGTACGTACTTAACAGGGATTATTTCTCTATTCGTAATTTCTATGTTCATGGGGTAATCCAATTCATCCTTAGGCAAATCTAAATTCTTGGCAAAGTCATCGGATATAAAGGAACAACTAGCACCCGAATTAAATAATACGTAAGCATTAACTTTATTGATCAGAATGATACCTGACACCACATCACGGGATTGAACTACATCTTGCACCGTCATGTTGAAAGTCCGGGCGGTCGGTCGGTTTGTTACGGTTGGTACGGTGATGGTTAAGGTATTTCCACTGTTATTTCCCCGGTTTCCTCCTGATCCTGACCCTCCCGATCCCTTCTTGGGACAGTCTCTTGCCAGATGGTCCTTCGAACCACAAGTAAAACAAGCACCTTCTTTGGGTTTGGACAGTTTGGTGCTATGTGGCCTTCCTGACCACAATTGTAGCACAGTCTTTTTCCTTTCATACAAACTCCCAGATGGGCTTTCCCGCAAGTCGGGCATGCTTTGATTCTTTTCTTCTGATTACCTTGCTGATTTCCCGATGATGAGCTATCATTCCATCTTTTCTTCTGATTAAAATTTCCACCTCCTGTGCCACTTCCACTGGCCTTGTTATTTCCTTCACCTTCATTCATCTTCTTCTTTTGATCTTGACTGTACTTGGTCACTGCATCGCTTAAACCTTCAGCGAGGATGGCCTTTTCCAAAACTCTGGTAAATGTGTTTATCTGAAACATTGAAACCTTGTTGTACACCCAAGGCTTTAGTCCTTGTTCGAATCTTCTGGCTTTTCTCTCGTCAGTGTGTACTTGGTACAGGGCGAACCTTGCCAACTCGTTGAATTTAGCCGCGTAGTTAGGCACACTCATGTTTCCCTGCTTCAGTTCCAGAAATTGAACCTCCATCTGATTCTGCGAACTAGTTGGGAAATACATTTCGAAAAACAACTTTTAAATCTCTCCCACATAATTACACCTTCACATCCTCGCACTTTGTTTGCTTGCCACCAGTAGCTAGCCTCAGACTTCAGCATAAACGTTGCAAAAGTGGTCTTCTGGTCTTCTCTAACCCTATCAACGTCAAAAACCTTCTCCATTTACATAACCCATGTTTGAGCCTCGATTGGGTTCATGGAACCTTTGAACTCTTATTAGAACTTTATTTATTTCTCTAAATAGTTAAGGCATTACTTAACAATTTAACATACTAATTTAACACATCATCTCAAACAACTTGATATATTTTCTTTCAAATCAAAAGTTTTAACATTAAACGATAGCATAACTGCTATTTACATCAACTATCCTGGAATAAAGAATCCACAGGAATTAAAACATTCAAATATTCTTTCGTTTATAAACACGTCAGAATTTACATCTAAAACTAATTAAGTTCTTCACATAATTAAATAAATCATATCACTATCGGTCAAGGTACTGATTAGCCTTGCTACGCTCCTCTTCTAAGATGCGATACATCATCCTGCGATCCATCATGTACAATGGTAGTCCTTCGAACTGGATTGGGTACCTCAAAACTCGATCTTGGGTCTCATTCAATGCCTTGTTCAGTGTAGAATATGTCTCCCCAATCTTCGCTTTCTTTGCACGACCACCATCTTCTGCACGATCAGCTCGACGTGATTCCCTTACCCGTCCCTCCTCTGCTATGTTCAGTCTTTCGGAGGTGTCCTTCAATTCCTTCTTCAATTTCTCTATCTCCTCGGTCTTATCTTCGGTTTAACCCTTCTCATGGACCAAATCCCATTCTACATTTCCCAGTCGTGAGTGAAGAGTCAAAATCTCCCTCTCCTTCTCCTCTAGAGTAATCTGCTGAATAATAGCTCACTCAGTCAGATCCTGCACCTCATCTCGTAACTCTCCCCACGTTACGGTGCGGTCAGATAAATGTCGTACATCTCAAAGATCAACGGTGTACCGTGGTAACTTTTCTTCTTCCTCTTCCTCTTCATCTTCCTCAATAAATTCCTCCTCAGGATCCTCCTCAGGATCAGTCTCAGGTTCATGCTCTTGACCCACCACATTGATCAATGGAGATGACTCCCACTGTGCCAACTATTCCCTAACGACATGAACGTCTCTATGCTTCTCCTCTGTCGGTACTATAGGTACTCGGGGTTCCTCCTCCCCTGCTCGACTAGATCCTCCAACGTCAAACATCCTGACAACAAAATTTCGAGTTTTAGTTATTAAGTCGTACTAGTGAGCACATAATTTATCACATAAGCACATAAAGTCTTTTATTATCTTCAATGAATTACAAAAATTCATTTCCTAGAACTCGATAAGAGTTTTCCATCACAATGTTCTTTTTATAAGGCTACCACCTAAGGTTGTTCCCCCACCTAAGGTTCACAACCTACAGCTTTGATACCAACTTGTGACACCCCCAAATCCGGGTACTTCGATTCCACGGGATTTGGTGTTCACTGTAAAATATCATCTATCTATCTACCAATAATAAATGCAAACCATGCAATAGATAGAAATAAAATCTTCCCTTTAAAGGGTTACAACATCTGAATCATAAACATAATCCCAGGTTAAACTAACCTTAAACATCTGTGCGGAATCATGAACAAATAAGTCTTAATAACATCATTAAATCAAGTCTTAAACAAAATACATTATCATATAAACAACAAGTCTTCATGACTTGCTAACTTTGCCCTTGCCTTTACTAGTGGAAGGTTCATCAGTTCTTTCGTTCTTAACTGCAATGTTATTAATAAGCAAGAGTGAGCACTATTGCCCACAAGTATAACGATGAAATAACAGTATAATAACATGCGAGTGAATCAAAGACATCTGAATAAAAGCTCAACTTTTGAATCAAGAATGAATAACAAGAATCAAAAGATATCTGAGGGTCATAAGACCTTGAACTATGTCCTAGGTTATCAAGGGTTATACTTGAAACCTTTAAAAGTCATAAGACTACGGACCTTTCTACTCGTACTTAGGGGGATCAGCCCTTAGTACCATACTGTGCACAATATCTTAACGCTAACACATAAGTAAATCCCTTTGCAGGGTTGTTCATCTCAGTTTGACATTAGAGTCCCCACCGAAGGAAGTTTGGTTTGGATAATTCAATAAGGGTTCTGAAATTTAGAACGTTCATCAACTAAGGACTAGTCGAATCAATAAAGTTCACTAGTCTAATAAGGTTCAACAATAATGATATTCAATTTGAATAATAATCTCAAGAAGTATACAATAGGACAATTATTGTATAACTGAATCATGCTTTAAAAAGATAATCAATCTCTAATATAACCTTTGAACTTGAATAATAGCAATGATAATTTACTCGAGGTAAATAATAAACTTGAACAATAATGACAAGTAGGGTTAGGAAACTTGCCTCGTGTGTAGATTACACTTTAACTAAGTACGTTCTTTGAATTTAATTCTACATACCATTCACATTCACAATACCAGCTAATTAATTATAAATTAACTAATCATCATAAACTCATTCTCTTTGTTTACTTTGATTATTGACTATACTTAGTCAAATTACCATTTTGTCACATAATTTGTACTTCATGAATATCAAGCTAATTATGTATTCAATAATTCAATCCACATGCAATTATGATATTTACATGTTAAACAACTATTTTAATATTTCATTATACTTCTAGCATGTTTACATGTTCATTAAATTAATTTACTAACACATTGTTAGACTTAAATATTTTAAAAATTACATTTTCGAACTTTTCGGAGAGTGAGTATGCATATTCACTTTTATACTTGATCTTCAAGACTACTGGCTTGAGACACGGCATCACAATGTGGTGTATTTGCTATGACGTGGGACTTCAATATCTTATTTAATTTAATATAAATAAAATATAATAATTTCTCATAAATTCACATAGTCATATAATTAATTTCTCATTAATAAATAATGTCAAATTATTAACTCTCTAATTAATAATTAAATTAATTAAATAACATCATGCTTAACTAAATATTTCATTTAATACAATAAGCTCACATAATGACATACTTGAATAATAATTATTATCTACATTAATTAATAAATGTAACACCTATAATTAAATTAATCTACCACAATTGCATCAATTAATTATTAAATCTAATAATTAAATTATCAAAAATATTTATTTAATTCAATAAATATTAAAAATTAATTTACAAAAATCTCGTTCGTCACAATAGATCCTTCTCTATTTTTTCTTTGTGTTGTTTTATGTTATAGATTTGTTCTATGTCATGTGGACTATGATCTGGAACTTGAAATAGGGTCAGATCATGTGTAGATTGAAAGATATAAGCAGTCAAAAGTCGTTATTAGAAAGCATGAAATCGGTTTTGGGTAACCGAAACCCGTAAATCATCGACAACGATTTTCGGAGCACTAGATCTTGCAACTGGTAAGTGTTTTGGCCATGTTGTTGTTTGGAACATGTAGTATGACATGTAGGCTACACAGTAAAGCCATTAGAACACTTAAATTCATAACAGAATTGAAGTTATAGCCGATCAAACTGTAACAATGCAGAATTTTAAATTGTAATTTAAAAAATTTAATGAATTATAAATATATTTTAATTGATGTGTTTATTATAGAATAAATATTTGTTTAATTTGATTTGATTTGATTATTTATTTGTTAAATAAATAATTAATAAGTTAAGGAAATTAATTATTATGAGATAATATTCTAATTTAATTTAATAATTAAGTTAGAGAGTTGATAGGGATTAAATTGATTATTATAATGTTTTTAATTTAATTTGGTAATAAAAGTGTGACAATAAACTATGCTATAAATGAGTTATTAAAATAAATTAAAGGAGTTTAATTCAGTTTTGCCAAACAAGGCTTAATGAATGTTAAGTCTTTAATTTACATAGGTTTAACCAAACAAGGCATAAGGATTTTAAGTTATTAAGTTTTAAAATGGTTTAGCCAAACAAGCCTTAGGGCTTTTGATTTTTAAAAAAAGATGTAACTGATATCAGTTACAAATATATTTATATTATATAATTAATATCTATTATATTATGCGTTATATGTTTCTAAGTACGTAAGTTAGAGAAGGGAGAAAGAACAGAGAAGAAGAAAAAGAAGAGAAAAGAAAGAAAGAAAAGAGAAAAGAGAGAAGAGAGAAGGTAGAAGGAAAAATTCTCTGTGAATTGAGAATTTAGAAGAAGAAGTTGTTGTAATCATCTTTTAGCAAAGGTATAACCCTACCTTTCTACTTTTCAAAGTTTTAGTTTTATCCTATTCAAAAGTTCTCTTTAAAATTGGCGTGAAGGATTATTTGTTTATTATGTGATTTTGTATGACAATTGTTGATATAAATTGTTTTCATGTGGTTTATAGATGATTTAGAGTAAATTGATCCATGTAATATATTTTTTTATGGATGAAATCATATTACAGTAAGTTTACATTGACATATGTGGAATATGGCTTAAATTAGAATTAAATTTGTTACTCAATTCATAGTATAATTGTAAATTATTTATTGATTATGAAAATATATGATGAAACGAAAGCAAAGTAATTGAAACTAACTATTTTGGTTGTAAAACGAATTCACAGTGAAGAATTTCACTATGAATGTCAAAAGAAGAGGAAATAAGAGAAATAGTGAAAATTAAAAGTTTTAATCTTGATGTTTATGTTGTTTAGGTGTTTACAAACGTGTTAGAAACATTGGTTTATGTTTCTGTAAACATATTACACCTTGGGTAGGTTGGTATGGTTGTTAGAAAGGAGTTTATAGGCCTAATTTAGCTTTCTGTAGTGTTCTAGATGATAAGTCATGAAAATGCAGAAGGGACCCCCTCCCCGGTGGGCTATCCTAGAGCAAAAACCCTAGCCCCAACCGGGGGGGGGGGGGAGGGGGTAGTCTGTCTTGCATAATTTTGGGGAAAAAAACTAACTAGATATGTTTTACTAAAATGAGCTTAACGTTTTCATACGAACTTCGATTGATGCGATTCAAGATGATTCAGAACGAAGACGAGTAGACCTATAACTTTTATTCTTTAAGTTTGTCAATTTGATGTCGTTATTATGGGTAAAAATGGCTATCGTTAGGACTGTTGTGTATTTGGAGGCCATTAGAGGGCGTCGGGATGCACCAATGCAAATGAAGTCCTTTGCGTGTTAGTATAACCTAATCTAAAGAGAATGATAACATGTTGGACATGTAATAGGATGTTAAATCAAGTTGTGAATGTTTATATAGTGCAATGACATGATCACTTAAGTAGTTGTAATAAAGCTAAAATGTGATGCTCATGAAAAGATGTGATGTTGTTTAAACTTAAACTTAGTTAGTGAGCTATACTAAAAGTGGGAAAGAAACTCACGAAGCTAATATTAGTGTAACTAATGTGTATTGTCAATACATATGGTATGTGTAGGACTTGTGGTGAACGTGGGTAGTGATTGTTTAACCTACGCACGAGGCAAGTTCTCTAACTCTACTTTTACGATTTTGCAAGTGCTTAAACCTTATTGATGCATTGAGCAAGTTCCTAAACCTACTTATATATCTATTCTAACTAGATTATGTTCATGCAAACTCTTCAACCTAACTCTTACTTTGAGAAGGGTTCATATCTTTAAAGTTGTTCTAATTACGCAAGTTCCTGAATTATGTTATTCTTATGTTGAGCAAGTTTTATTCCTCAACTTGTTATTAATCATGCACGTTCATTAACTCACTTCTTTTATTGAGTAAAATAAATAGCCTTAGCTTATTATTATTCAAGCAAGGTTTGGTATAATATTCAATGCCTATACTTTCTAGTCCATTTCTAAATCATGTTTTCTATGTATAATGTTGATTCACTTATAATTCATGACTATTTCATATCATATTATTATCAAGCACTTGAAGTGATATTAAACTATATTAATTCAAATAATCCTTAGTTGATGTTTGTTGAACTCTAAATTACCTTGAAGCTTATCCAAACCAAACTTTCTTTGGTGCGGACTCGTATATTAAAATTGAGATGAACAACCCTATTATAGGGGATTACTTATGCGTAAGCGTTTAGATGTTTGTGCACAATACATGGTAAGAAGGGTTGATCCCCCTAAGTACGTGAAGTCCCTACAGTATAACTGTTTAGGTTAAAGTTGAAATATTACTTGTAACCATGGACATAGTTCGTGGTCTTATGACCCTCAAATATTTCATATTTTGATTCCAGTTTTTGGTTATCATTGACAGAGTATTATTCAGTTCTAATGAGCTTATTCATTAATGGTTATTATGTTATCGTTGGTCCTTGCTATATCTAGTGAGCATTTGTTTTGCTCACTCTTGCATAAATTTAATTATTGCAGCTAAAGATGAGAAGGTCGATGAACCTACCACAAACAAAGGAAAAAGGAAAAATGTACAAGTGATGAAGACTTGTAATTTATTGGCTTTTATGTTGATAGACTTTATTTAAATGATGTGATGTAGTTATTTTCTTTGCGCACTTAATGTATGTTAAAGGTTAGATGACCTGGGAGATTTTAATTGAACTTAATGTTGTAACCCTTTTTAATGGGAGGATTTATGGTTTAAATTCTATTATATTTGGGTAGTTAGTATGAATGTATGGAAAGTGAACACCAAGTCTTGTGGGAATGAAGTACCCAGATTTGGGGGTGTCACGAGTTGGTTTCAAAGCTTTAGGTTATGAACCTTAGGTGGGGAAAAGCCTTAGGAAGTAACCTTTGAAAATATAGTGGTGATAAACTTTTATCTAGTTTTAAGGAAAAAGTAATAAAACACTTATGTGCTTATGTGGTTGTAACCAATGTGCTCGTGAGTGTCGAGTAGTAATGATTAGTAATTGAAACTTAAACTTTTGTTGTCAAGATGGCTAATGTAGGATAATCTAGTCAGACTAGGGAGGAAGGATCCCAGATGCCTAGGGAGAAAGAGCCTCGAGATATTCAGTTGGTTTGAGAACAACTACTTCCACGGAAAACATCTCCGTTGGTTACAGTGGTTGAGAAAGAGGGTTTACCTAATGAGGATGATGAGATAGAGACGGACGAGGAGGACCCCGTTAAGCTACCACAATCGAATGAGGATGAGGAGGACGAGGAAGAAGCGATTCTGCTAAACTCGATCGCTGCTCGTATGTACGATAAAGTATATGACCGCAATGTGGAACTTTAGGATACCGTCGAGGAGTTGGAAGAGATAGTAGCTGAACATCAAATCGCAATGGCGTAAAAGGACAACCAAATCCAGGATCGAGATGAACGTCTGAATAATGTCGAAGGGAAGATGATCCGCACTGAAGGAGAGAATGAACAAATGATAGAGGAGATTGGAGAGCTGAAGAACAACTTGAAAGAAGAATCTATTAAGAGGGCAAGAGCCGAAGACGCGTACGAGGAAGCTTATCAACGAGTCGGGATAGCAGAGAGAGGTAAAAGTAAAGAAGATCAAGATGGAAGAGATGAATAGTATTTTCAACACCGTGATCAATCGAGCTCAAGATCGGGTTATGTGTTATCTGATTAAGTTCGAGATGCTACCATCGTACATATCAGATCGTCGAACAATGTTCGATCCGTATTATGGAAGAGGAGCATCGTAAGGCTATGCAGTATTTTAGTAGGTCATCATAAATGTAATTATTATGTGCTTAGTGAGTAAATAAGATGTAAATCCCGGGTATGATATAACCCATGGGATATGATGATGATGAAGTTATCCTGAAACTTTAGTAGTTTAGGAAAGTGATGTAGAAAGCAAGAATGCTATCATTATTATGTTTTAAAATATTATGAATGAATAAAAGTTAGTATTTATTCAAGATATTGTGTGTTATGTGGTAATTTTGTGATGTGAAAATTAAGTACATAATACCTAGAAGATTGAGTAATAATCTAATAAGAATATTTTAACAAAAAATGCCTCTAATACGTCAACCATGACAGAGGACCCCTGAGGGATCTACCAATAACAACAATATTGAGGCTAACCCAGTTCAGCAGTTTGTGACGTTACTGATGGGAGCATTGCAGAATCAACCGCAGAATCAGACTACAACTTTTAAGGATTTCAAGGCGATTGGACCACCAGAATTTCGTGAGTCCATGAATCCAGTTGAGGCACAAACCTAGATCATCGAGATAGAGAAAGTTTTCGATGTTGCTAGAGTAGGGGAGAATCAGAAGACTGCTTTTGCAACATTTATGTTGAAAGCAGAGGATAATTATTGGTGGCAAGCCAATAAAACTCGAGGAGGTCAAGGGGTAATGATTTAGGATAGGTTTAAGGAGATATTTTTTTAGACTTATTTCCCAGAGAGTTTGAAGAATCAGATGGAGATGCAGTTTCTAAAACTGAAGCAGGGATCAATAACGGTATCAGAGTATGCTGCAAAATTTAACGAATTGGCAAGGTTTGCTCCATATCAAGTTAACACAGATGAGCTCAAGGCTAAGAGGTTTGAGCAGGGACTGAAACCCTGGTTGTACAGTAGGGTTTCCATGTTTCAGCTTAAGACATTTACAGCAGTGTTGGAGAAGGTAATTCTCATTGAAGGTGGAGGCAAGGCCGTAACAAAGTACAATCAAGAGCAGAGAAAGAAGAAGAGTGAGGGCGAAGCTAATAATGGTGGTGGTAGCGGTGGAAATGGTAATAATAACTTGAAGAGGAAGTGGAATACAAATTTGGGAGCTGGAAATCAGCAGGGAAACCTGCAGAAGAAGAAGTTTGACGCATGTGCTACATGCGTGATATTTCACACGGGTATGTGCTTAAGGGGGAAGTGTGTTGTGTTTTAACTGTGGTCAGGAGGGTCACATTGCTCCAAATTGCAATCAACCAAAGAAGAATGTTTGCTACACCTGTGGGTCAAAGGATCATTTTGCTCGCGAATGACCTAAGAACAAAGATGAAGAGACAACGGGAAGCAAGGGAGGTAGCAGCGGAGGTACATTGACCATTGTTGGACCAACATCATCAAATAAGCCCACAGCCAGATCCTTCAACATGACAGTGCAAGACACGGTGCTATGAAAAGATGTTGTGTCAGGTATTATCCCAATCAATGATATAAATGCATATGTATTATTTGATTTGGGTGCCACTTGCTCGTTTATATCTGATGAATTTGCTACGAAGTTAGAATTACCTAGTGAAGAGATGAATTTCCCTTTACACCTAGAAATTATGAATAGGGAGGTAATTTTTGTTAAATCTGTATTCAAGAATTGCAGAGTGAATATTAAGGGTAATATTATGACAGTAGATTTAATCCCGATAATACTTGGAGAGTTTGATGTAATATTGAGAATGGAGTGGTTATTCAATTATGGAGCGATAATTGATTGTCAAAAGAAATGTGTAAACCTTATGACTCCATCAAAGGTAGTTTTCTATGGTAGAAAATCGCCTAGACAAGCGAGATGTCTAACGATTATGCATGTCAAAAAGTTGTTGAGTCAGGGCTGTGTAGGGTACCTAGCTTACATAGTTGATACTCAAAAGATGAAGCGTGTGAAACTGGAATAGATACCAGTGATTAGGGATTTTGTGGACGTTTTTTCAGAAGATTTTCCAAGACTTTCGCCTGACAGAGAGATCGAGTTGTGATCGACTTAGTGCCAGGAACTACTCCAATATCGAAGGCCCCGTACAGAATGGCTCCGGTAGAGATAAATGAATTGATGTTAAAACTGCAAGAACTATTAGATAAGAAGTATATTCAACCAAGCGTATCACCGTTGGGAGCGTCGGTGTTATTCGTGAAGAATAAGGATGGGTTAATGCGTCTTTGTATTGATTATAGGGAATTAAACAAAGTCACTATTAAGAATAAATATCCATTGCCAAGAATAGATGACTTGTTTGATTAATTGAAGGGTGCTAGGTATTTCTCGAAAAAAGATTTGAGAAGTGGGTATCACCAATTGAAAGTAAGGAATGAGGATGTACCAAAGACGGCATTCAAAACTCGGTATGGGCATTACGAGTTTCTAGTAATGTCTTTTGTTTTGACCAACGCCGCTTTTGCATTCATGGATTTGATGAACAAGGTATTTAAACCATTTTTAGACAAGTTTGTGGTGGTATTTATCGATGATATTTTGGTGTACTCCAAATTTCAAGAAGAACACGTGGAACATTTACGTTTGATGCTGGAGACACTAAGAAAAGCAAAGTTGTACGCGAAATTCTCTAAATGTGAATTTTGGATGGAACATGTACAATTTCTCGGCCATGTAATTGATAAAGATGAGATTTCAGTGGATCCATTAAAAGTCAAAGCTGTGATAAATTGGGAACAACCAAGAACTCCATTAGAATTAAGAAGTTTCTTGGGATTGGATGGCTATGTATTATAGACAGTTTTTTACAGGAATTTTCCAAGATAGCCACTCCGTTAACAAATTTGACAAGGAAAGATATAAAATTTATTTGGACAGAGAAGTGTGAAGAGTGCTTTCAAGACTTGAAAAAGAAGTTAAGTGTGGTAAATGTGTTGTCATTACTAGATAATACAGGAAACTTTGTGGTGTATAGTGATGCCTCATATAAAGGATTAGGTTGTGTCCTTATGCAGAATGAAAAAGTCATTGCATATGCATCAAGGCAATTGAAAGACTATGAGAAAGGGTATCTGGCTCATGATTTAGAGTTGGTTACGGTGGTATTTGCTCTGAAGATATGGAGACACTATCTCTATGGAGAGAAATGTGAGATATATACAGACCATAAGAGTCTAAAGTATATTTTCACACAAAGGGACCTGAACATGCGTCAAAGGAGATGAATGGAATTAATAAAAGATTATGTTTATGAGATCTTTTATCATCCAGGCAAAGCAAACGTGGTTGCAGATGCCTTGAGTAGGAAGGGTCATGAGAAGTTATATGTTGTTGACCAACTAGGAGGAGCTCAATTCAGCAATGACAAGATTAGAGCTGGAAATAAAATTTCCAAAGGAATCCGATGAACGACTATTCCAGTTAGAAGCCAATCCAACTTTGCTGGACAAGGTAAAGAATGCTCAACTACAAGATGAAGAATGCAGAAAAATAAAGGAAAGTATGGTTTAGGGTAGTGAGGTGAAGTACAAGGTTGATACCGAAGGAGTGCTAAGATTCGAGGGACGAATTTGGGTTCCAACTGTACCAGATATTAAAGAAGAAATCTTGACAGAGGCTTATAATTTAACATATTCGATTCATCCGAGAAGTACGAAAATGTATCAAGATTTGCGATGAAATTTTTGGTCGCCGAATATGAAAAGAGATGTTGCAGAATATGTTGCGAAATGCTTGACGTGTCAAAAAGTAAAAGTAGAACATCAGAGGCCAAACAGATTACTTCAACCGTTGTAAATACCGGAATGGAAGTGGGAGCATATCACAATGGATTTCGTAGTAGGTCTTCCAACGACTCAAAAAGTTTACAATGCGATATGGGTGATAGTGGATATATTAACGAAATCAACACACTTTTTGCCAATAAAGATTAGATTTAATCTCGATCAGTTGACAAAAATGTACGTGAAGCAGATCGTCTCAAGACATGGAGTTCCAATATCAATTGTATCAGACAGAGATCTGAGATTCACATCAAACTTCTAGAAGAAACTACAAGAATGCATGGGAACACAACTGAAAATGAGTACGACATACCATCCGCAAATCGATGGGCCAAGCGAATGAACAATCAAGATGTTAGAGGATATGCTTAGAGCATGCATCATGGATTTCAAAGGAAATTGGGATGATCATCTACCGATGGTGGAATTTGCATACAACAAAAATTACCACGCAAGCATTGGCATGCCGCCATACGAGGCATTATATGGCAGAAAATGCAGAACTCCACTATGCTGGGGATGAAATTGGTGAACGTCAATTGTTAGGACCGGAACTGGTACATCAGACCGCTAAAGTTATCAAACTAGTCAGAGCAAGACTGGTAGCTGCTCAAGATAGATAGAAGAAATATGACAATCAACATAGATAAGATCGTAAATTTGATGTGGGAAATTTCGTTTTCTTGAAAGTTTCTCCTTGGAAGGGGAAAATTCATTTTGGCAAGAAAGGAAAGCTAAGCCCAAGGTTTATCGAACCATTTGAGATACTACGAAGAGTGGGAGAAGTGGCTTACGAGGTAGCGTTACCTCCAGAATTAGAACATGTTCACAATGTTTTTAATATGTCGGTGTTGCGACCGTATAAACCCGATTACAAAAATATGATCGAGTATGAACCATTACAGTTCAGTAAAGATTTGTCTTATGAAGAGGTTCGTATCCAGATAGTCGACAGGAAAGAATAAGTGCTCAGGAATAAGGTGATACCTTCTGTGAAGGTGATATGGAGAAACCACAATGTCGAAGAGGCTACGTGAAAACTCGAATATGAAATGATGAAGAACTACCCTGAGTTATTTGTTTAATATTTGTCTTCAATTCTAGGGACAAAATTTTTGTAAGGAGGGAAGAATGTGACAAATGTATTGTTTGAGTTGTGATTCTGGGGACAAAATCCTTGTAAGGAGGGAAGGATGTAACAATCCAGAATTTTTAATTATAATTTTAAATATTTATTGAATTATATAAATATTTTAATTGATGTGTTTATTGTAGAATAAATATATGGTTAGTTTGATTTGATTATTTATTTGTTAAATAAATAATTAATGAGTTAAGGAAATTAATTATTATGAGATAATATTTTAATTTAATTTAATAATTAAGTTAGAGAGTTGATAGGGATTAAATGGATTATTATTATATTTTTAATTTAATTTGGTAATAAAAGTGTGACAATAAACTATGCTATAAATGAGTTATTAAAATAAATTATAGGAGTTTAATTCAGTTTTGCCAAACAAGGCTTAATGAATGTTAAGTCTTTAATTTAAATAGGTTTTACCAAACAAGGCATAAGGATTTTAAGTTATTAAGTTTTAAAATGGTTCAGCCAAACAAGCCTTAGGTCTTTTGATTTTCAAAAAAAATATTTAACTGATATCAGTTACATATATATTTATATTATATAATTAATATCTATTATATTATACGTTATATGTTTCTAAGTACGTAAGTTAGAGAAGGGAGAAAGAATAGAGAAGAAGAAAAAGAAGAGAAAAGAAAGAAAGAAAAGAGAAAAGAGAGAAGGGAGAAGGGAAAATTCTCTGTGAATTGAGAATTTAGAAGAAGAAGTTGTTGTAATCATCTTCTAGCAAAGGTATAACCCTACCTTTCTACTTTTCAAAGTTTTAGTTTTATCTTATTCAAAAGTTCTCTGTAAAATTGGTGTGAAGGATTATTTGTTTATTATGTGATTTTGTATGATAATTGTTGATATAAATTGTTTTCATGTGGTTTATAGATGATTTAGAGTAAATTGATTCATGTAATATATTTTATTATGGAGGAAATCATATTACAGTAAGTTTACATTGACATATGTTGAATATGGCTTAAATTAGAATTAAAAGTGGTACTCAATTCATAGTATAAGTGTAAATTGTTTATTGATTGTGAAAATATATGAAGAAACGAAAGTAAAGTAATTGAAACTAACTGTTTTGGTTGTAAAATGAATTCACAGTGAAGAATTTCACTATGAATGTCAAAAGAAGAGGAAATAAGAGAAATAGTGAAAATTAAAGGTTGTAATCTTGATGTTTATGTTGTTTAGGTGGTTAGAAACATGTTAGAAACATTAGTTTATGTTTCTGTAAACATATTACACCTTAGGTAGGTTGGTATGATTGTTAGAAAGGAGTTTGTAGGCCTAATTTGGCTTGCTATAGTGTTCTAGATGATAAGTCGCAAAAACGCAGAAGGGACCCCCGCCCCGGCGGGCTATCGTAGAAAAAAAAACCCGCCCCAGCAGGGGGTAGTCTGTCTAACCAAATTTTGGGGAAAAAACTAACCGGACATTGTTTACTAAAATGAGCATACCGTTTTCATACGAACTTCAATTGATGTGATTCAAGATGATTCAGAATAAGGACGAGTAGACCTATAACTTTTATTCTTTAAGTTTGTCAATTTGATGTCGTTATTAGGGGTACAAATGGCTATCTTTAGGATGGTTGTGCATTTGTAGGCCATCAGAGGGCGTCGGGATGCACGAATGCAAATGCAGTCCTTTTTGTGTTAGTATAACCTAATCTAAAGAGAATGATAACATGTTGGACATGTAATAGGATGTTAAATTAAGTTGTTAATGTGTATATGGTGCAATGACATGATCACTTCAGTATTTGTAATAAAGCTAAAATGTGATGCTCATGAAAACATGTGATGTTGTTTAAACTTAAACTTAGTTAGTGAGCTATACTAAAAGTGGAAAAGAAACTCATGAAGCTAATATTAGTGTAACTAATGTGAATTGTCAATACATATGGTATGTGTAGTACTTGTGGTGAACGTGAGTAGTGATTGTTTAACCTACGCACGAGGCAAGTTCTCCAACTCTACTTTTACGATTGTGCAAGTGCTTAAACCTTTTTGATGCATTGAGCAAGTTCCTAAACCAACTTATATATCTATTCTAACTTGATTATGTTCATGCAAACTCTTCAACCTAACTCTTACTTTGAGAAGGGTTCCTATCTTTAATGTTGTTCTAATTACGCAAGTTCCTAAATTATGTTATTCTTATGTTGAGCAAGTTTTATTCCTCAACTTGTTATTAATCATGCACATTCATTTACTCACTTCTTTTATTGAGTAAAATTAATAGCCTTAGCTTATTATTGTTCAAGCAAGGTTTGGTATAATATTCAATGCCTAAAACTGAGATGAACAATCCTATTATAGTGGATTACTTACGCGTAAACATTTAGATGTTTGTGCACAATACATGGTACAAATAGCTGATCCCCCTAAGTACGTGAAGTCTCTACAATATAACTGTTTAGCTTAAAGTTGAAATATTACTTGTAACCATGGACATAGTTCGTGGTCTTATGACCCTCACATATTTCATATTTTGATTCTAGTTTTTAGTTATCATTGACAAAGTATAATGCAGTTCTAATGAGCTTATTCATTGACGGTTTTTATGCTATCGTTGTTCATTGCTATATCTAGTGAGCATTTGTTTTGCTCACTCTTGCATAAATTTAATTATTGCAGCTAAAGTTGAGATGGTCGATGAACCTACCACAAACAAAGGAAAATAAACAATTTACAAGTGATGAAGACTTGTAATTTATTGGCTTTTATGTTGATAAACTTTATTTAAATGACGTGATGTAGTTATTTTATTTCCGCACTTGATTTATGTTAAAAGTTAGATGACCTGGGAGATTTTTATTGAACTTAATGATGTAACCCTTTTTAATGGGAGGATTTATGGTTTAAATTCTATTATATTAGACACCAAGTCTTGTGGGAATGAAGTACTCGGATTTGGGGTTGTCACACAAACTATAGTTGACCATCAGCCGGATGAACAATCTGGAAAACCCAGATTGTTCAAGAACCATTTTTTTTTCGTCAGACTTTGACCGACCTTGATTTCTTAAATGTGTTGATGTTATATAATTGTTCTTTGACATGTAGTCAACACTATTGAACCTTCATATTACACTGATGAAGCCCAAAACTCTAGATTCAAGGCTTGCAAAGTAGGTACCTTGGTTGTTCTTCATTTTTGGGTAACCCAGAAAATGAAGAACATTCCTGACAATGTTTTTGAGGACCCAGATCTCTCTGATTTGATATAGAATGGCCATGATGTCTGTGTAGAGTTGTAGTATTACATCAATACTATAACCTTAACACATAATCGAACCCGGATACATCAAGATCCATGAATTATAGTTGGTCAAACCTAGTACCTTGATAACTGTCTATGAATTTCGAGATCAATATATCTATATTAGGTATTTAGACAAAGCTAAATAGATTGTGTAACGATAATCAACATAACATGCAAGTTTTCTTTAACTCGACATCGAGTTGTTATTTCAAATATGCTTGTGGTTAATCATTACTGATTGTACCATGTCTATGAATTGTTTAATCGCACTCTGTGCATATTGTATGTGTTCATCATGTATGAAAGGCTGATCACCTTTGTTACCATTCGGTCTAGATATATTTGTTCATGTTCAATGTTCGTTCAGCTATTTAAATTTGTTCATGCTAGTTTGAAATTATATTGTAGAATTATAGCCAGCTTATGTTCAATTCTTTTAATCATGATATATCCTTAATTTATCGAACTTATACTTTCTGGGCAAACCTGTTGCTCACCCTTGCTATATCATGATAAACATTGCAGATAAGGTGAATATGTCAAATACAAGGAAAAGTCAAAGCCAAGTTAAGCTTGGGATTATATGTGCAACTAAATTGTAACAGTATAGTACGATAATAACATTGTATGTTAGATAGAATATTGGTTCAGGTTGTGAAGGTTTTCGACTTTGGGTTTAGTGTGTAACTGTAATGTATAAACAATATATGCTTATATCTTCCGCAATAGTTATAAAATTGATAGTACCGGATCCTTGGTGATTTGGACCGGGATCTGGGGCCCTCATAGCATGCCTATGCTCGCATGATAACTATTGTTATACGCAAACTCTACTAGCGATAGATGATTATCCCAACTACTTTTGAAATCCATGACGCAAGATCTCAACATATCTTCTAGTGTCTGAATTGTCCTCTCGTTTTGCCCATCCGTTTGTTGATGATAAGTCATACTTAACTTTAGCTGCGTTCCCATATGTTCTTGCAGACTCCTCCAAATATTTGAGGTGAATCGTGGATCACAATCTGACACTATCAAAACTGGTACTCCATGTCTGGAAATGATTTCCTTAACATAAAGTTTAGCTAACTGATCTAAGTTATACTTAACCCTTATTGGAAAAAAGTGAGCCGACTTCATCAATCGGTCCACTATTACCCAAATCGCATTGTACCCCTTCTGAGTAATTGGAAATCTCACCACAAAGTCCATTGTGATATGCTCCCACTTCCATTCCGGAATCTCCAAGGACTGTAACAAGCCACTGGGGCGCTGATGTTCGGCCTTAACCTTTTGACAAGTTAAGCACCTACTCACATATTATGCTATCTCTCTCTTCATGTTCGGCCACCAAAAACTCTGTCGAAGGTCTTGATACATCTTAGTACTACCAAGATGAATCGAGTACCTCAAACAATGAGCTTCTTTTAACACTTCCTCCTTTATTTTCTTCTCCTTTGGAACCCAAATTCTTCCTTCAAATCTTAATAATCCCTCATTATCAAGACTATACTTTAAATCTTTTTCATCGGTTAGCCGATTCTTCATCTAGTCACACTCCTCATTTCTGAGTTATACCTCCTTGACTCTATCTACAATGGTAGATCGAATCTCCGTTGTAAACAGTCTCTGACCCGATTCAGTCGATAACCTTACCTCTAACTCCATCCTAGCCATCTCTATTATTAACTCAATTTGAGACGTTAACATAGACAACTTTTCTCGACCCTTCCTACTTAAGGCGTCAACCACTACATTGGCTTTTCCTGGGTGATACAGGATTTCACAGTCATAATCCTTTATCAACTTCAGCCATCTCCTTTATCTCATATTTAAGTCTTTTTGTGTGAAGCTATATTTTAGACTCTTATGGTCCGTGTATATCTCATATTTCTCCCCGTATAAGTAATGCCTCCATATCTTCAAGTCAAACACTGCCACGACCAGTTCCAGATCATGAGTAGGGTAAACTTTCTCATAATCCTTTGACTATCGTGATGCATACGCAATGACCTTGCCATGCTGCATGAGCACGCAACTAAGTCTTTTATGTGAAGCATTGCTATAAACTATAAAATTCCCTGTATCGTCGGGTAGAGACAATACATGTGCTTCACTCAACCTTTTCTTCAGTTCTTGAAAATTGTCTTCACACTTCTCCATCCACACATACTTCACTGTCTTCCTTGTTAAGTTAGTCAACAGAGTAGTTATCTTTGAAAAATCTTGGATAACTCTCTGATAGTATCCCGCTAACCCAAGGAAACTCCACACCTCAGTCGGCGTTTTCAGTTGTTCCCAATTCATCATTGCTTCCACCTTCACTAGATCCACTGAAATTTTATCTCGGTCAATAACATGAACCAAAACTGTACCCTTTCTAGCCAAAATTCACACTTAGTGAATTTCAAATATAACTTCTACTTCCTTAGTGTCTCCAACACTAATCTTAGGTATTCAATGTGATCTTCTGGCATCTTAGAATAGACTAGAATATCATCGATAAACACTACGACAAACTTGTCCAAATATTAATTGAACACTCTATTCATCATATCCATAAATGCTGCTGGTGCATTTATTAACCCAAAAGACATCACCAGAAACTTGTAATGACCGTAACGAGTCCTGAATGTTGTCTTAGGTACATCCTCCTTCCTAACCTTTAACTGATGATACCACATTCGAAAATCTATTTTAGAAAAATACTTTACCCCTTTCAACTAATCAAAGAGATCATCGATCCTGGGTAATGGGTATTTTTTCTTTATCGTTAACTTGTTCAACTCTCGGTAGTAGATACAAAGTCTTAATGATTCGTCCTTCTTCTTTACAAACAATATCGATGCTCCCCATGGAGAAAAACTTGGTTGAATATACTTTCTATCTAACAGTTCTTTTAATTGAACCATCAACTCCTTCATCTCCACTGGCGCTATACGGTACGGTGCCCTAGAAACTGGTGCTGTTCCTAGAACAATATCTATTACAAATTCGATCTCCCTATCTGGTGGAAGTCCCGATAATTCACTTGGAAATACATCCACGAATTCGTTAACTATATGTATTTGTTCCATCGTTGCTCCCATTCTTTGGGTATCAACAACATGACACAAATAGCCTACACATCCCTTCCTCAATAATTTTCTAATTTATGTCATGGTAAGATAACACGAAAGTACCGTCGATTTATTACCGTAAAACTTTACATTTGGTTGCCTCAACATTCTAATGTTTACACATTTCTTTTGACAATCTATTATTGCACCATGGTTAAATAACTAATCCATCCCGAGAATTACATCAAGTTCTCCCAACTTTATCGTTAACAAATCTACCGATAATTTACAACCTCGTATTTCTACGCAACAACTCCTATGAATATTTTCAACATGAATTATTTCTTCATTTGCTACCTTGATATTCAAAGGTACATGCAATCTTTCAGGAAGTAATCCTAATCATCTAAGCAAAATCACATGCTATAAAAGAACAAGTAGCACCCGAGTCAAATAACACATAAGTATTTATATTGTTGATTGGGATAATACCTGCAACTACATCCCCTGATGCAACTGCATCTTGGAACGTCATGTTAATGGTGCGGGCCATCGGCCTACTCGTCTGTGCGGGACCACCAATAGTTAATTTACCACTATTAGCGCCCTTATTCCCGTCCGTCCCCTTCTTCGGGCAGTTCTTCACTATGTAATCAGTTGATCTATATATAAAGCATACATGGTTTTTCTTCGGACTTGGACAGTTAGGCGAAATGTGCTCCTCATTACCATAGTTATAACACACCACCTTTACCTTGAGACAGACTCCTAATTGAGTCTTCTCACAATTCTTGCATGCCTCCATCCTCTTCTTAGGATCCCCTTGCTTCACTCCGGTATTCCCAGAGTTAAAACTCTTTTTCTTCTGCCCGTCGCCACTACCACTGGCTCCTTTCATTTTTACTCCACCGTCTACCTTATTCTTGTTCTTCTTCTCCTTGTGGTATTGGCTTAGAGCCTCATTACCACCTTCAGAAATTATTTCCTTCTCCAGTATAGTTCCAAAAGAGTTACTTTGGAACACCAATATTTGGCTATAGATCACGGGTTTCAAGCCCTGCTCAAACCTTTTAGCCTTCTTCACCTCCGTGTCCACCTGATGTGGAGCAAACCTCGCCAGTTCATTGAACTTGGCAGCATATTGGGGAACTCTCATTTCCTCTTATTTCAATTCTAGGAACCGCATCTCCATCCTCCCCTACATACTTGTGGGAAAGTAGTTCTAGAAGAAAATATCCTTGAACCGCGTCTACGTAAGGTTCTCTATCCCAGCCCTAGCCTGGTTAGCCTCCCACCAGAAATTGACTTCTCCTTTTATCATATAGGTGGAAAAAGCAACCTTTTGCCCCTCTTCGACATTTGCAATAACAAATGCCTTCTCTATTTCTTTTACCCAAGTTTGGGCTTCTATTAGGTTCGTAGTTCCTTTGAACTTTGGCGGACCGACACTTTTAAAATCCTTAAACGTAGTAGCTCGTACTACCCCAGGATTTACAGGAATATTCGACCCATTCCTATTAAAAGCAGTCGTTAATAAGTTAACAAACTCTTGCATCGGGTTAACCTGACCTCCTTCCAGTTGATTGACATTGGTTTCCTGATTTCGTTGTGTTCTTCTTGGCGGCATTTTTCTGTTAAGATAAATAACACGTCATTATGACTTTCTTCTTGTTAATTAGGTATTATTCATTATTAAACAATAACTTCAACTCATTGCACAACATGTTCCATAAAAGACATATATTGATTTGCTTCTTGTAATATAATACTACATCAGTCGTCATTATACAACCTTAGCTGATTACATTACTATCCTGCAATTGCTTTCCAAAAATTGGGATTTACAAAAGACTACTCTTTGATTTACAAAAGATGGTTTTACGTCACTAGTTAGATACATCATATTTACATATCTAACTCTACTCTAATTACTAGCTAGATTACATCGGCCTAATGGCATTCTCATAATCCGCATTGGCAAGACCGACGATAAAATCTTGGCTGATAGTGTGCCAAGTCTGCCCTACGTCTATCAGATACTCAACCACTTGCCGCTGAAAATCCGCATGAGAACTCCTATATATATAGGACATTCTACCAATCTTCTACTTCTTGACCTTTAGCTCCTGCCTGAGCTCAAAGGTCTCCTGTTTCAGCTCATGGACCTTGTCCTTCGCCAAAACTCTCTCATCATGCTCCTTTTCCCACATAGTCTCCATGCTCTTCTTGTCCTTTAAGATTTACTAGACCTCTTCATTCAGCTCCCTCACTTCCTTCCCTAACTGGATATTTCAATCCAATATTGTCATAAACAACGCCTTCATTGACTCCCCCAGAGTCATCTCTTCTGCATGTGCTACGGTGTCAAATGACACCACCTCCACCTCCTCCTCCGATATGCCATCAAACAAAGACATGAGGTCTAAGTTTTCCAAGTCTCCAGACTCGACTACAACCACTTCTGGCTGTTCTGCTATAAGGGTCGTTAAGATCTCTACTTGATTTACGGACTCCTCGCTAACAACATGTATATCCATATACATCTCATTATTTCTTGACATCTACAACAAAACAAATTAGTTTGATTAGTAAACAACATTAGAATAGTAAAACACATATGTGATGCCCCCAAAATAGGTCCAATCCATCCAACCTATTCTGAGTCACAAAATATATGGTACAGAAAACAACTACAACTTTATTACAACAATTGTCGTGCAAAATACAACAACACATATGCTGTGAGTTTTGATACAAATATATACCAACTGTAACTCTCATCCCAACCTTGGATAACACGTCACAATGGCACCTTACATAAAGGTACAGTCAAAAACTGTTTTAGAAATTAAAATCTTTGAGAAGTGCTCAAGAAAACCTTCGCACATGGGAGGCCATGCGTCTAGGTTATGATAGATATCATATGTCCATAGAATTATCCTTGGTTGACCTAATAGACCCCAAAGAAAAACGAGAAGATTACTATCATATTCTTTCCAATGGTGAGCCTTCTCTTGACATATCATTATCTCCACGGTCTCTAATTGAGAATTAAACTTCAACCAAACACCAAGATTATATAGGTAGTGCTCGTAGACATACTCAACAAGTGGATGTGCACAACCCTGTCTTATGATAACACGAGGTTGTATGTCATTAGACATCTTGTATGATAGTGGCAAAACACCCTTCCAATGTTGGGTTCGCCTCACCCTATTTGATTCACCAAATATAACTACCAAATGATGTATAAAATACAACACACTTTTCTATACTGTTTAGGGAGAACTTCCACCGCTAAAGACCACCGTCCTATTCACATGTTACCCCCGCTCGACCCAGCTACACTCTTATTACCTGAAAGGAATTGTGAAGCAAAAGGGTGAGCTCAACTAGCCCAGTAAAGAATATCATGACTAAAGATAAATAAATTATCAATAGCCTTCATCAGTAATAAATCAGAGATTTAGAACATATGATAGATGATAAAAAAATTTAACCATAGTTGTAGCGGAACGAACAATCCATTAGAAGAGTCAAATAGACCATAAAGTCTATTATCTTCTCCATGTTAAAAGTCCACCAACAATGTTTTATTCCTGTAACATCAATCAAAAGTTCCTGTCCACAATCATGTGAATAACTCATAATCATAATTGTGGTTCTAAATTCCTCTTCTCATCTAGGACGAAGATAATTTTCATCACCTGTCTTTACCTGAAACATCAAAGATCATGGTTATACCAAATCACAGTTCCTGTTCATAATCATACTAATAAATTCATCTTTGCACTACGGGCCAAAGATATTCATTAACAGTTATTCTTTGCACTACTGGCCAAATATATTCAACAACAGGACATCTTCGCACTACGAGCCAAAAATATTCATCAACAGTTCATCTTTGCACTACATGCCAAAGATATTCAATAATAGGCCATCTTTGCACTACATGCCAAAGATATTCATCAGCATATCATATTTGCACTACAAGCCAAATAAATTAATATCTCCAAGAAATATATAATCATTTTAGAATATATATAAATTGTCACGCCCCCAAAATAGGTATACATCACCCATCTTGATTCGCCAAATACATGGTAAAAAATTCAAATGCAACTTAATTATACAACAGTCGTGTAAAACACGACAAAACATAATCTAAGAGTTTTAATAAGAATATTATCACCTAGACAATATCCACACTCAATAGAGTCCTTATTACATTTATTGTCACACTATTTTATAGAATAGCGAGGACTACTAAAACAACCATCTGGACCGTCAATCCGTTCCCCAACTCGTCCCAGCTATATTCTTATTTCCTGAAGAGAACAGTGAAAGAAAGGGTGAGCTCAACTAGCCCAGTAAGAAATATTATGACTAAGATAATGCAGAATAATTTATCGTTAGCCTTCAACAGTGTTAAACTGATAAAATATAACAAACATCAAGTTTAACTACAGCGGAATAAACAATCCATTAGAAGAGTCAAGTAGAGAATAAAATCTACTATCTTCTATGATTTAAAAGGTTTTTCAACACTTTTATCCCTAAGACTCAGCTTAATAAATAAAACACATCATCCCTACACTACGACCAAGGATATTCATTAGTATCACGACCACAAATTATCCATGCACTACAGGCCAAGGATATTCGTGTATTCATCAATGGTCATGATCATGCCAACAACTGTCCATCAATGCACTACGGCCAATGAGAACTTTTACCACATCATTTGTAACATTATGGTCAAGATTATACCGAATAAAACCTGGTCATAATCACACCAAGTCCATCTACGCACTACAGGCCACATAAGACTTTCAACATATTATAAACATGAGGATGATGACAATGATATAAGAATTCAATAAAACAATTTCAATGATAAATTTTTAAAGATTTATAATTTAATTTATCCAGAAACCAATAACGTCCAAATTGTTAACATGATACTGTTTTGTGGAGTAAATTCAAGAATTTTCAGAAGAATATTTCCATGAAAAGATACTGGATGAAGCGATAATATCCAGGATATTCTACTAATTTCATGTAGTATAGAAGCCAAAACTTTAACTAACTGAGTATAATAGAATATATGAAACTGCAAATGGATTTTATGCCCGCCATGCGATAACACTACAAGAAAAAGGTTCATTGGCGATGGGAGTATTGGCGACGGCCACTGTACCGTCGATAATAACGTCACTACCGACAGGGATGCCGTCGCCATTGTGAACCGTCGATAATGACATTTACCAGGGGATAATTTGGTGCGAAAATTTGGCTATGGAGGGAAAACGCATTAGCGACGGGGTCATATATCAAAGGCGATGGTAACACCGTCGATAATAACTCAATGTCGACGGGGTCATTCGCGACGGGGTTGCCGTCGAGAATGAGTTCTATTAATAAAAACCCTGGTTCGCGAAGGCAACGACTCACTTCTTCCCTCTCTCATATTTCTCTTTCCCTCTCAAATTCGCCCATTTACTCTTTGAATTTCCCACTTAATTCTCAAATTTGCTATTTGGTAAATTGAATTTCACCCATTTTGGTAAATTGAAGTCACCCATTTTACCCATTTTGTCCAGTTCGTCCCTCATCCTCGCCGTAACTCCTCCATTTCCCATTTGGTCGCTGCAACTTCGTCAGTCGTACCTCTGCCAATTTCGCCGTTGCTAATCCTGAGGTCGTACCTGCACTTGTACAAGCATTGGGCTGGTTTGGTACTCTCATAAGCATATGTAAGAGATTTTCAGTTCACATCTCTCTCTATATATGTTAGTTTATTTTAAATTTTTTTGGGGTCTATTGTTTAATTGTTTATATACATGATTAGTTTATTTAGGTTCAAGTTAGGGGCTTGTGGGATTTGAGTGTATTACTTTAACCCATTCATTCATTCATTCAACTCATGGTGGTTATGGAGGATTTAATTTTATTTTGGGTATGTTACATTTTAATTTAGTGTATAAAACTGTAGTATTGACTTTCTAGAGATTTGTTATTCCTTGTTATGCTCAATGAATGATAAGGAAGTTGTGATAGAAGTACTAAAACTGGCTGAATTCTATGTTATTATTATAGGTTAAAGTTGATACAAATTAATGAAAACATTTTCTTTCAAACCTAAAACATGTCGTTATAGGCGTTCATAGAATGATGATTTCTGTATTTCGAACAAATGGTTCAATTGAGTTATGTAACCTGATTTGTATTATACCTATGTTAAAACTTCCTTAACATTACATTATGTTCAATTGAATCATCAAATCGTGTACAGTACATTACATTATGTTATTTTATAATGTAATGGTGAATAACATTACATTACGGTTCAATTGTATAATACCTATGTTAAAACTTCCTTAACATTACATTATGTTTTAAATCGTGTAAATGAACAAAGGGTTTAATTGATTTGGTTTTGATAAGTACCTATGTTAAAAGACATAATCAAGAGACTTTAAATATATTTAATAAACAAATTCCTAATTAAGTTGTATGTCCCTCCGGTTTCAAACACGAGGTAATATTATTAAAATATGAAAAAACACTTAGTACGAGGGATTAGGGGAACATGTAATTTAATATGTGATATGATGTGTGTAGTTTACATGAAAATAAGATAATGATGTGTGTATTGCGTGTTTCTTATCAAGCTTAAGGACTTCCATATCGCGTTATTACACTCAGGAGCGTTATTACAGTATAACGATGTATATATCGTTATACTATGTACTATTAGGGAAGGTATTATACTATAATATTTTGAGCCCCAAAACGTGCAATTATTGAAACTATATTTTCCTATAAATAGAAGCTCATTCTTCCTTCATTTCTCACCAATTCACTAAAGCTATAGAGCAATTATTATAGAGAGAAATTATAGAGAGAACGAAGAAGAGAAGTCTGCTACATCACTATTCCAGTATCCAATCTTCTTCTAAGGTAAGGGGTATTATTTCTTTCGTATTCATGAAGAGAGTTATTTTCTTTCAATACTCGTAAGGTTTGTTATTCCATTCTTTATTATTCTGTTAGAATATCCTGTTGGTGCGGATTACGCATGACCTGGTTCCATTCTTTATTATTCTGTTGGAATATACTGTCTGTGCGGGTTACGCATGACCTGGTTCCATTCTTTATTATTCTGTTGGAATATCCTGTCTATACGGGTTACGCATGACCTGGTTCCATTCTTTATCATTTTGTTGGAATAACCTGTCTGTACGGATTACGCACGCCTGGTGAATTTTTCTATTAGTCCATTCTTTATTATTCTTTTGGAATAACATGTCTATGTGGATTACCGCATGCATGGTGAATGATCCTTCGTATTCATTCCTTATTAAATTGTGGAAATGATCTGTCTACGTTGATTACACTACAAGAAAACCACCCATTGCCGATGGGCACTGCCGTCGCCAATGACCATAGTGTCATCGGCATTGAGGTCATTGGTAAGCGCATCGCATGTGTCATGCCATGTCGCGCCTACGTGTCGTCGCCCACGACTCCGTCGCCAGCCGTCGGCATCACCGACGACAGTCATTGGCGACAACATAATACCATTAGCGATGGCAATAGCGACGGCACAACCATCGGCAAAGACCCACAGCTTTTTTGAGGGAATAACGCAGGAGCCGTCGGCAATGACCCTTACCTCATGTCTGTCGTTATAAGTCATTGGCGATGGCATAGCCGTCGCCATTACCCCCGTCGGCAATGACTACATAAATTTTGAATTTTTTTTTTTTAGATTTCAAAATTTCCCTGTTCATTTACAAATATACACCTGTTATAAATTAATAACAACCATCAAATCACAACTATACCTGTTATAAACTAGTAATCAACATCAAATATATAGATTAAAAAATATAATGGTCGTCGGTACAACTAAAAAACTGTACAAATACAAACATGAAACTCAGAATATAACATAAACTAAACTAACTACAACCTGTCGCCTGTCTCCATGTCATCAAGTCGGCAATCATCACCCTGTACTGGAGGAGGCTGCTCGTCATCAACTCGACGGTCATCGCCTGTCTTTGGAGGAGGTTTGCGTCATTATAAGCTCGTGATCATCACCAAAGGCATCCACCTCCATGAGTCTCGTCAACAAGACCCTACAAAATTAAAATATTAATAACAAAATCAAAATGAAAACATATTTACATTATTTTAGTTTGTGTTCTTCAAGTTAGGCGGACGGGACTCAAACTCGGGCTCCGTATATCGGAATTGAGTCCCGTCAGTTGTAACGCTTGTCTATTTCCTACGCGGTGCTATGTGTGTGTTTGCGTGTCATTCGGACGGCCGATGCGGGTTTTGACCTTTTTTGGCTTTTTGGCTAAGTGTTGGCTAATTTTGCAAACTGGGCGATAACTCGGTCTCCGTATGTCAGAATCGAGTCTCGTTAGTTCTAACGCATGTCTATTACCTATGCGGTACTATATGTGTGTTTGCGTGTCATTCGAACGGCCAATGCGGGTTTTGACATCTTTTTCGGCTTTTTGGTTAAGTGTTGGCTAGTTTTACAAACTGGGTGATAACTCGGTCTCCGTATGTCAGAATCGAGTTCCGTCAGTTCTAACGCGTGTTTATTACCTACGCGGTGCTATGTGTGTGTTTGCGTGTCATTCGGACGGCTGATGCGGGTTTTGACCTCTTTTTCGACTTTTTGGCTAAGTGTTGGCTAGTTTTGCAAACTGGGTGATAACTCGATCTCCGTATGTTGGAATTGAGTCCTGTCAGTTCTAACGCGTGTCTATTACATATGCGGTGCTATGTGTTTGTTTGCGTGTCATTCGGACGGCCGATGCGGGTTTTAACCTCTTTTTTGGCCTTTTGGCTAAGTGTTGGCTAATTTTGCAAACTAGATGGTAATCACTGACCAAGTTGAGTAGGGCTTTATGTAAGGCCCGTTAAACGGATTAAACCCATCCGTAGTAAGTCTAAGCCTAACATTACGAACCTCTTCAGCAAATGAGGGGTGCTTGTTATCAAAATTTTTCCACTCAAGCCCATCTGCCGAGTGCGTCAGTTGACCTTCAACTATGTCCCGTGTAGAGTGCCACCTCATATCCACGGCGGTATGTGTTGACATGAACAACCGCTGAAGCCTCGGGGTAATGGAAAAGTAACATAAGATCTTTCTCGGCACGTTTTTTCCCTTTTTCTTGCGCTGTTCACAGTATCTACTTATACCACAAATATCACATGACCTCTTATCTTTATTGACATCACCGTAATACAACATACAGTCATTCTCACAAGCATCAATCTTCTCATACCCTAGATTGAGCCTTTTTACCATTTTCTTCACATCATAGTACGACTCCGGTAACTTATTGCCTACAGGTAAGCACTCCTTCACAATGCTTAATAGTTCATTAAAACCTCTCTCGCTACAGTCATGCTCGTTCTTGAAGTGTAAAAACTTAGTCACGGCAGATAAGACGGTGTGCTTTTCATGCCCGTCATACAGTGGCGTCGCTGCTTCATGCAATAACTCATAGAAACCCTTAGCCCCATCATTCGGCTTTTTCTTGACTCTACTGCCATCCATGTCTGTATTCCACTAGAAGTATGAACTAACAACTTCGACTATCATGTTAGTACAGTCACAGGTTTCGTCACCTCTGGATTTCGGTTCTGATTCATGTTCAGCCAACCAGGTTTACCCATGATAGATCCATGTCGTATAACCCTGCTTGAACCCATACGCAAATAAGTCTCACATGACATCACTTCTTTCCTTCCACACTTCATTCACACACCTCTTACTTGGACATCTGATCTCATCACCGCTTATTTGCTCAAATGCAAAGTTAAGAAACTGTTCAACCCCACTACGATACTCAGAGCTAAACACACTCCTATCAGTGGCTACCCTACGTTCCATCCAACTTCGATCAACAGACATCTCGGTCTATGCACTATAGGCTGTTATATATGAGGAAAAACCAAACACAAATAGGAGGGTTAATGTTTATGCATACATATGAGTGTTCTAACTTCATCTCCACTATAACGTGTCAGGCTTCTATTAAGTGAATCTCGAACGAGTTTCTAAGCTTCCTAAACTATATGGAAAAATAAGTTTGATTATTAAAATAATATTCTCATTGGAGTATTACAAAGAAAAGAATGGAAGTCCTTAAGCATGATAAGAAGGTATTATACTGTAATATCTTTATACTGTAATATCGTTATACTGTATTACTTCAGGAGTATTCGTAAGACCAAACGACATTACTAAAAATTTGTAGTGAGGACTATATCGGCGTTACGACGCCGCTGTCTTGATACATCCTCCGCCTCACCATCAGTTGATGATAACCGCTTCTCAAGTCTATCTTGGAAAAGTATCTCGCTCCCTTCAATTGATTAAACAGGTCGTCGATCCTCGGTAATGGATATCTATTCTTAATCATGACCTTATTTAGTTCTCTGTAGTCAATGCAGAGTCGCATCGATCCATCCTTCTTTTTCACAAACAACACTGACGCTCCCCACGGCGATACGCTCGGTTGAATGTACTTCTTGTCCAACAATTCTTGTATTTGTACCATTAATTCATTCATCTCTACTGGTGCCATTCGGTATGGTGCGTTCGATATTGGAGCGGTTCCAGGCGCTAGATTGATCGCAAAATCTACCTCTCTATCCGGTGGAAGTCCTGGTAAATCGTCTGGAAATACATCGACGAAGTTCCTCACAATCGGTATCTCTTCTACCTTTGGATTCTCTTTTCGACTGTCGACTATGTAAGCTAAGTATCCTACACAGCCTTGTCTTAACAACTTCCTGGCCTGCATCATCGTCAGACAACTCGCTTGTCTAGGTGACTTGCTACCATAAAATACAACCTTTGACAGAGTCATAAGGTTAATACGCTTCTTTCGGCAATCAATTACAGCACCGTAATTGAATAACCAATCCATTCCCAATATAACGTCAAATTCCCCAAGTCGAATAGGGATAAGATCTATGTTCATGATATTACCCTTAATATCCACTCTACAGTTCTTATGTACGTACTTAACATGGATTATTTCTCTATTCGCAATTTCTATATTCATGGGGTAATCCAATTCATTCTTAGGAAAATCTAAATTCTTGGCAAAATCATCGGATATAAAGGAACAAGTAGCACTCGAATCAAATAAAACATAAGCATTAATTTTATTGATCGGAATGATACTTGACACCACATCACGGGATTGAACTACATCTTGTACCGTCATATTGAAAGTCCGGGAGGTCGGTTGGTTTGTTGCGGTTGGTCCGGTGATGGTTAAGGCATTTCCACTGTTATTTCCCTGGTTTCCTCTTGATCCTGACCCTCCCGATCCCTTCTTGGGACAATCTCTTGCCAGATGGTCCTTCGAACCACAAGTAAAACAAACACCCTTCTTTGGGTTTGGACAGTTTGGTGCTATGTGGCCTTCCTGACCACAATTGTAGCACACTCTTTTTCCTTTCATACAAATTTCCAGATGGGTTTTCCCGCAAGTCAGGCATGCTTCGATTCTTTTCTTCTGATTACCTTGCTGATTCCCCGATGATGAGTTGTCGTTCCACCTTTTCTTCTGATTGAAATTTCCTCCTCCTGTGCCACTTCCACAGGCCTTGTTATTAATTTCACCTTCACCCTTCTTCTTCTTCTTCTAATCTTGATTGTACTTGGTCACCGCATCGCTTCCACCTTCAGCGAGGATGGCCTTTTCCAAAACTCCGGTAAATGTGTTTATCTGAAACATTGATACCTTGCTGTACACCCAAGGCTTTAGTCCTTGCTCAAACCGTCTCGCCTTCCTCTCATCCGTGTGAACTTGATACGGGGCGAATCTTGCCAACTCATTGAATTTAGCCGTGTAGTCAGGTATACTCATGTTTCCCTGCTTCAGTTCTAGAAATTGAACCTCCATCTGATTCTGCGAACTAGTTGGGAAATACATTTCAAAAAACATTTCTTTAAATCTCTCCCACGTTATTACACCTTCACCTCCTCGCACTTTGTTTGCTTGCCACCAAGAGCTAGCCTCAGACTTCAGCATAAACGTTGCAAAAGCGGTCTTCTGGTCTTCTCTAACCCTAGCAACGTCAAAAATCTTCTCCATCTCCATAACCCACGTTTGAGCCTCAATTGGGTTCATGGAACCTTTGAACTTTGGCGGTCCCACCGCATTGAAGTCCTTAAACGTTGTGTTTGGTGGAGCTTGAGGTTGGTTATTCATGGCTCTAGTCAGTATGTTCACCAACTACTGCACGGGATTAGCGTTGGCATTATTGTTATTATTGGTAGACTCTTCCTGAGCCGGTTAACGTTGTTGTCTCCTCCTTGGCGGAATTTTTCTGTTAAATAAACGCTTATTAGAACTTTATTTATTTCTCTAAATAGTTAAGGCATTACTCAACAATTTAACATACTCATTTAACACATCATCTCAAACAACTTGATATATTTTCATTCAAATCAAAAGTTTTAACATCAAACTATAGCATCACTGCTATTTACATCAACTATCCTGGAATAAAGAATCCACAGGATTTAAAACATTAACATATTCCTTCGTTCATAAATATATCAGAATTTACATATAAAATTAACTAAGTTCTTCACAAAATTAAACAAATCATATCACTGTCGGTCAAGGTACTGATTTGCCTTGCTACACTCCTCTTCTAAGATGCGATGCATCGTCCTTCGATCCATCATGTATAATGGTAGTCCTTCGAACTAGATTGGGTACCTCAAAACTAGATCCTGGGTCTCATTCATTGCCTTGTTAAGTGTAGAATACGTTTCCCCAATATTTGCTTTCTTTGTACGACTATCATCCTCTGCACGATTAGCTCGACGCGATTCTCTTACCCAGCCTTCCTCTCCTATCTTTAGTCTATCGGAGGTTTCCTTCATTTCCTTCTTCAGTTTCTCTATTTCCTCGGTCTTATCTTCTGTTTGACCCTTCTCATGGACTAAATCCCATTCTACATTTGCCAGTCGAGAGTGAAGAGTCGAAATCTCCCTCTCATTCTGCTCTAGAGTAATATGCTGAATAACCACTCTCTCGGTCAAATCCTGGACCTCGTCTTGTAACTCTACGTTACGGTTGTATAACGTGTCATACATCTCAGCAATAACGGTGTACCGTGGTAACTCCTCTTCTTCCTCTTCCTCTTCCTCAACAAATTCCTCCTCAGGATCCTCCTCAGAATCAGTCTCAGGTTCATGCTCCTGACCAACAACGGTGATCAATGGAGATGATTCCTCTCGCATCATTTGCTCCCTAACGACATGAATGTCTGGGGCTCCTCCTCTGTTGGTACTATAGGTACACGGGGTTCCTCCTCAGTAGGTACTATAAGTACTCGGGGTTCTTCCTCCCCAGCTTGACTAGCTTCCCCAACATTCGACATCCTGATAACAAAATTTTAAGTTTTAGTTACTAAGTCGTATCATCTAACGCATACTTTAACACATAAACACATAAGGTCTTATATTATCTTCAATGAATTACATAAATTCATTTCTTAGAACTCGATAAGAGTTTTCCATTACTATCTTCTTTCTATAAGGCTACTACCTAAGGTTGTTCCCCACCTGAGGTTCATAACCCTCTGACTTTAATACTAACTTGTGACACCCCCAATCCGGGTACTTCAATTCCACGGATTTGGTGTTCATCAGACAAATATCATCTATCTATCTACCCATAATAAATGCAAGCCATGCAATAGATAGAATAAAAATCTTCCTCTTAAGTGTTACAACATTCGAATAATAATAATACAATCCCAGGTTAAACTAACCTTAAACATCTGGGCGGAATTATAAACAAATAAGTCTTAAAAACATCATTAAACCAAGTCTTATACAAAATACATCATCAAATAAATAACAAGTCTTCATCACTTACTAACTTTGCATTTGCCTTTACTAGTGGAAGGTTCATCAGTTCTTTTGTTCTTAACTGCAATGTTATTATTAAGCAAGAGTGAGCACTAATGCCCACAAGTATAATAATGAAATCACAGTATAATATCATGCGAGTAAATCAAAGACATCTGAATAAAAGCTCAACTTTTGAATCAAGAATGAATAACAAGAATTAAAAGAATTCTGAGGGTCATAAGACCTTGAATTATGTCCTAGGTTATCAAGGGTTATACTTGAAACCTTTAACAACTATCGTAAGACTATGGACCTTTCTACTACTGCATTTAGGGGGATCACCCTTAGTACCCATCTTGCTGCACAATATCTTAACGCTAAAACATAAGTAAATCCCTTTGCAGGGTTGTTCATCTCAGTTCGACAGTCGAGTCCGCACCAAAGGAAGTTTGGTTTAGATAATTCATCAAGGGTTCTGAAATTTAGAACGCTCATCAACAATGGACTAGTCGAATCAATAAGGGTTCGCTAGTCTAATAAGGTTCAATAATAATGATATTCAAATTGAATAATAATCTCAGGAAGTATACAATAGGACAATTATTTTATAACTGAATCATGCTTTGAAAAGATAATCAATCTTTAATATAACATTCGAACATGAATAATAGTAATGATAATTTAGTCGAGGTAATTAATAAATTTGAACAATAATGACAAGTAGGGTTAGAAAACTTGCCTCGTGCGTAGATTACACTTTAACTAAGCACGTTCTTTGAATTTAATCCTACATACCATTCACATTCACAATACCAGTTAATTATAACTTAACTAATCATCATAAACTCATTCTCTTTGTCTACTTTGATTATTGACTATACTTAGTCAAATTACCACTTTGTCACATAATTTGTACTTCA
This sequence comes from Panax quinquefolius, assembly GCA_020205615.1. Taxonomy (NCBI): domain Eukaryota; kingdom Viridiplantae; phylum Streptophyta; class Magnoliopsida; order Apiales; family Araliaceae; genus Panax; species Panax quinquefolius. Next base: position 105,000,982 of record CM035160.1, on the reverse strand, counting down.
TGAATTATCAAGCTAAATATGTATTCAATAATTCAATCCACATGCAATTATGTTATTTACATGTTAAACAACTATTTTAACATTTCATTATACTTCTAACATGTTTACATGTTCATTAAATTAATTTACTAACACATTGTTAGACTTAAACATTTTAAAAAGTACATTTCTGAACTTTCTGGAGAGTGGCGCTGCGACGCCACTTTTATACTTGATCTTATTGCTGGCCGGACTTTCAAGCGCCATGCAGTGCGTGCAACCTAATCATGGTGGTGAGGTATGCGTGCAAGACGGGATTTCGATTCTAGAGTTGAGCCATGCAACAAGAAAACTCCAGACTTTGATTCCCAGTTTGCGAAGAACACAGAGTTCAGCGAAAAGGACACTAAATCATCATTAATTTCACTAAATTAACATACCCACATGCTACGCTTTATACATAATCATTACCCAACAATAATAGAACAATTTTAATCCATTAAAACACATAATTACAGAATTAAAATCTATAATTTCACTGACTTTGATGTTCTTGAAGGTTTTGAAAATAAAACATGAAAATTGATACTATGGATTCGTTATAACAGCAAATCCGTTCGTTTAAAGTTTGGTCTCTTCGTATCAACATGTATAATAATATACGAGTGTAAAATTTAGGGATAATATACGATCAATACATAAAATATCACGTATAAGGCCATAAGGCCAAAACCTATACTATGTAATTTTGTAGAAATCATATACGATGTAATATTATAAAACTGATGATAGGGAACCATCTAATACATAGAGAAACACATTAAACAACATTTTAACACATATATGTACATAATTCATACTCCTTTATAAAATAAATCAATATCTTATTTAAATTTACTTTAAATAATTATAGTATAACGATATTACAGTATAATACAGTATAATGCTATAAACGTTTATAGGAAAATAAACGCGATATGGAGTATGAATTAGGACAGTAATGTCGTTTGGCTTCTATTTATAGGAAAATATAGTTTCAATAATTGCACGTTTTGGGGCTCATAATATTACAGTATAATACCTTCCTCTTTTTCTTCATTTTTAATTTAGTCCTGCAAGTATTATCAAACTTGCACCACCTCCCCTAATAGTAAATAATGTGAATTAATAGTTCATTCATGTGACTTAATAGTATAATCATGTGAAAAAACTAATTATAGTATAGTACCTTCATCTATACCTCCATTTTTAATTTAATCATGCAAGTATTATCAATCTTGCACCACCTCCCCTAATAGTACGTGAATATGAATCAATAGTACACACATGTGAACAAATAGTTATAAACATGTGAAATAATAGCAATTAATTATTCATTTATCCGATTAATTACCTGTTTGGTCAATATAACCTCCAGACATCAATTGTTATTGAAATAAATGTCGATTTCCACTAACACTAATAATCCCAACATAATGGATCTATCAATTTCATCTTTAATCAACACAACTTATTCATCATTGAAATTATAACTCACAATATTTAACAACCAGGTCGTTCCCAGGAAAAAGGGGGCTTTTCGATAAGGATTTCTCCTTATTAGCGCGCAATTAGGTGACCAAACCTCTCCTTGACAGAACTTCTAGACATTGTCAATATTGAAAATAATAATATGAATAACTTTGTAAATCAATTATTGATTTCATAATAATAAATATTATGCGAGATGATCTTTGTGACAATAATTGAATCAATAATATGAGAGATATGATGCAAAGAATAATCGTACTCAATAATTGAGTATAACTGAGTGACTTCTCACATAAGCATCAATAATCAATATCGTATTGCTACTATGCAACCACGCAGACATCTTTATTACTTTTACTACCGGGTAGTTCAAGCGGTTTTAACGGTGAACACTTTCGCCATTATATTTATAAAAAGATAATTCTTTCATTTTCTAACTACGACAATACTTCCGGTTTGGGGTCCACCAATGATTGTGTCGTCGTACGAATATTCCCTGTTAAAATGAATATTGCATGACCAATCGAATATTATATAACCTCTTGTTTACTTTGCAAAATTTGAAAATATTACCCACAACTATAACATTATATCAAATCCACACCATAATATTCAAAAATATATTTCAAGAAAATTATTCTTTATTCATAAAAGTTGGGGATCTTACAACCTCCCCTTCTTATGAAATTTCGTCCTCAAAATTAGGCTGCCTACCTGGTATGTCAAAGAGGTGAGGATACCTTGATTTCATTTCAGATTCCAACTCCCAGGTCATTTCCTCAACATCGTGGTTTCTCCACAAAACTTTGACTTGAGGTATAACTTTAGAGCGTAGAATATGATCTTTCTTATCCAAGATTTTAACAGGTAACTCTTCATACGTTAAATCTTCCTCTATCTCATCTGGTTCTAATTCAATAATGTGGTTTGGGTCTTTCACATATTTATATAACATAGATATGTGAAAAACGTTATGAACACGAGACATTCTTGCTGGTATGGTGAGTCTATAGGCCACAGTTCCTACTAGATAGAGGATTATAAATGGGCCAATGAATCGGGGATTGAGCTTTCCTCTCTTTCCAAATCTTGTAGCTCTTTTCCATGGAACAACACGTAACAACACATGATCTCATATATTGAATTCCATGTCCTTTCGATGAAGATCATCATAACTCATTTGTCGATCTTGTGAGGATTTTATACGTTGTAGGATCGTTTGAATCTTTTTCATAGTCATATGTACCGACTCCGGTCCCAACAACGTTGCTTCACCCACCTTATCCCAGCATACTGGAGAATGATACTTTCTTCCATACAACGCCTCGAATGGAGCCATGCCAATACTTGCTTGATAATTCTTGTTATAGGAAAACTCCACCAATGGTAAGAACTTGTCCCAACTTCACTTGAAGTCAAGGACATAGAGTCTTAATAAATCTTTAAGAGTTTGAATAGTCCTTTCCAACTGCCCGTCCGTTTGAGGATGATATGCCGAACTAAATCGTAAATCTGTGCCCATAGCTTTTTCAAACTAACCCAAAATCTTGAAGTGAATCTTGGGTCTCGATCAGAAACTGTGGATACTAGCATACCATGCAATCTTACAATCTCGTTTATATACATACGAACAAGACGTTCAAGTGTATAAGTTTCTCGTATCGGTTAGAAATGAGCTGATTTGGTCAATTTATCAACAATGACCAAAATCGCATCTATGCCTTGAGAAACCTTGGGAAGACCAGTAACGAAATCCATGGTAATGTGCTCCCACTTCTATTCTAGAATTTCAAGTGGTTGCAATGGACCTTTTGGCACTTGATGCTCCGCCTTGACTCGTTAACAAGTTAGACACCTTGAGATAAACCCCGCTATCTCTCTCTTCATATAGCTCCACCAAAATGTATGTCGAAGATCACGATACATTTTGGTACTCCCAAGATGGATTGGAAATGGTGTGTTGTGCTCCTCCATCATGATTTTATACTTTAAGTCAGAATCGTTAGGAACACAAAGTCTAGAGTTGACTCGAAGTATTCCTTCTTCATCGATTCTTGCTTCCGAAATAACACCTTTTTGCACTTTCTTCCTCATATGCGTCAGCTCCAGGTCTGTAGCTTGAGTAGCTTTAACTTTATCGATTAAAGTCGGTTCTACTCATATATTCGCCATCATCACATGGGTCCCTGGAGTCTTTAACTTTATCTCCATCCTTTGTAAGTCGTATAAAATGGGCCTTTGCATTTACAATAATGCACTCGTACCCGCATATGATCTTCTACTCAATGCATCAGCTACTACGTTCATTTTTCCAGGATGATATTGAATGGTATGATCGTAATCTTTCAATAGCTCAAGCCATCGTCGTTATCGCAGTTGAGTTCCTTTTGAGTGAAGAAATATTTGAGGGTTTTATGATCTGTATTGATCTCCACCTTCTCTCCATACAGGTAATGCCTCCAAATCTTAAAGGTTGTAAAAATGCGGTACCGCCAACTCTAGATCATGAGTAGGATAATTCCTCTCATACTCTTTGAGTTGTCGTGAGGAATAGGCTATGACTTTCCCATGTTGCATGAGAACACATCCTAATCCTTTTCCTGAAGTGTGACGCCCCCAAAATAGGTATACATCACCCATCTTGAGTCGCCAAATACATGGTACAAAATTCAAATACAACTTAATTATACAACAGTCGTGTAAAATACGACAAAACATAATCTAAGATTTAATAATAATATTGTCATCTAGACAATATCCACACTCAATGGAGTCCTCATTACATTTATTGTCACACTATTTTATAGAATAGTGAGGACTATTAAAACAATCATCTGGACCGTCAATCCGTTCCCCAACTCGTCCCAGCTATATTCTAATTTCCTGAAGAGAACACTAAAAGAAAGTGTGAGCTCAACTAGCCTAGTAAGAAATATTATGACTAAGATAATGCAGAATAATTTATCGTTAGCCTTCAACAGTGTTAAACTAATAAAATATAACAAACATCAAGTTTAACTGCAGCGGAACAAACAATCTATTAGAAGAGTCAAGTAGAGAATAAAATCTACTATCTTCTATGATTTAAAAGGTTTTTCATCACTTTTATCGCTGAGACTCAGCTTAATAAATAAACCACATCATCCATGCACTACGGCCAAGGATATTCATTAGTATCACGACCATAAATTATCCATGCACTACGGGCCAAGGATATTTGTGTATTCATCAATGGTCATGATCATGCCAACAACTGTCCATCAATGCACTACAGGCCACATATGACTTTCAACATATTATAAACATGAGGATGATGACAATGATATAAGAATTAAATAAAACAAGTTCATGAATAAATTTTTAAAGATTTATAATTTAATTTATCCAGAAACCAATAACGTCCAAATTGTCAACATGATACTGTTTTGTGGTGTAAAATTCAAGAATGCTCAGAAGAATATTTCCATGAAAACATACTGGATGAAGCGATAATATCCAAGATATTCTACTAATTTCATGGAGTATATAAGCTAAAACTTTAATCAACTGAGTATATAGTTTTGATAATTGCACGTTTTGGGGCTCAAAATATTATAGTATAATATCTTCCTCTTTTTCTTCATTTTTAATTTAGTCCTGCAAGTATTATCAAACTTGCACCACCTCCCCTAATAGTAAATAATGTGGATTAATAGTTCATTCATGTGACTTAATAGTATAATCATGTGAAAAAACTAATTACAGTATAGTACCTTCATCTATACCTCCATTTTTAATTTAGTCATGCAAGTATTATCAATATTGCACCACATCCTCTAATAGTACATGAATGTTAATCAATAGTACACACATTTGAACAAATAGTTATAAGCATGTGAAATAATAGCAATTAATTGTTCATTTATCCGATTAATTACCTGATTGGTCAATATACCCTCCAGACATCAATTGTTATCGAAATAAATGTCGATTTCCACTAACACTAATAATTCCAACACAATGGAACTATCAATTTCATCTTTAATCAACACAACTTATTCATCATTAATATTATAACTCATAATATTTAACAACCAGGTCGTTCCCAGGAAAGAGGGTGCTTTCCTATAAGGATTTCTCCTTATTGGCGCGCAATTAGATGACCAAACCTCTACTTGATAGAACTTCTAGACATTGTCAATATTGCAAATAATAATATGAATAACTTTGTCGTCTAAATTATTGATTTAATAATAAAAAATATTATGCAGATGATACTGTGTCAATAATTGAATCAATAATATGAGAGATATGATGCAACAATTATTGTAGCAATAATTGAGTATAACTTAGTGACTTCTCACGTAAGCATCAATAATCAATACCGTGTACTACTATGCAACCACGCATATTACTATACTTTTACTACCGGATAGTTCAACAGTTTTAACGGTAACACTTTCACCGTTATTTTTATAAAAAGATAATTCTTTTGTTTTCTAACTACGACAATACTTTCGTTGTGGGGTCCACCAATGATTGTGTCATCTTACGAATATTCCCTGTTCAAACGAATATTCCATAACCAATCGAATATTATATAACCACTTGCTTACTTTGCAAAATTTGTAAATATTACCCACAACTATAACATTATATCAAATCCACACCATAATATTCAAAAATATATTTAGAGAAAATTATTCTTTATTCATAAAAGTTGGGGATCTTACAACCTCCCTTTCTTATGAAATTCCGTCCTCAAAATTAGGGTGCGTACCTGGTATGTCGAAGAGGTGAGGATACCTTTAATTTCATTTTAGATTCCAACTCCCAGGTCATTTCCTCAACATCGTGGTTTCTCCACAAAACTTTGACTTGAGGTATAACTTTAGAGCATAGAATATGATCCTTCTTATCCAAGATTTTAACAGGTAACTCTTCATACGTTAAATCTTCCTCTATTTCGTCTAGTTCTAATTCAATAATGTGGTTCGGGTCTTTCACATATTTACGTAACATAGATATGTGAAAAACATTATGAACACGAGACATACTTACTTGATGAAAGAAGGCGTAGTCTATAGGCCACAGTTCCTACTCGATCGAGGATTATAAATGGGCCAATGAATCGGGGATTGAGCTTTCCTCTCTTTCCAAATCTCGTAGCTCCTTTCCATGGAGCAACACGTAACAACACATGATCTCCAATATTGAATTCCACGTCCTTTCGATGAAGATCAGCATAACTCTTTTGTCGATCTTGTGAGGTTTTTATACGTTGTGGGATCGTTTGAATCTTTTCCGTAGTCATATGTACCAAATCCGGTCCCAATAACGTTGCTTCACCCACCTCATCCCAGCATACTAGAGAACGACACTTTCTGACTGCCCGTCCGTTTGAGGATGATATGCTGAACTAAATCGTAAATCCGTACCCATAGCTTTTTGCAAACTAACCCAAAATCTTGAAGTGAATATTGGGTGTCGATCAGAAACTATGGATACTGGCATACCACACAATCTTACAATCTCATTTTTGTACATACAAGCAAGACGTTCAAGTGTATAAGTTTCTCGTATCGGTAAGAAATGAGCAGACTTGGTCAATCTTTCAACAATGACCCAAATCACATCTATTCCTTAAGAAACCTTGGGAAGACCAGTAATGAAATCTAAGGTAATGTGC
>CM035160.1:104145156-104393705 GCA_020205615.1 Panax quinquefolius | reverse complement strand
TTTGAACTTCTTGATTTTTACGCATTTCAAGAACAGCCTCTCTTTTCTTGGTGGCTACCTGGAAGTGAATCTCATCTCTATCCTTCATGCTCTTAAGAATTTCTTGGATAATTTCCCACAACTTCTTTGTAAGCTCAGCATTCATAGTACCAGGAAAGTTATTTGCAGTTGTGATCATTTGATTCAACCGGATATGAATGAGGCTAGAGTGAGATTCTAGGCTTTCTTCTATATTCTTGACCATTTCCTTGGTTGCTTCCTTCAAGTCATCCTTTGTGGGCAGATTTGGGAGAGTTTCATTGGCTTGAGGATTGTTGAATGGAGGGGATTCTTTTTGAGTCTGATCGTGGATGGAGTAGAGAGCAAGATCAAGACTAAAATAGTCGTTTGATGAGGAGGATGGTATGTTTGATGGAGGGCCCGAGTTTCGAAATGTTTGGACTATAGGGCTCTCGATATCTATTTGGGACTCTACGACCGGTCTAGAGTCGGGGATCGTAGAGATGGTGGTTTATGGGAGCAAAATAGAGTTGACTTCATTTTGGTTCTTGATTATAGAATTTTGGGATTACTCAGAACTAGGAATTGATTCTTGGGATTGAGAATCACTTCCAACCATTGAGGGAATTCATGGAATTGACTAAATGATGATGATGGCAAGTGATTAACTTTCTGAGTGAGTAGGGATAGATAATACTCAAGTTTATCCTTTGAGGAAGAGGTGTTGGTAATCAACTTCTTTGCAAAGTGGACTCTCCCTGGGAATCCATTAGCCAGCACTGAGATGGCCGAATATTCTTTGAAACTCCAGAACATGTGATCCCAAGAGTTGTTGATTTTGGCTTGATGGTATGGCATCATGGGTAGGTATGAGAACATCTGATTGTATAGGTAGCTTCTATACCCATCTCTGCCTATACCAGTGATCTGAAGATCATCATCATCTTCTTCTTCTTCTTTTTCTTCGTTGGAGGACTCCATTATCTCAATGGGTTCTTGATGATCTTTTACTGGTTCCTCTTCATTTCTGGCAGGGACATCTTCTTCTGCCATGGGGATATCTTGAGGCTCCCCCTCAACTTGATCATCTTCTTGTAAGATCAAAAGCTCCCCCTCAAGTGGAGCATTTTCTTGAGCTTCAGCCATCTCCCCCTCAGCTGGTGTATTCTCTATCATGAGAATTTCAGGGATCTCCCCCTCAGCTGGAGCACTGTCTTCTTGACTTGCTCTGGACAGTTCCTTCTTAGCAGCCATGCTCTTTGCTTCCTTCTTCAGCACCTTTTCATTTTCAAGAATGTACTTCTTGACCAGCTTTCTCCTTGCTTTGCTGGGTTTAGTCACAACTTCAAGACTCTCTTGAATCTCAGCTTTGTCCTGTTCAACAGCCATTATGCTTGAAGCAGCTACCTCCTTGTCTGCCATGCTAGGTCTGGTCTCCACAAACAGTAGAGACTCTACGATTGAGGTGATTGATGGCCTTTTAGACTTTTGACCAACTTTGTTTTTCACCTGATCCTCATCTGCTTCATCTTGTTGTTGCTTTCTCCTTAGCATCCTCAGACTCTCTATATCAGAGGACTCTACAAGTATATCAGTAGTAGATCCTTGAGGTTCTTCCACCTGTCTAGCCCTTAGCTTCCTATTGCTCTTGCTTTTTCTGGAAAGGACAGAAGGTTCTTCTTTGTTGATTTCTTCTTCTTCTTTGATCTCCCTGACCACATACATGTTTCCTGGAAGGCCTGAGTTCTTCAAATCCCCAGTTCTTCCACTAGATTCTGTCATCATTCGTACATACTCAGCAGGGTTCCTCTTCCAGTTTTCAAACAACTGCTGGGTCATTCTTCGATTTGGGTTGATGGCTTCTCCCTCTTCATCCCCAATTTTGTCACCCAGTGCAGATTGAAGAATGATACTCAAGAAACGCCCATATAGCATCTTCTAAGGGCTTTTTGATTTCTTCGAGTTTACTATCCACTTACCAATCCATTCGAGCAATATAGCTCCATAGTTGAGTTGTATACCATAATACATGGCAGTCATGAGCTTAAGTTGAGCTTCATTCACCGAGTCATGACCTGAGCTCTTGCAGCATATACATTTCCCAATAATATCAGCTAAAAATTCATACCTCTGGGGGAACTCCTTCTTCTTGTACCCTTTCACAGAGGGGTTTTTCTTGTGATGCATTTTTCTTAGTCCCTCTTGAAAGTCTACGGAATCTAAGTGTGGATGCCCTTCATTCTTGAGACCTAGGGCAAGATTGAAGTCCTCTGCCTTCAGTCTGATTTCTACTCCCTTTACTTTTGTAGTGATGGTGTTGTTTTCAAACACACCATTCTTGTAGAACTCCTTCACTAACTTGGGATATATTAGTGTGTCTTCTTGCCGAGCCTCTTTGAGACCCGCATTCTTCAAGAGTGCAGTGGTCTTATGAAATTTTGGTGGAGCGGGTCTTGAACTCACGTCAAGCGAGTCTCAGCCTTTGAGATAACATTGGATGACGCCATTGATTTTCTAACTGGAAGTGAGATTCAATGAGTTTTCGAATGCGAGTTAGGGCTTTTTCTTTGAGAGAGAGAGAGAGAGATAATCTTTTGAACTTCAGATTTCAAAAAATACGATTTCAATTTGTACTTGTAACTTCCCTCTCTTCTTTTTTGCTTAGTGGGACTGTCCCTCTTTTGCTTTCTAATGATTTTGTCGGTTGAGGATTGTACTAATTTGCCCTTGGCTTCTTCAGAACTGAGGTGTCCTTAGGGAGGACTACAATCGTTGAGGTAGTCTTATGATCGTTGAGTCTGTCATACGATCGTCGAGTCTATCCGGCATTCGTTGAGTCTGTCCTTCGATTGTCGAGTCTGTCCGGCACTCATTGAGTTTATCCTACGATCGTCGAGTCTGTCTGGATAATTGTGATGAGTTTTTGACTAAGCATTCTTTTTAAGGTAACTCAGGAAGGGCCAACCTCTTGAATAGATTCAAGGGTTAGGTTTGTTCCTGAGGCACCTCTTAGAGAAATTGCTTTGTTTATGAAGCTTGTCATCACGGGATGCATTTTTTTCTTTGTTGATGGGGCTTGTGTCATCGTTGAGTCTCGCACTTCGATGGTTGAGTCTTTCTTATGATCGTTGAGGTAGTTATCTTTTTCACTTTCTACGATCGTGAACTTTCCTTGATCATGTCTATGATTTTGAGTTCAGACTTTGTATCTGTCATGGTTAGTACAATCTAGAGCATATATCTCATGGTTGTAGATTTAGCATGCCTAGTTCACTTATTAACTTGTTAAATCTGGATTCATCTAGTGGTTTTGTAAAAACATCGACAAGTTGATTTTCGGTGAGGATATATTGTAAAGATATAGTTTCATTTTGCACATGATCCCTAATGAAGTGATACGTTATTTCTATATGCTTAATCCTAGAATGCATAATGTAATTATGAGTTATTGCTATGGCACTTTGTTGTTATCATAGTGTGTGGGAATAGATTTGAAATCAAACCCATAGTCGACTAGTTGATTTCTCATCCATAGGATTTGAGCACAAATTTGCCAAAGAAGAATATATTTCAACCTGCAATTGAAGTAGACACCTTTGTTTTGCTTTTTGCTAAACCAGACACAAGTCTGCTTCTCTAGAAGTTAAGCAAGTACCACTCGGTACTCTTTCTATCTATTTAGCATCCTACAAAATCAATATGTGTATCCTGTTAGTTCAAATAAGGGTTCCTTGGGGTACCAAAGCCCCAAGTAAGGTGTACCCTTGAGAAACACGAAGATCCTCTTTGATGAGATAAATGTGACTCTTTAGGGTTAGCACGAAATCTAGCACATATGCATGTTGCAAAACAAGATATACGATCTCTTCGCGATTAGGTATAAAAGAGAACTTATCATACCTCTGTATTGAGTGATATCAATACTTTTACCTTTCTCATCCTTGTCAAGCTTGGTTGCAGGAGCAATTGGTGTTTTCATGGGAGAGGCTGATTCCATGCCATACTTTTTCAGTAAGTCTTTGATGTACTTGGCTTGGTTTATGAAAATTCTTTCATAAGTCTGCTTTACTTGCAGTCCAAGGAAGAAATTCAGCTCTCCCATCATGCTCATTTCAAACTTGCTCTGTATTAGCTTAGAGAATCTCTTGCATAAATTTTCGTCAGTAGAACCAAAAATAATATCATCAACATATATTTGAACTAGTAAGACTTTATCTTTATGCTTTCTAAGAAATGGTGTGGTATCTACTCTACCTCTAGTGAACCCATTTTCAATTAAGAAGTTAGTCAGTGTTTCATACCATGCTCTAGGTGCTTGTTTAAGACCATATAAAGCTTTATCTAATCTATAGACATAATTGGAAAGAGATGGATTGATGAAACCTAGAGGTTGCTCTACTTAGACTTCTTCTTGGAGTTCTCCATTTAGAAATGCACTTTTGACATCCATCTGAAAGACTTTGAACTTCATGTGGGCAGCAAAGGCAAGAAATATTCTGATGGCTTCTAGTCTGGCAACAGGTGCAAATGTCTCATCGTAGTCGATACCTTCTTCTTGAGAATAGCCTTTTCCACTAGTCTTGCCTTGTTTACGGTTATGACCCCATCTTCATCCATTTTGTTTCAAGACCCACTTAGTTCCTATCACAGATGACTCTTTGGTCTTGGTACCAATCTCCATACTTTGCTTCGTTCAAATTGGTTGAGTTCTTCCCCTGCATGTCTTCTATCCAACCGGAGTCTTCCATAGCATCCTCTATCTTCTTTGGCTCTATTTGTGACGAGAAGCTTAGATAAAAGCATTAATTCCGAAAGTAGTAGCGACTCTTGTTTTGACTCTAGCACTCCGGATCTCCAATGATTAGATCCTCGAGTGTGATCTCTTGCCCATCTCATATTCTTAATTCTTTGGGGGACATCTTGTCTCCGATGCCTTCTCATCTTAAGTCTTGAATGTGACGACCCCAAAATAGGTCCATTCCATCCAACCCATTCTCGAGTCGCCAAATACATGGTATGTAAACAACTACAACTTTATTATCACAACAATAAACTGTGAGTTTAAATACAAATATTATCTTCTAGACAATATTTATACTCAAATAAATCCTCATCACATTTATTGATACATTATTTTACAATAATGGTGAGGACTACTAAACAACTCTCTCTAGAACCTTCATTCCATACCCCGACTAGTACTCGCTACATTCTCGCCTCCCGAGAAGAAAAAATGGAACAACAAGGAAAAGGGTGAGCTCAACTAGCCCGGTAAGAATGTTATGACTAAGATAATATACAACAAATTATCGTTAGTCTCCAACAGGAAAAATCGATAGAATACAATAGACAACAAGTTTTAGATCAATATTCGCAGTGAAATAATAATTCATAGAAGAGTTACGTAGAGAATGAAATCTACTATAATCTATGAATTTAACGAATCCATCATCAATATTTTATCCTCAATAACATCAATCAATATTCATCTCAATCAAATATTCATCTTTGCATACTCAGCCAAAGATATTCATCAATCGGTCATGTTCATCTCAACACTGCTCATCTTTGCACTAAAGGCCAAAGATATTCATCGATCGGTCATGTTCATCTCAACACTGCTCATCTTTGCACTACAAGCCAAAGATATTCATCATCGGTCATGTTCATTTAAACACCGCTCATCTTTTGCACTACTGGGCCAAAGATATTCTTCAAAAATCATTCATCTTTGCACTACAGCCAAAGATATATTCAATAATATCATCATTTAAGACCGAGGATGATGAAAATATTTTTAAGAACGAATCCAATTGAAACAAAATGACAAGGATTAAGGATTAAGGATTAGTACTTTGTTTTATCCATGTCCAACAATACCTCAAAAATAATCATAGTGAAGTAAAATTCAAGAATGATCAAAACATGGATACAATCAAAGCTAGTATCCGGGATAGATATTTTAGACGAAAAGAAAAATTTTCATTTTTCTGAATAATAGTCAAATGATTCGTGAATAGTCTTGATATCGTGAATAGTCTTGAGTATCGTGAATAGTAACTCAACACCCAAAGATAGAAATTCCACAAAAAAAAACATCTTCACGCTTCATGAATAGTACTCGTGAATAGTAACTCGTGAATAGTAACTCATGAATAGTAACTCGTGAATAGTAACTCATGAATAGTAACCCCGACATGAAAAAAGTTCCAAATTTGATAAAAAGTACCAACCAATATTTCAGCATAATGATATTGAAGAATTAATATCATTTGAGAAGAAAATAACATCCTTACCTCAAAGAATCAAGATTTCTAAGGAAAGATCGGAAGTGATCTTTGAATGAAACTTATCTTGAGCGAATGAACTCTCAAAGTATCTAAATACTCACAAAATACACTCAATAATATAGAGAGAAAAGAGAAAACTTGTTTCTGGTGTGATTTTCAATTCTAACTTAGCCCTCTATTTATAGGAAAATGTTAGCATGCCGAAGCAGACTTAACCTGCAACCTGATGGCTTTACCTGCTACTATTCCCACCCACCACATTTGAAAATTCAATTCAGCACATTTTTTCACCAACCACAAGTGGGGCCCACTCAATTCTAGAATTTTCCACCAAAATCAATTATAACCCTAATTTCCGAATCAGACACCTCTTAAAATTCACAACAAATCATTCGTGAATTTTTAACGGTTCAAAATTTGTGGACATATACTCAACTTATGTATGTATAACATACCCAAAAATTACCACAATCCAACGGTCGGATTAAAAATTATAACCCCATGAATATATCTCAAAACCCCGATTTGATTTTTAACACCTCCAATCCGATAAAATCTTGATAAAACACCTCAACATTAATTCCTTCATTAATAACCACATAAATAAATCCATCATTTATATTCATATAAAATAAATATTTCCTTATCATATGAATCAATAATTAATTATTCACAAATAATATTACGAATCACAATTATGACAACCAAAGCCGCTTCCCGGAAAGAGGGGCTTTCCAATAAGGATCTCTCCTTCTTCGGCGCAATTAATTAGGTGACCAAACCTCTCCTTAGAAGCGTAACTTTCTAGACATTGCCAATAATGTTATCTAATAATATTATTCAAATAATATGAATTATTGATCCGATAATGGGAAATATCAGGTGCGGTGACAATTATTGAACAACAATAATATAAAATATCAACGCAACAATTATTGAATCAATAAAATAAAATATTGAATAATTAACTCACCGTGAAAATTATTGAGTAGTGCCATCTTACGTGCGAATCAATAATTCAACAATCTTGCAATACTGCGTGTGCTACTGCAACCCACGCCAGACATCAGTATTTTAACCACCGGGTATTCCAACAGTCTTAATTGGTAACAACTACGCCAAGTTATTTATAACCACCCAAACTTTGTCGTTTTCCTCATCCAATCGCTTTCATTATGGGCCCACACATGGTCGCTGGTCAGTCATTTAATATTCCCAATAAGATACGAATATTCCACGACCAAACGAATATTCCCAAACAAAAATGAATATTTTATAACCACTTGCTTATTTTGAAATATTTGCGTATTTAACCCTTAACTATCCACATTAATCAAATCAACCCTTACTATTTCAAAATAATAAATAAAGGAAATTCCTTTTATTTAAAAAAATTTGGGGTCTTACAACCTCCCTCCTTATGAAATTTCGTCCTCGAAATTGACGTGCGTACTGGTGTTTGAAAAGGTAAAGATACCTCGCTTTCATTTTCGTTTCCAACTCCCGTGTCATTTCCTCAATAGCATGGTTTCTCCACAAAACTTTAACTTATGGTATAACCTCGATGACATAGGTCATGTTCTTTCCTCTACAAAATCTTGACAGTACCTCCTCGTCGTTAAGTCTTCTCGCTATCTCGTCCGGGTTCTAACTCAATGACGCGGGTTCGGGTCATCCACATATTTACGTAACATCGATACGTGAAAAAATTATGAACACGCGTCACATACTTGGTGGTAAAAGCGAGTCTATAGGCCACGCTTCTATTCGATCGAGAATTTCAAATGGATTAATAAATCGAAGGTTTGAGCTTTCCTCACCTCACCGATTCTCGCTTTTAAAATAACAACTTCTTGCACCTCCTTCTTCAAATTCATCACTCGGTGTGTAGCTTGAATGCTTTTAACTTTATCGATTATACTCGTATATCATCACGCATCAGATATCATCACGTGGGTACCTAGAGTTTTCATCTCCATCTCTATTATTTGTATATTATACGAAATTAGTCTTTGACAATATCGTACTCAGATTCTTATATACGATCTTCTACTCAACACGCCGCCTACCACGTTCGCTTTTCCGAGGATGGCATGGTCGAACATGTCTTTGAAATGAGTCTCCTCTTGAGTTCTTGAAGCTCTTCCCACATTCCTTGCTCCATTCGAATTTTGTATCTCTACGAGTCACCATTGCGATAATGGAATAGCGATTCGAGAATATCCTTCAACGAATCTCCGATAATAACCAACTAAGCCTGAAAGCTACGTATTTCGATTCTGAATTTAGGTTGTTCTCAACTATGACTCATATCCCAACCTTGGATAACACGTTACAATGACACCTATCAATTTACTATCGCACGAATATGTCGTCCCCTACAGAGAGTCTGGCTTAGGTGAATTCCACAAAGGAAGTCACAAGATAAAGGCTCAGGTACCAAATTTTATAATTGAATTTTTAACTCCTGAAGTTCAATAGAGCCATTCGATATGAGATTTTAGAAATGAGTTTTGTACTGGGTTCAAAGTCGATACAAAATTTAATATCGATCTTTGGGAGTAAGCCAATAAATTCTTGAGAAATACGTCGGAAAAAATCAATAACAACAAGAATATTATTCAAATCTGACGTGTCTTTATTCAAATCCATAACATGGACTAAGAAAACTTGACATCCGTAATAAACGAATGACTTCATGGCTTGATATGAAAATGTTTGATTACAATGGTTTGATTGCTTGAATTGAATAACAAAGTTGCTTAGGAATATGAAAACTAACAACCTTACAATAGCAATCAATTTGGCGTGATGAGTAGTTAACCTTAAAATCACATCAAAAGCAAATATCTCTATAGAAATAAGGTTAACAGGTAATGTGATAGTGCCAACTTGAATCAAGCAAGATTTTTAAACAACGGATGTAATGAAAGTTTCTCCTAACGGAGTCTCCATAAATATGTCAAAGTCTAATTTCTCCGTAGTCAAGTTCAAACGTTGAGCGCAAGCAAGAGAGATAAAAGAATGGGTAGAACCGGTATCTAGTAAGGTATAAACTTCGCAAGAATTTATAATTAACTAACCCGTGCTAACTTCGTTCGGGTTCCTCGTATTTTGACCGGTCACGACAAACGCTCTTCCAGGAATCGTTGACTTTGACTTTTCTTGGACATCCTTTTGAGTCACCATTCCCACTGGACTGGGTTTCGATATCGTACAATCTCGAGCGATATGTCCTTCTTTTCCACAATTATAGCATACCTTAAACTGTTGTGGGCAGTTTGAATGATATGTCCCTCTTTCCGCATTTTTGTAACATACGATAGATGGTCTTTCTCCTCCTTGGAACCAGTTGCCACTTGGGCGCGGACGCCTTCACATGGTCGTTGTTGAATCTCCCCTTTTAAAATCTCCTCCCAACTCGCTTCTTCTATTTTCATGGCCACGATTACCACCGTAGTGGTTACCGCCTTTGTCCGTATTCTTCTTTCTCCATTTGGTTATCATTATTCGATGGTCGCTATCTTCTAGATGATCCTCGGTTATGGTCCCTCGGTTGAACGTATTCGTTATCTCGCTCTAACAATTGAGCCTGTTTACAACATCCCGAATAGAGAAAAATTTATGAGAAATGAGATATCGACGTATGTCGGGTTTCAAACCTCTCGAAACATCCGCGTCATCGCTTCCTCATTCTCCACCAAATGAGGTGCAAACTCGATAACTCCGCGAACTTCGCCTCGTCTTTGGGACACACCGTCATATTATTCTCGCTTCTAGTCTAATAAACTCCACTTCCTTCATATGATTTAATACTTTCGGGAAGTACTTGTCATTGAACTGCTTCAAACATCTCCCATGACATCTTTGAAGTGCGGTGGGATGGGTACGCTTCACGATTCCCACCAATGTCGCCTCCCACGGAACATAAAGGTGGCGAATGGAACCTTCTGTTCCTCCGTACATCCCAAGACATCGAATATCTTGGTAATTTGTTTGACCCACGCCTCCGCCTTAATCGGATCGGCTTTCCCCGCAGTGCAGTGGTCCCAACTCTTTGAACCTTGCTTGTTTGTGACCACCCGTGAATTACTATCATTTCTCTCCATTTTGAACACGAGTCTCCCTCGTCTCGATTTTGCATGAACTGCAAAAAGCTTCTAAACATCCCCTCGTTCATCATCTCCGCTCGGTGGTGTTGTTCACAGGGAGGAACATTGCCACTGTTGCACGTTCTCTCCTCGTTGGTGAGTACAGCATCTCCACGGTCTCATTTACACCACTATTAATATTCTCATTCGACATTCTCAATTCATCGCCATAAAACAAGGGTTAATTAAATAAATTAATAAATCACATAATACCCCTATATTATGACCAACCAACAATAAGCTTAGGTAGGACACACTAGCGAAGGATTTACTCGTCTCTCCCTCCTAGTTCTATTCCTCGATCTCCGCCAGAGATCATATCCCTAAGCTCGATACCAACCGTGATTTACCCCAAAATAGGTCCATTCCATCCAACCCATTCTCGAGTCGCCAAATACATGGTACGAAACAACTACAACTTTATTATCACAACAATAAACTCATGAGTTTAAATACAAATATTATCTTCTAGACAATATTTATACTCAAATAAATCCTCATCACATTTATTGATACATTATTTTACAATAATGGTGAGGACTACTAAACAACTCTCTCTAGAACCTTCATTCCATACCCGACTAGTACTCGCTACATTCTCGCCTCCCGAGAAGAAAAATGGAACAACAAGGAAAAGGGTGAGCTCAACTAGCCCAAGAAAGAATGTTATGACTAAGATAATATACAACAAATTATCGTTAGTCTCCAACAGGAAAAATCGATAGAATACAATAGACAACAAGTTTCGGATCAATATTCGCAATGCGAAATAATAATTCATAGAAGAGAGTTACGTAGAGATGAAATCTACTATAATCTATGAATTTAACATACCATCATCAATATTTTATCCTGTAACATCAATCAATATTCATCTCAAATCAAATATTCATCTTTGCACTACTGGCCAAAGATATTCATCAATCGGTCATGTTCATCTCAACACTGCTCATCTTTGCACTAAAGGCCAAAGATATTCATCATCATCTCATGTTCATCTCAACACTGTTCATCTCATCTTTTGCTTCTGAAGGCCAAAGATATTCATCGATCGATCGTGTTCATTTAAACACCGCTTCATCTTTGCATCTGTTCATTTTTCAAAACACCGCTCATCTTTGCACTACAAAGCCAAAGATATTCTTCAGAATTCATTCATCTTGCACATTCATCTGCACATGTGCCAAAGATATTCAATAATATCATCATTTAAGATTGAGGATGATGAAAAATATTTTTAAAGAACGAATCCAAAGAAACAAAATGACAAGGATTAAGGATTAAGGATTCGTACTTTGTTTTATCCATGTCCAACAATACCTCAAAAATAATCATAGTGAAGTAAAATTCAAGAATGATCAAAACATGGATACAATCAAAGCTAGTATCCAGAATAGATATTTTAGACGAAAAGAAAAATTTTCATTTTTCTTGAATAGTCTTAAGTATTCGTGAATAGTGTCAGTATACGTGAATAGTCTTAGTATCGTGAATAGTAACTCAACACCCAAAGATAGAAATTCCACAAAAAACATCTTCACGCTTCATGAATAGTACTCGTGAATAGTAACTCGTGAATAGTAACTCATGAATAGTAACTCGTGAATAGTAACTCATGAATAGTAACCCCGACATGAAAAAGTTCCAAATTTGATAAAAAGTACCAACCAATATTTCAGCATAATAATATTGAAGAATTAATATCATTTGAGAAGAAAATAACATCCCTTACCTCAAAGAATCGATTACTTGGAAGGAAAGATCGGAGTGATCTTTGAATGAAACTTGTAATGAATAAAGAACTCTCAAAGTATCTAAATACTCACAAAATACACTCAATAATATAGAGAGAGAAAGAGAGAACTTGTTTTCGTGTGATTTTCAATTCTAACTTAGCCCTCTATTTATAGGAAAATGTTAGCACGCCGAAGCAGACTTAACCTGCAACCTGATGGCTTTACCTGCTACTATTCCCACCCACCACATTTGAAAATTCAATTCAGCACATTTTTCACCAACCACAAGTGGGGCCCACTCAATTCTAGAATTTTCCACCAAAATCAATTATAACCCTAATTTCCGAATCAGACACCTCTTAAAATTCACAACAAATCATTCGTGAATTTTTATCTGTTCAAAATTTGTGGACATATACTCAACTTATGTATGTATAACATACCCAAAATTACCACAATCCAACGGTCGGATTAAAAATTATAACCCCGCAATATATCTCAAAACCCCGATTTGATTTTTAACACCTCCAATCCGATAAAAAATACCGATAAAACACCTCAACATTAATTCCTTCATTAATAACCACATAAATAAATCCATCATTTATATTCATATAAAATAAATATTTCCTTATCATATGAATCAATAATTAATTATTCACAAATAATATTACGAGAATCACAATTATGATAACCAGTAGTTCCTAAGAAAGAGGGGCTTTCCAATAAGGATCTCTCCTTCTTGGGCGCATGAATTAGGTGACCAAACCTCTCCTTAGACGAACTTTCTAGACATTGCCAATAATGTTATCTAATAATATTATTCAAATAATATGAATTATTGATCCGATAATGGGAAATCTTCATGCGTGACAATTATTGAACAACAATAATATAAAATATCAACGCAACAATTATTGAATCAATAAAATAAAATATTGAATAAAGAACTCACGTGAAAAATTATTGAGTAGTGCCATCTTACGTATTTAATCAATAATTCAACAATCTTGTATGCGACCGCAAGTATTTCTTTATGCAACCACGCGTACATCAGATTTTAACCACCGGGTATTCCAACAGGTCTTAATTGTAAATAACTACGCCTGCAATATTTATAACCACCCAAACTTTGTCGTTTTCCTCATTCAATCGCTTTTTGTTTATGGGCCCACACATGGGTCACAGCGCCGTCGTCATTAATATTCCCCGACAAGATCGAATATTCCACGACCAAACGAATATTCCCCGACAAAAATGAATATTTTATAACCACTTGCTTATTTTGAAATATTTACGTATTTAACCCTTAACTATCCACATTAATCAAATCAACCCTTACTATTTCAAAATAATAAATAAAGGAAATTCCTTTTTATTTAAAAAAAATTTCGGGGTCTTACATTCAAGGTCTATCTCTTCTTCTTGGAGTGGAGTCTCGCTTTCTGGCATTGACCTCTCTACGATCACATTCTCATGCTCTACGATTTCATTGTCTGGTACTACGCTCGTAGTGTTGAGCTCGACGACTTCATTCGTAGTGTCTGCACTATCGGTCGTAGTGTCTTGAGGCACTGTTTTGTCTAAGTCAGTTTCATCAAAGATGATGTGTATCGAGACTTCAACATTCAGTGTCTTCTTGTTGAACACTCTGTAAGCTTTAGTGTCTGTGGCATACCCAAGAAAGATCCCTTCGTCTGACTTGGGCTGGAATTTTGTCAGATACTGCTTTCCATTGTTGAGAATGTAGTATGCACAACCAAAGACATGGAAGTAGCTGACACTTGGCTTCCATCCTTTCCACAGTTCGTAGGGCGTCTTCTTGATCGTAGAGTGAATTAATGATCTGTTCTTCGTGTAGCATGCAGTGTTGACAGCTTCTGCCTAGAAATATTCAGGCAGATGTGTTGCTGCAAGTAGAGTTCTTCCAGCCTCTATCAAAGTTATGTTCTTTCTTTCAGCTACTCCATTTTGTTGAGGAGTTCGTGGAGCTGAGAAGTTATGACTGATCCCATTATGTCGTGCGTAATCGGGTCCATTTCTGAGAAGTCGAATTCTCTTCCAAGATCACTCCTTATGGCCTTGATTTTCTCTCCTTTCTCGTTCATCACCAGTCTGAACATCTTGATTAATTCAGAGCTCGTTTCATCCTTTGAAGTTAGGAAGAATACCCATTTGAATCTGGTGTGGTCGTCGACTATGACTAGAGAGTACCTTTTTCCTCCAAGACTAGTTGTTGGGATTGGCCCAAAGAGATCCATGTGGAGCAACTGCAGAGGCTTATCAATAGAGTTGGCAGTTTTGCTTTTGAATGAACTTCTGGTTTGCTTTCCAAGCTGACAGGCATTGCATAGCCTTTCTTTTATGAAGTTGAACTTTGGTAGGCCAGCTACGAGATCTTTTGATGCCAGTTTGGACATGCTCTTGAAGTTTAAGTGAGACAACCGTCTATGCCATAGCCAGCTCATTTCTTCAGATGCTTTTGCCAGAAAACATATTGTCTCATCTGAGCTTAGTTGACCAAGATCCACTGTATAGACATTTCCTTCTCTTATCCCGGTTAGCTTTACAGCAGATGTCTTCAAATCTCTGACTTGACATTGGTTGTTGAGGAATGTCACTTGATGACCCTTGTCGCAAAGTTGATTGATGCTTAGAAGGTTGTGTTGCAGACCTTCTACATATGCTACCTTGCTGAAAGATACTACACCATTGCCAGCAGAGCCATATCCTCTTGTCTTGCTTGAGTAGTTGTCTCCAAAGATGACTGAGGGATCCTCCTTTTCTATGTAGTTAGATAAGAGGGCTTTGTTCCCGGTCATGTGCCTTGAGCATCCACTGTCCAGATACCATGTAGTGATCATGGAGCTCTTTTCCTATCAAAATATTGAACCTTCATTTTGGTACCCATATTTGCATGGGTCCTTCTTTGTTAGTGCCTTTGGGGACCCAAATCTGTTTAATCTTGGGTCTCACATGCATGGAATTATAATAACACTTGGCAGACTTGTGACCATATTTATTGCATATAAAACACCTAGTATGATGCATGCCAGTGTGTGCATGATGATTCATCCTCCATTTGGACTTGTGTGGTTCTTTAATTATCCTTCTGTTAAATTGATTCCCATTTTTCCACATGTCCTTGAATTTCATAAATAGTGATGAGTGTGCCTTACCTCTACTGTACCTTCCCGGTTGATTCGTAGAGTTGGACTTGCTTGAGTCTACGATTCTTCGAGGCTAGTGAGTAGAGGTTAGGTTACTCTTCTCTTTTATGAACCCCAGACCAGCATGAGATCCTTTACTCCTATGAGTAAGAATGGAGACAGTAGGACAAGGTTGAACTTGTTCTTCCTTCTGTGAGGATTTCACAAAGGTAATGCTTCTACTGAAACTTGAGGCATTACTAGTGCTAGTTTCCTTTGTCTTTTCCACACAAGGCTCTGAGATGGATTCCCCAAAGCTTAGGCACATTACATCGTCGATATGCTTCTCTCCGACTAGAGAGCGAAGCGATCCATGGATGATGAGGATTTGTTCCATTCAGAGATAGTCTTCTCTAGATCCTCAATTTTAGAGGTTAGATTAGACTATCTTTGTGCTTTGAGTGTGTTTGTCTGTTTTAAAGTCTCATTCTCAACCTCAAGCTTGGAAAGAAGATTAGTACTTAGAAGGGCTGTTTCAAGCTCTTCTTGAACTTTCTTCTTCTCCTCTTAAAGAAGTGAATGATCTTTAGACAATACTCTGAACCACTTCATATATTGATGTAGATCGAATTGGTCATGCATGCGGTGCGCTTCTTAAGTCATTTATATCTACATCGGTGAGTTGAAGTCAAATACCTCATCGAGACTTACATCATATATGTTAAGGTTTTGTTTGTCCTTTGCATGTTTGGCCATTTGGCACAGATTGGCCATTTGTGGTTCTTCTTCATCTCCTGAGTCGACATTTGAGTCATTATCCCGAATCACTCCATGATCCTCCAAATTACCGTGCCTTTGTCTCTCTTACGAGGCCTTTTGTTTCCTTTGTATTCCTTCTTTTCATGTCGTTTCTTTCTTTAGTTCTTCTCTTAGAGGTTTGTTGCGAATTTGGCAATGAAGTGGCGAGCTTCTTTGCGGTTGTAGCATAGATCATTTATTTGCTCTCTGGGTCGTCAGTTGTAGTTCTTGACCTTCTTTGGCTTGCTAGTTTTGCCTTGTGCGCATGAATCTTCTCAGTCTTTTTACCAGCATAGCAAGGTCTTCATCATCGTCTTCATCATAATCAGAGTCAATCTCAGTGTTGACCTTTGATGCACCTTCATTTGCCTTGAGAGCAACACCCTTATCCTTCCTTCTTCCTTCTGATAAGGTTTCAGCACGTTGGGTCAGCTCTAGTTCGTATGTCAGGAGATTGCCATATAGCTGTTGAACTGTCATCTCATTAAGATTCTTTGACTCTCTTATTGCAGTGGTCTTGGCATCCCACCTGCTTGGTAGGGCTCTCATGAACTTTATGGTCAGATCTTTGTTAGGATAGACCTTTCCATATGCTCGTAGAGAGTTGAGCAGAACGTTGAATCTTTCATAGGTGGCAGTTACGTTTTCTCCTTGGACATGAGCAAACATTTCATCATCTTTGTGTCGAAAAGAGATTGTTTGTTCTCTCTAACTTCTTCTGGGTTCCTTTCGTGCATGATCGGCAGTGCTTCCCAAACTTCCTTAGCTGTTTTGTTGTTGACAACATTTTCAAACAGATCATCTTCTAAGGATTGGAACAGGATGTTCTTGGCCTTTTTGTCAAGTTGGACAGCTCTCTTCTCGTTGTTCATCCATTCTTCTTTAACCTTGATTTGCATTCGGTTTGGATCATCGATTGGTAGGTGCAAGCTTTGTTGGAATATAGCGCCCATTTTGAATCGGTCTTAAATAGATCTTCATCTATTGAGTCCATGTATCGCTTGCATCCCGACTTTCCAGCTTAGCAAATTTATCCTTGTTGCACATTGGTGGCTTCTTCACGCCTCCCCATCCTCTGGATTAAGCTTGGTACGAGTGCCATTGGATCTACTAAAGCTTGTAAGCTGTAAAATAGAACATGCTCTGATACCAATTGTTAGTTCCTAGTAGGCACAATAGTTATCTAGAAGGGGGGTTGAATAGATATTTAAAAATCTTTTTATTTTAAACTTATTATTTGATAATGATTAAAACATTGCTGAATAATTGTTTGTTTTAATCTTCTATACCAAGCAATGGAGTTATGAGAGTGAGGAAGTTATGGCGGTTATAACAGATATAGCAGTTATAGTATGAATGTAAAGACACAGTCGTTTTAAGTGGTTCAGAGCACTTAAAGATCCTATTCCACTCTTCTACTTCGACAAGTAGGTAATCCACTAAGGATGTCTTTTACAACTTCTGAATCACACAAATTCCTTCTGACCAAAGTGAGCCTAGGAACTCTTAGTTCACTCTTGAACTCTTCAAGTCCAGCAGACTTGGCTTTCTTACAGTTCACTACGAACTCTTCAAGTCCAGCAGACTTGGTACTCTTCTTCAGTTGGTTGATAATGTTGAGTTCTTGATGGTTGCAACTCAGTTGATGTGTAAGCACTTGTTCTAAAGAACTGAGTAGCTGAGCAAGCTTTGCAATATCTCAGATCGTAGAGTTGAGCATGAGAGAGATGTTCACGTTATTTGTTCAATGCTTGCTTAGTTCTCTCTCATCAGTCTGATCTGCATATATGTGATCTTGAAAACTATCCGTTGGATCCATCTGTTGAGGCATTAAATGCATTTGACTTTTTTGATCTTTGATGGAGACATTTCTGCACATCTTCTGAAACTGCATTCTGGCCCACTGACACTGCAGACTGCTTTCTCACCTAACACCTGAAAAGGTGTTTTGCCCCCTTACAAATGGTACTTTCCTTAGCTTCTTCAATACGCTTCTTTGTTGCATACTAGGGATATTTCTTATTACTCTGGGAATGATGAGAGCTGCAACGTCTAGAATCCATTCCTCATATGTTGGAATCTGTCATCACACAAATCATGAGGCTCGACGTTTTCTGACATAAGACAGATGCTCTACGATTCATATCATGATACTCTACGATTCAGATTGTAGTGTCTTATCATCTTGGTGCCTGGTTTGATGCTAACAGTCGAGAGCACTGCGATTCTTCTTAAACCTCTGCACACTACGATCTTCACTTGCTCGTGTTGTTACTCTACGTTTCCGAGAGCACACTACGATCATTGACTTGTAAACTCCACGTTTCCTTCAGCACACTACGATCGTCGAGATGGCTCGGCAAACGTTGGGACCACTCTACGATTTTTGAAGAGTCCCTTCAAGGCAGGCACACTACGATCTTCGAAGCTCTACATTTTTCTGCCTTGACTTCTGCAATGTTGATCAGATGATACACTACGATTTCTTCGAAGGCTATCTATTACATCTCAAGATCAACCTAACAGCTTTGATCTTTCTATCTATACATTCCATTACAGAATGATATACTTTAAGAGCTTAGATCAACCTAACAAATTTGATCTATCACTAAGTCCTTGTACATATATTACTTGGAACGACTTTACAAATAATCATGAGCATATACATTAAAACATCAAATCATAATATGCATTCTCCCAATAGATGTGTTGGGATATATATATAAATCATGGATGGATGTTTATATGGATGCTTATATATAATGTTGTGTTGGGATTGAAAGCAGGTACAAAGCAGGATATATTTTTTTTGGGAAATCCATAAAACAGGAAAAAATATTTTTTAAAAAATAGCAACATTAGCGACCGCATGCGGTCGCTACTACAAACCGCAGTCGATGATAACCTTTTGGACTTTAGCGATTGACGCGGTCGCTATTTCTGGTCGCTGGCACGTATGCCATGTCATCCCTGACAACTGACTCAGCATGACTCAAATTAGCGACGGCGTCGATCGCTGATGGCGGTCGTTGAGAATTCGGTCGCTCATAATGGTCGCGGGTTTCCAACCAGCAACCAGATTACCTACGACTCATATCACCGACTTTTTCGTCATTTCTACTAATCATATGCGACCGTATGCGATCGCTGATATGCGGTTGCAGATAAGCCTTTTTCTTGTAGAGACTTGACTAAAGTGAGAAGTAAGCCCACGAAGTTAGTTTTAATATAACTAATTGGTATTGTGATCTTAATGGTATATGTAGGGTATTTGGCGAACGCTTGTAATAATTGTGTAGCTTACACACGAGGCAAGTTTCCTAAACCCTAATTTTATATTGAGCAAGTTTCATATTTCTGATGTGATATTGTAATGCAAGTTTCCTAAATCTTGTATTTATGTTGAGCAAGTTTCTTGTTCCTAACTTGACATCGTTGTGCATATTTCTAAAACTCTAATATTTTATTGAGCAAGTTCCTAATAATTGTTCTTGCCATTCAAAGCATAAATTGTTCAAGTTCATTATTTCAAATGAGATTTTCTAACTCTTCTGGATATATCACTTTGTATATACAATGTTTATTCAATAGTATATTGTTGATATTCAATCTTCGACTTAATTATTGTTGTTCAATCTTATATTATTGAGTTAAACCCTCGAATAGAAAATAAACCTTTATTGGTTGGACTAATCCATAATTGACAAGTGTTCTAAAATTCTAGAACCACTGATAAGCTAGTTCTAAACTAAACTTTCTTTAATGCAGAAAATTCTAAAGTCAAACTGAGATGAACAACCCTAACATAGAGGATTATGTATGCGTTAACGTTTAGATATTTGTGCACAATACATGGTACGAAGGTCTGATCCCCCTAAGTAAAAAGTAAAAGTCTGTATAGTCTAATGACTGTTAAAGGTTGAAGTAGAAATACTTAATAACCTTGGGACATAGTTCATGGTCTTAAAGACCCTCAGATATAAACCTCAAACTTGTTTACCAATCTTGACTCGAAGAACAAGTTCTTAATTATTCGGTATTCATTAATTACTATTATGTTACTGCTATTATCACTCTTTATATCAGTGAGCAATTGTTTGCTCACTCTTGCATTTAACACTGCAGCTAAAGTTGAGAAATTTGATGAGCCGTCTTCTAGCAAAGGAAAGGGCAAGATGTCCAAGTGATGAAGAGTTATATGAATTGAATTAACTGAATTTATGTTATAAGACTTATGTTATTATGTGATGTATTCCGCAGACTTATGTAATAATTAAAGGTTAGATTACCTAGGAATGTTTTAAGTTGATGTAACCCTTTAATGGAGAAGATATTTATTTAAGTTATTTAAGTTATGTCTTTATCCTTGTTTATGGGTAGTTAGATGTAAAAATTTTGAAAGTGAGAACCAAATCCTATGGGAATGAAGTACCCTTGATTTGGGGTGTCATGAAGTTGGTATCAAAGCTTTAGGTTATGAACCTTAAAGTGGAAAAATCTTAGGAAGTAACCTTTAAGGAGATAGAAAATATAGTGGTGATAAACTCTTATCGAGTTCTAAGGAATGAATTAAAGAATTCATTGAAGATAAAACGAAACAATAAAAGACTTTATGTGCTATGTGTTAATAACCTATGTACTCGCGAGTATCGAAGAGTATCACGTGATAAGTAAAACTTAAAAATATTTTTTTTGTCAAGATGTCTAACGTTGGAGGATCCAATCAAGCTAGGAAAGAGATACCTCAGGTACCTAGGGATGAGGAGCCCCAAGATGTTCACGTTGTTCGGGAGCAGTTGATCCAGAGGGAGCCTTCTCTATTGGTTGCTGAGGAAGGACAGAAGAATGAGCATGTGTCTTATCCAGAGGAGGAGGACTCTGAGGAGATAGAGGTGGAGGATGAGGAAGAGGATCCTAAGGAGTTTCCACCAAACTCCATATCAACTGAGATGTATATGTTATGTTTGTATTATTCATGAACGCAATCAAATTGCATAAAGTAAGCGGAAACGTGATAAAATAGGGTTTTTCAATTTTACAAACCGTATACCCGGATTATCCTTTATGCACAATTATTAATTAAACGAAAATATAAAGAACAAGAATCATACCCCTAAAGATTCGAGCTTCTCAAGTCTTATTTTATTTAATTATATGTATTTCGACTCTTAAATGCACAACTCCAAATAATGCAAATTAGAAACTCCTTTCTAATTTCATTCTGCCTTGGCCAAGGACCACTGGGTTGTCATTTATCGAATCACATAGGACATTTCTCTTCTTTTACTAGAAGTGGTAGATTCTTTATTGATCATACATTATCTCCATGTACGACTTATTATACCCAAGCATACCCTTTGATATACCCTAAAGGTCTTAAGGAATAAGTCAAAGTATAACTCATCATACACAAGATACTATGATGATCTCAAGTCCAAGGATCACTTGTACTACTATCACTACAGGAATTCTTATTGACAGACAAGTAAAACTCCATTAGGTATTCCTTAGCGAGCCACGTTCAGTGAACTTATTCTCTAATAAGCACCTATATAATTGCTTTAGTGTCTCCATACAAATGATCATGAGATCAATCATCCTCATCCAATGAGCAAGCAACGTATGTACCAATCTATCCGGATTCACTAATCCCCAATTTAGTAATCCAACGATTGGAAACTATTTTAGTTTTAAGCTTTCTAAGAATTTAGATCTCATTAGAATGATTATCATCATTATTCTAAAAGCATTACGTAAAACTATGAGTTTATCACATAATATAAAGTAGCATCATGTAGAAAGCCTTTAATAAATTAATAGTTTTTATTAATAAATGAATAAGATTGTTACAAGGTATATGTTTTATCATCAAACATGATTGGCTTGTGTGCATATTGTTAGGTTTGTAATATTCATGAACGCAATCAAATTGCAAAAATAAGCGGAAACGTGTAAAAATCAGAGTTTAAAAATTTTTACAAACCATATACCCGGATCACCCTTTATGCACAATTATTAATTAAACGAAAAAGATGAATAAGAAACATACCCTTGAAGATCCGAGCTTCCTCAGGTACAAGTTCACCTCCAATCCTTTTCACGTTCAACTTGAATCCACCGGGTTTTGTTCCTTCCTTTGATCAACGTTAGCCACCCAAGTGTTTGGCCTCTAGAGGTGATCCACCAAGGAAGAAGAAGGATTCAAGAAGATGGGTGGTTGGCTAAACCCTAGTTTTTCTATCTCTATAGAAAAGAGCGTACTCTCCACTTTTGGAATTATTACGTATCCTATTGATATCCGATATAAGACACCTCTTATAAAGATATCGGGTAACCTTATTTAATAAAATAAGGTATTATTTAATTAAACTCTTTTAATTAAATGGGCTCCCCTAATCTCATTAGGGATAATTAATTAAACTCCTTTAACTAATTTTCCTCCTAATCCTATTAGGAATAAATGAGAGTACTTATATTAAATTAATTCCTAAACTCTTTTAGAAATTAAAATAATAATAATAATTGTAATAATATTAATAAGACTCCTCTTATTAATTTATATTTAATATTTCTAAAATATTAAATAATAAATATTAAGCTATTTAATTTATTCTATCACCATAGATTAAATTAAATATACATAACATATTATTACAATTATGCCATTACCTTCTTAAATAATTATTCTTCCTTTTATGGTGTGACCCTTTAGGTTCTCCATATTAAACCGGTTGTGAATAAATCAATTAGAATAATTCTAATCTTATTTAAATAAATAAATTAAACAATTAATTTATTTAAATAAATAATATTTATTCTACAATAGGGATAAGCCTCCCTAGCGATCAACGACTTTCCGGATAATATAGATTTCAACATTAATCATAAAAGAACCTTTGAGTAAATAGTTCTTTGTGACGCCCCCAAAATTAGGTATACGCCACCCATCTTGGGTCGCCACTTACATGGTACATAAATTCAAATACAACTTACTAATATAACTGTCCGGTGTACATTACGACATAAATCGTGAGTTTGAATACAAATATTGTCTACTAGATATTATACAAACTCAAAAGGAGTCCTCATTACAACTATTATCACACTATTTCACGTAATAGTGAGGACTACTAATGCTATCCTCCTGGACCATTACTCCGCTCCCCGACTCGTCTCAAATATGTTCTCATTTCCAAGAGAATAAAGGAAAGAAAGGGTGAGCTCAACTAGCCCAAAGAAGAAATATTATGACTAAGATAATGCGTAATAAATTATCATTAGCCTTCAACAAAGTTGTTAAACCGATAAAATACAATAGACAACTAGTTTAACTCATAATGAATATGCAATCCATTAAAAGAGTCAAGTAGAAAATAAAGTCTACTATCTTTTAGGTTTTAAAAGGTTTTCATCAATTTTTATCATTTGAGACTCGACTTTTTAATAAATAAACCACCACATCTAATCATTCCCTGCACCACGGTCCAGGATTTTCATCAAATTATCAATGGTCATGACTATACCGAATCACCCCGGTCATAATCATACCAAAAACTATCCATCACCGCATTACAACAGTGCCACCGAGGACTTTTATCACATCATTTATAACAAGCCATGATTATACCGAATGATCCCCGGGTCATAATCATACTAAGTTCATCTATGCACGTAAGCCAAAGATAACATGATATATCATGAGGATGATGACAATGACATAGTAATTCAATAAAACAAGTTCAAAATTATTAAATCCATGAATTATTAACGTCCAAATTGTCAACATGATACTCGCTTTAGTGAGAGTAAAATTCAAGAATGATCGTAAGAATATTTCCATGAAAAGATATCTTTGGATGAAACGCAAATATCAAGGATATTCTACTAATTTCATGGAGTATAGAAGTCAAAGTTTTAACTTAACCGGGTATAATAAAGAATGGAATAACAAAAGAAATCACCATGCATGCGGATTGCAGATGAGACGAAGTTATTCCAACAGAATAATAATAATCGGAACCAAAGTCGTGAAATTCACAATCAAGCGGTGATGTTCCAACAAAATAATAAAGATGGAACCAGCATCCGTGTAAAACACATGAGATAGGATATTCCAATGAATGATAAAGATTTTAACCAGTCCTGTAAAACACACGCATGTGATGTTCCAATGTAATAATAAAAAGCGGAACCAGTTCTGTAAAACACACATGCATGGATGTTCCAATGTAATAATAGAAGAATGTCACCAAGTATAGGGTAAATCACAGATATACGAAGTTATTCCAATGTAATAATAAGCAATGGAATAACATAAGGATTTCACCAAGTATAGGGTATGCCGCGTATCTGAAGTTATGTATAGGGTATGCCACTTTTACAAAGTTATTCCAACGTAATAATAGTGAATGGAATAATGTAAGTTCTCTTCAAGAAGAAAGAATAACACCCTCACCGTAAAAGAACCTAAATATAGAAGTAGTGAAGTAGCGAATACTCTTCTTTCTTTCTATAATTTTCTCTATAGCTTCTCTCTATAATTTCTCTCTCTAGAGTTTCAATGAATTAAGAAAAAAAATGAAAGAATGAGCTTCTATTTATAGGAAAATGGAATGCATAAGTAACTAATCCATGAACGGTCCGTATTGATTTACTTTAATCGACGGTCCATATTTAAAGAAAAATCTTTTAAATAAAATATAATATATTCTATTTATATAAAAACATTTTACTATGCAAACACTATGCAATACTATGCAAAACACTATGCAAAAACACTATGCAACACTATGCATAATAAAATATAATATATTCTATTTATAGAATAACTTTAATAAAGTATTCTATTTTATATAAAGATGTTTCGCTTTTATTACGTTAATAATACGAATAAAACAAAACGTCATTATCGCTATAATAATTCATATTATTAATCGACAATAATGGAATCAAACCGAGTGACTTCTCACATAAGCATCAATAATCAATACCGTATAGCTACTATGCAACCACACGACATCGTACTTTTACTACTGAAGTAGTTCAACAAGAACTACGGTAAAACTTCCGCCGTTATTTCAATAAAATATTTTTGTCGTTTTCTCAATCCGAATGATAATTACGCTAGGGGTCCACCAATGATTGAGCCGTTGTATACGAATATTCCCTCGCTAAATCGAATATTCTCCCACCAATCGAATATAATATAACCACTTGCATACTTTGCAAAATTTATAAATACTACCCACAACTATAATATTATCTCAAATTCACACCATAATATTAAAAATTATTTCGACAAAATTTAAATCTTTATTGATAAAATCACTGGGGTCTCACGATTCTGTATAATTCAATCCTTCCACCATACAATGTCCCAATTAAATATAAGACATGGAATTCTTTATCTCTTATTTTATTTAATTATATGTATTTCGACTCTTAAATGCACAACTCCAAATAATGCAAATTAGAAACTCCTTTCTAATTTCATTCTGCCTTGGCCAAGGACTACTGGGTTGTCATTTATCGAATCACATAGGACATTTCTCTTCTTTTATTAGAAGTAGTAGATTCTTTATTGATCATATATTATCTCCATGTACAACTTTGTTATACCCAAGCATACCCTTTGATATATCCGAAGGGTCTTAAGGAATAAGTCAGAGTATAACTCATCATACACAAGATACTATGATGATCTCAAGTCCAAGGATCACTTGTACTACTATCACTACAGAATTCCTATTGATGAAAAGTAAAACTCCATTAGGTATTCCTTAGCGAGTCACGCTCAAAGGAACTTATTCTCTAATAAGCACCTACATACTTGCTTTAGTGTCTCCACACAAATGATCATGAGATCAATCATCCTCATCCAATGAGCAAGCAACATATGTACCAATCTATCCGGATTTACTAATCCCCAATTTAGTAATCCAACGATTGGGAACTATTTTAGTTTTAAGCTTTCTAAGAATTTAGATCTCATTAGAATGATCATCATCATTATTCTAAAAGCATTGCTTAAAACTATGGGTTTATCACATATTATAAAACAAAGATCATGTAGATAATTAAAAGCCTTTAATAAATTAATAGTTTTTATTAATAAATGAATAAGATTGTTACAAAGTATATGCTTTATCATCAAACATGATTGGCTTGTATGCATACTACTTTCAATCTCCCACTTGCACTAAAGCCAATCGTCATGGTATCTCATACTCTTCTTCTCTAAGTGACGATTATCCTGTCATTTGGATAAGCTTTAGTTAATGGATATGTAATGTTGTTCATGAGAGTCCACTATCTCTATAGTGATTTCCCATCTTTCAATGATTCTAATAATCAAATGAAAGTACACAACACATGTTTAGATCCAAGATGAGACTTAGGAACTATTCCTAGTTCTGTAATGAACTTTTAATCCAAAAAATTAACTTGCAGCTTCATTTATAGCTATATACTTTGTCTTTATCACTAAACCAGCAACTCTTTGCTGTTAGGAACTTTTCCAAGTCACTGCACCACTGTTCAAGGTAACCCTTTACCTTAAAGTGGATTTTTCTGTCGTCTTGGTCTGTTTGAAAAACATGAGTCTGTTAAGCCCTCTAGTTTTAATTTAGACCCACCATGAATATGATCACATCCTTAGTGCTTGCTAAGCACTTTAAGATGTTTTCACCGACTCATAGTGAACTTCTCCCATAATATGACCGATCAACATCAGGTCTAGTACATTTCATTGCATACATGATTGTCACTCATGCGACCTCTCTTTTCAGGAGTCTGTGGGGACTATTAAGAGAGATACACTCCATAGCTCATCGACATGAGACATCTCTTGGAGTTTACCATGCTAAACGACTTTAGCATCAAATGAATATACGCCTCGGGTTAAGTCGAGCATCCTCTTAAATCTATCTATATAGATTTATATCCCCAATTAAGATACTCTTCCAAATCATTCATGGAGGAATGTTTGGACAACTTTATCTTTACTGATTGTAGCATTGGTATGTCATTCCTTATCCGTAGTATATCAACATATAGTACTAGGAATGTTACGATGCTCCCACTGACCCTTTTATACACACTAGGTTCATTCTTATTTTTGATAAAATCAAACTCTTTTGATTGCCTCATCAAAATGAATGTTCCATATTTGAGAAATTTGATTCAATCCATTTCTCTGAGTGTCTACAACACTTACCTCATCGTATGTAACTGGATCATCATCTTCTATGATGTGTACCTCATCATCATCATCTATGATGAATCCATACCTCCCAGGTATCTTCGGTACTATTCCAGATTTACGATTCAGTTGTGGTATAATAGGTCTATCTACAGGTTCCTCTTATTTGACTTATAGTATTTTGTGGTTCTTGAACTCTTCAAGATCAATTATCCTCCCACTAGCCCCTTTTAATGATAAACACCTTTATCTTAGAAGGCAGCGTGTTTCGTAACAAACACCTTTTGCTAAGTAGAATTATAGAACATATACCCTAAACTTACTTTAAGATGTCCCACAAATCTGTACATGTCAAATCTTGTCCCAAGCTTATCCTTTGAAACCGTTTCACATAAGTTGGACAACCCCTTATCTTAACATACTTAAGATTAGGAATCCTCCACATCCATAACTTTTATGGAGTCTTGGGGTGGATTTAGAGATTACCTTTTCAGAGATATCACGACCATTTCTAGGACATGATCCTGAAGGATACCGGAATGTCGGTAAAATCATTATGGATCGCACCATGTTCAAATATATACGATTTTTCCTTTCGGATACATCAATCAATTATTATGTATCGAGAGGCGTCCATTATGAGAAAACCATTTGAGATGATCTAGAAACTTATTTCACAAGTATTTATTCCTTGATCTAATCAAAGAATCTTAATACATTGTCAATTTGTTTCACTTCAATTCTTTGAACCTTTCAAATAATTCACACTTGTATTCAACAAATACATATATTCAACTCTTTGAATGATCATCTCCTTTTCTCATACTAATTTGTTCAATATGCAAAAATTATTTTCATGTAAGTCAAGTATACAAAATTTATTAAGTATTTCGATTCTATACAAAACATTATTATTATAAATAGAACAACAATTGTTCTTAATTATAATACCAAAGATTTCATTGTCCAACAATAAAATGGAAATAATATTTTTAACAAGAACTGGAATACAATAACTTATTGACTTAATAGATTTGCGTAGGCATTGCTAAACTATAAGTTTATGGCTAATATGGCAACCTTTGTTACATTTCCGCATATAGGATTACTTATATTTGTTTAGCTTTCTACTTACCTGATCCTTCATAAATCTATATTTATGATAACCAAAGTCGGTATCTAATACCCAAGTAGAACCTTGACTTAAAGAAAAATTTATTTCAATCATGAACAAAAAGCTGTATTATAAATCAAACTTCACTAAGCTTCTTTGGTTAGCCTCTCTGCATATAGTTTCTTTCCAAAGGTCCGGGCTTATTGCGGTGGAAGCAAACTCCTTTGCTATCCATATCGGTTTTGTTCTTATTATCCTTTGTTTATGCCTTTCTATATACCTTCTTTGAATCGTTCTTCTTTTCGAAGATCCTTTGGCCCTACCAAGAAGACATGGTCTTTCTTGGTTGGAAAGTGACTCTCATCATTTTTCAACATGTTAAGCAAATCAACGGTTTATATCTAGCTTGTTTATATGAAAAATTCCCAACAATTGTGAAAGGAGTCCGGGAGTGAGTGCAAGATCAAATCTTGGCTCAACTCTCCATCCATGACAAAACTCGTTGTCCTAATTGATCAATCAAATTGATAATGTTAAGGACTTTTATCTGTATTGTAGTGTCATCGGTTATTCTAGATCGGAAGAGCTCCTTAGATATCTGATATCTATCAGTCCTACTTTCCTCACCATCAACTACTTGATGTGCAGGAATATAGTAGAAGTATCCATAGTTTCATGCTGACGCTGAAGCTCGTTACTCATAGATGCGAGCATGATGCATTGAGCCAACTGTGCATCATCTTGCCACTTTCTAAAAGTAGCAATCTCTTCCTCAGAGGCATTGTCTGCAACCATTGTAGGGATAGGCGTATTAAGGACATAAGATAGCTTTTCAGCTATGAGAACTATTCTCAAATTCCTTAACCAATCCGTTTAATTCGGTCTGGTTAATTTAGCATCTAATATGCTTCGCAGTGATAGTAATTTTAGACATTGTAAAATTCTGTAAATGAATTTGTAATTAATAACATTTTAACATACATTCTTTTATTAATTACCAAAATAATTTAGGTCTTGTTTTAAATTGGTATCTCCCACTATTTTCTTCAAACTATATTACCCTCACTTATATAGTTCGGCAAAATCTAATTAAAGATTTGCTAGTGAGAATGAGGATCCCATTTCAAATGTATATAGCCTTGTGGTGACACAACAAACTATATATAAATAAATAGGTAGACAACTTTTGTCAATTACATCAACTATGCAACTCCTTTTCTCTTGCCTCTTAGATTATTTTGATCAAGTGGTGGCACATCCGAATCAAAATTATCCAAGTTAAGTCCGACCTAGCACTCCATATATTCAAAAAAGAAAAATATCATCCTTGTGGTGACACAACAAAATAATATTGTTCAATTTTCTTTATAAGCATCAAATGTGATAAATTAACATCTTAAATACTTAATACTTGCCTTGTGGCGACACAACAAACTATATTAAATATTTAATACTCTAATAATTTTATCATGCTAGAAGGCGACGTTCGATATTCCAAATATCTTTGAACGCTTAGGACTTAATATAAAAAATTGAGGGGTTTGTTATTAATTTGTCTCATCTTGTTTAATAGCTATATGCAAATATATATATAAAATACGTGTCATATTAATGAACATGCGAAGCATGTTTGCATAATATATGATATATATAGTATAAGCATGCACATATAGAATACTATATTCTACCCGGATTAATTATGGACTTTTATTCTAGTTTGGTTCACTAGAGCCACCAAGTGAACCAAAAGGTCAAACCCTAGGGGTGCAAGAAATAATATTTAAATATAACTATTACATTTAAACCCGGGTTCCATTACAAATGGGTCTTCAAGCGCTCCTTGCTCTTTGATCTCCAATTTTTCAAAATTAATTCTAACTATTCCTATTACAAAACTATTTAAAATAAATAGAAACCTTGATCGCCGATCGAGGGAAGTACATAGAAGAGAGATAGAATTTACATTAAGAAAAATTAGAGAAGACGAGGTACGCACACCCCATTTAATAAAACTCATACATTCATGCATCCAACTAAAATAAAATCCAATCATATTGGTCAATAGTCCATAATCAATCCCATTAATTATCATACACATCACCATATGCATCAATAAATAACATTCATCTCATGAATAATAAACATTTAATATATATATTGATATCATTTAATGGGCAAATTTAGTTAGTATAAAATCTAATTTTGAATCAAAATAAACTCCTTTATTTTAATCCAAATTTAAATTAAAATAAAACTATTTTATTTTAATTTATCCAATTTTGAATAAAATAAACTATTTTATTTTAATCAAAACTTTTAATCAAAATAAACTCCTTTATTTTAATTAATTATGGAATCCAATTCCATATATATATAAAAAAACTTTTATTAAAGGAAACACGAATTCTTTTTCCTATTCACAAATAAACTCTTTTATTTTGAATAATATGAAATCTTATTTCATATCTAAATAAACTTCTTTATTTAAGGAAATACGGATTCTATTTCCTATTCACAAATAAACTCTTTTATTTTGAATAATATGAAATCTTATTTCATATCTAAATAAACTCCTTTATTTAAGGAAAAATAAAATCCAATTTCAACTCCAATTAGTTATCATGGAATCCAATTCCAACTCTAATTAGTTAGCATGAAATTTAATTTTAAAATTAAAATAAACTTTTTATTTTTAGATTAAAATAAACTTTTATTTTAATTATAAAATTATTAAAATATTATATATATATATATATATATATATATTACTAAGTAATATAATATATATTATATATATAATATTTTACTAATGTCAAAGAAAACGTGATGCCCATCATTCTTTTTTTATTATTATTGTTTTCCGCTATACGCTGGCGTAATTGGTATTGGTCACTGATTTGTATCATATATATATATATATATATATATATATATATATATATATATATATATATATATATATGGCTTGTAATACTTTATGATAATCATAAGATTCATTATACGCGTGGCTATGTTTAACGCTTTCTCTACGTGGTTAAACTCACTTGTAACATCCTCGCTCACTTACAACACTACTTAGCGAGAATCGCGTGGGTGACGCATGAATCACGCAATTCATGAGTCTTTATTTTTATTTTTTTAATAAATTTTATACAATAAAATTATGCCCAATTAAATTGCTCTTAAACACATATCAACATACATATCAAATTAAAATAATTAATAATTTGCATAAAGGTTTGGCTCTGATGCCACTGTTAGGTTTGTAATATTCATGAACGCAATCAAATTGCAAAAATAAGCAGAAACGTGTAAAAATCAGAGTTTAAAATTTTTTACAAACCATATACCCTTGATCACCCTTTATGCACAATTATTAATTAAACAAAAAGATTAATAAAAAATCATACCCTTGAAGATCCAAGCTTCCTCGGTATAAGTTCACCTCCAATCCTTTTCACGCTCAACTTGAATCCACCGGGTTTTTGTTCCTTCCTTTGATCAACGTTAGCCACCCAAGTGTTTGGCCTCTAGAGGTGATCCACCAAGGAAGAAGAAGGATTCAAGAAAATGGGTGGTTGGCTAAACCCTAGTTTTTCTATCTTTATAGAAAAAGAGCGTACTCTCCAACTTTTGGAATTATTACGTATCCTATTGATATCTGATATAAGACACCTCTTATAAAGATATCAGGTAACCTTATTTAATAAAATAAGATATTATTTAATTAAACTCTTTTAATTAAATGGGCTCCCTAATCTCATTAGGGATAATTAATTAAACTTCTTTAACTAATTTTCCCTCCTAATCCTATTAGGAATAAATGAGAGTACTTATATTAAATTAATTCCTAAACTCTTTTAGAAATTAAAATAATAATAATAATTGTAATAATATTAATAAGACTCCTCTTATTAATTTATATTTAATATTTCTAAGACATTAAATAATAAATATTAAGTTATTTAATTTATTCTATCACCATAGATTAAATTAAATATACTTAACATATTATTACAATTATGCCATTAACTTCTTAAATAATTATTCTTCCTTTTATGGTGTGACCCTTTAGGTTCTCCATATTAAACCTATTGTGAATAAATCAATTAGAACAATTCTAATCTTATTTAAATAAATAAATTAAACAATTAATTTATTTAAATAAATAATATTTATTCTACAATAGGGATAAGCCTCTCTAATGATCAACGACTTTCCGTATAATATAGATTTCAACATTAATCATAAAAGAACCTTTGAGTAAATAGTTACCGTATAATTCAATCATTTCACCATACAATGTCCCAATTAAATATAAGACATGGAATTACTGTCAAGTCTTATTTTATTTAATTATATGTATTTCGACTCTTAAATGCACAACTCCAAATAATGCAAATTAGAAACTCCTTTCTAATTTCATTCTGCCTTGGCCAAGGACTACTGGGTTGTCATTTATCGAATCACATAGGACATTTCTCTTCTTTTATTAGAAGTAGTAGATTCTTTATTGATCATATATTATCTCCATGTACAACTTTGTTATACCCAAGCATACCCTTTGATATACCCTAAGGGTCTTAAGGAATAAGTCAAAGTATTACTCATCATACACAAGATACTATGATGATCTCAAGTCCAAGGATCACTTGTACTACTATCACTACAGGAATTCCTATTGACAGGCAAGTAAAACTCCATTAGGTATTCCTTAGCGAGTCACGCTCAAAGGAACTTATTCTCTAATAAGCACCTACATACTTGCTTTAGTGTCTCCACACAAATGATCATGAGATCAATCATCCTCATCCAATGAGCAAGCAACATATGTACCAATCTATCCGGATTTACTAATCCCCAATTTAGTAATCCAACGATTGGGAACTATTTTAGTTTTAAGCTTTCTAAGAATTTAGATCTCATTAGAATGATCATCATCATTATTCTAAAAGCATTGCTTAAAACTATGGGTTTATCACATATTATAAAAACAAAGATCATGTAGATAATTAAAAGCCTTTAATAAATTAATAGTTTTTATTAATAAATGAATAAGATTGTTACAAAGTATATGCTTTATCATCAAACATGATTGGCTTTGTATGCATACTACTTTCAATCTCCCACTTGCACTAAAGCCAATCGTCATGGTATCTCATACTCTTCTTCTCTAAGTGACGATTATCCTGTTGTTGGATAAGCTTTAGTTAATGGATATGTAATGTTGTTCATCGAGTCCACTATCTCTATAGTGATTTCCCATCTTTCAATGATTCTAATAATCAAATGAAAGTGCCACAACACATGTTTAGATCCAAGATGAGACTTAGAACTATTCCTAGTTCTCAGAATGAACTTTTAATCCAAAAAATTAACTTGCGACTTCATTTATAGCTATATACTTTGTCTTTATCACTAAACCAAAGAACTCTTTCTTTGTTTGGAACTTTTCCAATTCATCGCACTACTGCTCAAGGTAACCCTTTACCTTAAAGTGGATTTTTCTCGTCGTCTTGTCTGCATCGAAAAACTTGAGTCATTAAGCCCTCTAGTTTTAATTTATACCCACCATGAATATGATCACATCCTTAGTGCTGGTTAAGCACTTTAAGATGTTTTTCACTAACTCATAGTGAACTTCTCCATAATATGACTGATCAACATCAGGTCTCGTACATTTCATTGCATACATGATTGTCACTCATGCGACCTCTCTTTTCAGGAGTCTGTGGGGACTATTAAGAGAGATACACTCCATAGCTCATCGACATGAGACATCTCTTGGAGTTTGCCATGCTAAACGACTTTAGCATCAAATGAATATACGTT
The DNA here is from genome assembly GCA_020205615.1 of Panax quinquefolius. NCBI lineage: Eukaryota > Viridiplantae > Streptophyta > Magnoliopsida > Apiales > Araliaceae > Panax > Panax quinquefolius. Next base: position 104,359,435 of record CM035160.1, on the reverse strand, counting down.
CCTTGGGTTAAGTCGAGCATCCTCTTAAATCTATCTATATAGATTTATATCCCCAATTAAGATACTCTTCCAAATCATTCATGGAGGAATGTTTGGACAACTTTATCTTTACTGATTGTAGCATTGGTATGTCATTCCTTATCCGTAGTATATCAACATATAGTACTAGGAATGTCACGATGCTCCCACTGACCCTTTTGTACACACTAGGTTCATTCTTATTTTTGATAAAATCAAACTCTTTTGATTGCCTCATCAAAATGAATGTTCCATATTTGAGAAACTTGCTTCAATCCATTTCTCCGAGTGTGTCTACGACACTTACCTCATCGTATGTAATCGGATCATCATCTTCTATGATGTGTACCTCATCATCATCATCTATGATGAATCCATACCTCCTAGGTATCTTCTTGACTATTCCGCATTTACGATTCAGGCTTTTGGTATAATAGGTCTATCTACGTGTTCCTCTTATTTGACTTATAGTATTTTGTGGTTCTTGAACTCTTCAAGATCTATTATCCTCCCACTAGCCCTTTTAATGATAAACACTTTTATCTTAGAAGCGCCGTGTTTCGTAACAAACACCTTTTGCTAAGTAGAATTATAGAACATATACCCTAAACTTACTTTAAGATGTCCCACAAATCAGACATGTCAAATCTTGTCCCAAGCTTATCCTTTGAAACCGCTTTCACATAAGTTGGACAACCCCTTATCTTAACATACTTAAGATTAGGAATCCTCCCTGTCGATAACTTTTTTGGAGTCTTGGGGCCGGATTTAGAGATTACCTTTTCGTAGATATGTAGCCATTTCTAGGACATGATCCTGAAAGGATACTTTGGAATGTCGGTAAAATCATTATGGATCGCATCATGTTCAAATATATACGATTTTTCCTTTCGGATACATCAATCAATTATTATGTATCGAGAGCGTCCATTATGAGAAAACCATTTGAGATGATCTAGAAACTTATTTCACAAGTATTTATTCCTTGATCTAATCAAAGAATCTTAATACATTGTCAATTTGTTTCACTTCAAATTTTTGAACCTTTCAAATAATTCACACTTGTATTTCAACAAATACATATATTCAACTCTTTGAATGATCATCTCCTTTTCTCATACTAATTTGTTCAATATGCAAAATTATTTTCATGTAAGTCAAGTATACAAAATTTATTAAGTAATATTCCATTTATACAAAACATTATTATTATAAATAGAACAACAATTGTTCTTAATTATAATACCAAAGATTTCATTGTCCAACAATAAAATGGAAATAATATTTTTAACAAGAACCGGAATACAATAACTTATCGACTTAATAGATTTGCTCAGAGGCATTGCTAAACTATAAGTTTCTATGGCTAATATGGCAACCTTTGTTACATTTCCCATACATAGATTACTTATATTTGTTTAGCTTTCTACTTCTCGCTGGTCCTTCATAAATCTATATTTATGATAACCAAAGTCGGTATCTAATACCCAAGTAGAACCTCGACTTAAAGAAAAATTTATTTCAATCATGAACAAAAATCGTATTATAATCAAACTTCACTAAGCTTCTTTGGTTAGCCTCTCGCAAGATGCTTCTTGCAGCTTTCTTTCCAAAGGTCGGTGCTTATTGCGGTGGAAAGCAAACTCCTTTGCTATCCATATCGCTTTTGTTCTTATTATCCTTTGTTTATGCCTTTCTATATACCTTCTTTGAATCGTTCTTCTTTTCGTAAGATCCTTTGGCCCCCGGTAAGACATGGTCTTTCTTGGTTGGAAAGTGACTCTCATCATTTTCAACATGTTAAGCAAATCAACGAAGGTTTATATCTAGCTTGTTTATATGAAAAATTCCCAACAATTGTGAAAGGAGTCCGGAGTGAGTGCAAGATCAAATCTTGGCTCAACTCTCCATCCATGACAAAACTCGTTGTCCTAATTGATCAATCAAATTGATAATGTTAAGGACTTTTATCTCAGTATTGTAGTGTCATCGGTTATTCTAGATCTAAGAGCTCCTTAGATATCTCGATATCTATCGGTCCCACTTTCCTCACCATCAACTACTTGATGTGCGGAATATAGTAGAAGTATCCATAGTTTCATCTTGACGTTGAAGCTCAAGTACTCATAGATGCTGAGCATGATGCATTGAGCCAATCAGTACATCATCTTGCCACTTTCTAAAAGTAGCAATCTCTTCCTCGTGAGGCATTATCTCGCAACCATTGTAGGGATAGGCGATTATGACATAAGATAGCTTTTCAAATTATGAGAACTATTCTCAAATTCCTTAACCAATCCGCTTAATTTTGGCCCGTTAATTTAGCATCTAATATGCTTTGCAGTGAGATAGTAATTTTAGACATTGTAAAATTACGTAAATGAATTTGTAATTAACAACATTTTAACATACATTCTTTTATTAATTACCAAAATAATTTAGGTCTTGTTTTAAATTGGTATCTCCCACTATTTTCTTCAAACTATATTACCTCACTTATATAGTTCGGCAAAAAATCTAATTAAAGATTTGCTAGTGAGAATGAGGATCCCATTTCAAATGTATATAGCCTTGTGGTGACACAACAATCTATATATAAATAAATAGGTAGACAACTTTTGTCAATTACATCAACTATGCAACTCCTTTTCTTTTGCCTCTTAGATTATTTTGATCAAGTGGTGGCACATCCGAATCAAAATTATCCAAGTTAAGTCCGACCTAGCACTCCATATATTCAAAAAAGAAGAATATCATCCTTGTGGTGACACAACAAAACAATATTGTTCAATTTTCTTTATAAGCATCAAATGTGATAAATTAACATCTTAAATACTTAATACTTGCATTGTGGCGACACAACAAACTCATATTAAATATTTAATACTCTATTAATTTTATCATGCTAGAAGGCGACGATCGATATTCCAAATATCTTTGAATGCTTAGGACTTAATATAAAAAATTGAGGGGTTTGTTATTAATTTATCTCATCTTGTTTAGCGCGCATGCAAATATATATATAAAATACGCGTCATATTAATGAACATGCGAAGCATGTTTGCATAATATATAATATATATAGTATAAGCATGCACATATAGAATACTATATTCTACCCGGATTGATTATGGACTTTTATTCTAGTTTGGTTCACTAGAGCCACCAAGTGAACCAAAAGGTCAAACCCTAGGGGTGCAAGAAATAATATTTAAATATAACTATTACATTTAAACCCGGGCTCCATTACAAATGGGTCTTCAAGCGCTCCTTGCTCTTTGATCTCCAATTTTTCAAAATTAATTCTAACTATTCCTATTACAAAACTATTTAAAATAAATAGAAACCTTGATCAGCAGTCAAGGGGAAGTACATAGGAGAGAGATAGAATTTACATTAAGAAAAATTAGAGAAGACGAGGTACGCAGACCCCATTTAATAAAACCCATACATTCATGCATCCAACTAAAATAAAATCCAATCATATTGGTCAATAGTCCATAATCAATCCCATTAATTATCATACACATCACCATATGCATCAATAAATAACATTCATCTCATGAATAATAAACATTTAATATATATATGTTAGGTTTGTAATATTCATAACGCAATCAAAATTGCAAACTTTAGCGGAAGCGTGTAAAATCAGAGTTTAAAAAATTTACAAACCATATACCCGGATCACCCTTTATACACAATTATTAATTAAACGAAAAGATAAAGAATAAAATCATACCCTTGAAGATCGAGCTTCCTCGTGTACAAGTTCACCTCCAACTTTTTCGCGTCAACTTGAATCCACCGGGTTTGGTTCCTTCCTTTGATCAACATTAGCCACCCAAGCGTTTGGCCTCTAGAGGTGATCCACCAAGGAAGAAGAAAATTCAAGAAGAAGAAGTGGTTGGCTAAACCCTAGTTTTCTATCTCTATAGAAAGGTGTACTCTCCCAACAATTGGAATTATTACGTATGTTGAAAAAGTCAACAACCCATACCACCCATAATAAGACTCCTCTTATTTATAGATGTGGGCAACCCACCTTAACAATTAAGGAATTGGGTTTATTTAATTAATTAAATTTTTTAATTAATTAAGCTCCCTAATCTTATTAGGGATAATTAATTAAACTCCTTTAACTAATTTTCCTTCCTAATCCAATTAGGAATAAATGAGAGTACTTATATTAAATTAATTCCTAAACTCTTTTAGAAATTAAAATAATAATAATTGTAATAATATTAATAAGACTCTCTTATTAATTTATATTTAATATTTCTAAAATATTAAATAATAATATTAAGCTATTTAATTTATTCTATCACCATAGATTAAATTAAATATACTTAACATATATATTACGATTATACCATTAACTTCTTAAATAATTATTCTTCCTTTTATGGTGTGACCTTTAGGTTCTCCATATTAAACCCATTGTGAATAAATCAATTAGAACAATTCTAATCTTATTTAAATAAATAAATTAAACAATTAATTTATTTAAATAATATTTATTCTACAATAGGATAAGCCTCCCTAATGATCAACGACTTTCCGTATAATATAGATTTCAACATTAATCATTAAAGAACCTTTGAGTAAATAGTTACCGCATAATTCAATCCTTCCACCATACAATGTCCCAATTAAATATAAGATATGGAATTACCACAAGTCTTATTTTATTTAATTATATGTATTTCGACTCTTAAATGCACAACTCAAATAATGCAAATTAGAAACTCCTTTCTAATTTCATTCTCGCCGCCAAGGATTACCGGGTTGTCATTTATCGAATCACATAGAAATTTTCTTCTTTATTAGAAGTGGTAGATTCTTTATCGATCATACATTATCTCCATATACAACTTATTATACCCAAGCATACCTTTGATATACCCTAAGGGTCTTAAGGAATAAGTCAAAGTATAACTCATCATACACAAGATACTATGATGATCTCAAGTCCAAGGATTACTTGTACTACTATCACTACAGAATTCCTATCGACAGCAAATAAAACTCCATTAGGTATTCCTTAGCGAGCCACGCTCAAAGGAACTTATTCTCTAATAAGCACCTACATACTTGCTTTAGTGTCTCCACACAAATGATCATGAGATCAATCATCCTCATCCAATGAGCAAGCAACGATGTACCAATCTATCCTGATTCACTAATCCCCAATTTAGTAATCCAACGATTGGGAACTATTTTAGTTTTAAGCTTTCTAAGAATTTAGATCTCATTAGAATGATCATCATCATTATTCTAAAAGCATTGCTTAAAACTATGGGTTTATCACATATTATAAAACAAAGATCATGTAGATAATTAAAAGCCTTTAATAAATTAATACTTTTTATTAATAAATGAATAAGATTGTTTACAAAGTATATGCTTTATCATCAAACATGATTGGCTTGTATGCATACTACTTTCAATCTCCCACTTGCACTAAAAGCCAATCGTCATGGTAACCCATACTCTTCTTCTCTAAGTGACGATTATCCTCGCCGTTGGATAAGCTTTAGTTAATGGATATGTAATGTTGTTCTTGAGAGTCCACTATCTCTATAGTGATTTCCATCTTTCAATGATTCTAATAATCAAATGAAAGTGCCACAACACATGTTTAGATCCAAGATGAGACTTGGGAACTATTCCTAGTTCTAATGAAACTTTTAATCCAAACAATCAACTTGCAGCTTTCATTTATAGCTATATACTTTGTCTTTATCACTAAACCAAAGAACTCTTTGTTGTTTGGAACCTTTCCAATTCACTACACCACTGATCATGGTAACACTTTACCTTAAAGTGAATTTTCTCGTCGTCTTGGTCTGCTTTGAAAAACTTGAGTCCATTAAGCCCTCTAGTTTTAATTCGCACCCACCATAAATATGATCACATCCTTAGTGCCAAGTAAGCACTTTAAGATGTTTTTCACTAACTCACAGTGAACTTCTCTAGAATATGACCGATCAACATCGTGTCTCGTATATTTCATTGCATACATGATTGTCACTCATGCGACCTCTCTTTTCGTGAGTCTGTGGGGACTATTAAGAGATATACACCCATAACTCATCGACATGAGACATCTCTTGAGTTTGCCATGCTAAACGACTTTAGCATCAAATGAATATACGCTCCTCGGGTTAAATCGAGCATCCTCTTAAATCTATCTATATAGATTTTATCCCCAATTAAGATACTCTTCCCAAACCATTCATGGAGGAATGTTTAGACAACTTTATCTTTACTTCGATTGTAGCATTGGTATGTCATTCCTTATCCGTAGTATATCAACATATAGTACTAGGAATGTCACGATGCTCCCAATTTTGGACACACTTTTTCTACACACTAGAACTCTTACCTCATCAAAACGATGTAACTCGATCATCATCTTCTATGATGTGTACCTCATCATCATCATCCATGATGAATCCATACCTCCTAAGTATCTTCAGCCCCTATTCCGCATTTATTTATTGGCCAGGTACAATAGGTCTATTCTACGTGTTCCTCTTATTTGACTTATAGTGTTTTTTGTGGTTCTTGAACTTTTCAAGATCTATTATCCTCCCACTAGCCCCTTCAATGATAAACACCTTTATCTTAGAAGGCGCCGTGTTTCGCAACAAACACCTTTTGCTAAGTAGGATTATAGAACATATACCCTAAACTTACTTTAGGATGTCCCACAAATCGACACTTGTCAAATCTTGTCCCAAGCTTATCCTTTGAAACCTTTTCACATAAGTTGACAACCCCTTATCTTAACATACTTAAGATTAGAATCCTCCCCGTCCATAACTTTTATGGAGTCTTGGGGCCGATTTTGAGGTTACCATTTTCGTAGATATGCAGCCATTTCTAGATATTATCCCGTAAGGATACCGTAATGTCAAGAAAAATCATTATGGACCGCACTATGTCCAACAAGGTACGATTTTTTCATTCGTATACATCAATCAATTATCACAGATCGATGATGTCCATTATGAGAAAACCATTTGAGATGATCTAGAAACTTATTGCACAAGTATTTATTCCTCGATCTAATCAAAGAATCTTAATACATTGCCAATTTGTTTCACTTCAAATTCTTTGAACCTTTCAAATAATTCACACTTGTATTTCAAAAAATACACACATTCAACTCTTTGAATGATCATCTCCTTTTCTTATACTAATTTGTTCAATATGCAAAATTATTTTCATGTAAGTCAAGTATATAAAATTTATTAAGTAATATTCCAGCTTCTATATAAAACATTATTATTATAAATAGAACAACAATTGTTCTTAATTATAATACCAAAGTTTTCATTGTCCAACAATAAAATGGAAATAATATTTTTAACAAGAACTAGAATACAATAACAACTTATCGACTTAATAGATTTGCTCGTAGTAGGCTGCTAAACTATAAGTTTCTATAGCTAATGCAAAGAACCTTTGCTTCATTTTCCACACATAGGATTACTTATCTTTGTTTAACTTTCTACTTCTTGCTGGTCCTTTCATAAATCTATATTTATGATAACCAAAGTCGGTATCCAATACCCAAGTAGAACCTCGACTTAAAGAAAATTTATTTCAATCATGAACAAAAAGCGTATTATGTAACCAAACTTCACTAAGCTTCTTTGGTTAGCCTCCTCGTAAGATGCTTCTCGCAGCTTTCTTTCCAAAGGTCCAAAGCTTATTGTAGTGGAAGCAAACTCCTTTGCTATCCATATCGCTTTTGTTCTTATTATCCTTTGTTTATGCCTTTCTATTTACCTTCTTTGAATCGCTCTTCTTTTCGTAAGATCCTTTGGCCCCTACCAAGAAGACATGGTCTTTCTTGGTTGAAAAGTGACTCTCATCATTTTTCAACATGTTAAGCAAATCAATGAAAGTCGATATCTAGCTTGTTCATATGAAAAATTCACAACAATTGTGAAAGGAGTCCGGAGTGAGTGCAAGATCAAATCTTGCTCAACTCTCCATCCATGACAAAACTCGTTGTCCTAATTGATCAATCAAATTGATAATGTTAAGGACCTTTTGTCTGCATCTTATAGTGCCATCGGCCATTCTAGATCGGAAGAGCTCCTTAGATATCCGATATCTATCAGTCCCTACTTTCCTCACCATCAACTACTTGATGTGCGTGAATATATAGTAAGAGCATCCATAGTTTCATGTCGACGCCAAGCTCAAGTACTCATGGATGCGAGCATGATGCATCGAGCCAATCAGCATCATCTTGCCACTTTCTAAAAGTAGCAATGTCTTCCTCGTAGGCATTGTTCTGCAACCATCATAGCAGGATAGGCGATTAAGGACATAAGATAGCTTTTCACTATGAGAACTATTCTCAAATTCCTTAACCAATCCGCTTAATTCTTGGCCCGTTAATTTAGCATCTAATATGCTTCGCAGTTGATAGTAATTTAGACATTGTAAAATTCTCAGAAATGAATTTGTAATTAACAACATTTTAACATACATTCTTTTATTAATTACCAAAATAATTTAGGTCTTGTTTTAAATTGGTATCTCCCACTATTTTCTTCAAACTATATTACCCTCACTTATATAGTTCGCAAAATCTAATTAAAGATTTGCTAGTGAGAATAAGGATCCCATTTCAAATGTATATAGCCTTGTGGTGACACAACAAACTATATATAAATAAATAGGTAGACAACTTTTGTCAATTACATCAACTATGCAACTCCTTGTATTTTGCCTCTTAGATTATTTTGATCAAGTGGTGGCACATCCGAATCAAAATTATCCAAGTTAAGTCCAACCTAGCACTCCATATATTCAAAAAAGAAAAATATCATCCTTGTGGTGACACAACAAAACAATATTGTTCAATTTTCTTTATAAGCATCAAATGTGATAAATTAACATCTTAAATACTTAATACTTGCCTTGTGGTGACACAACAAACTCATATTAAATATTTAATACTCTATTAATTTTATCATGCTAGAAGGCTTACGCTCGATATTCCAAATATCTTTGAACGCTTAGACTTAATATAAAAAAATTGAGGGGTTTGTTATTAATTTGTCTCATCTTGTTTAGCGCGCATACACATATATATATAAAATACGCATCATATTAATGAACATGCGAAGCATGTTTGCATAATATATAATATATATATATATAGTATAGGATGCACATATAGAATACTATATTCTACTCCTGATTGATTATGGACTTTTATTCTAGTTTGGTTCACTAGAGCCACCAAGTGAACCAAAAGGTCAAACCCTAGGGGTGCAAGAAATAATATTTAAATATAACTATTACATTTAAACCCTGCTCCATTACAAACGGGTCTTCAAGCGCCTCGCTTCTTTGATCCTTGATCTCTAATTCTTCAAAATTAATTCTAACTATTCCTATTACAAAACTATTTAAAATAAATAAAACTCGATCGCTAAATAAGGGAAGTACATAGGAGGAGATAGAATTTATATTAAGAAAAATTAGAGAAGACGAGGTACGCAGAATTCATTTAATAAAACCCATACATTCATGCATCCAACTAAAATAAAATCCAATCACATCGGTCAATAATAGTCATAATCAATCCCATTTATTATCATACACATCACCATACGCATCAATAAATAACATTCATCTTATGAATAATAAACATTTAATATATATATTGATATCATTTAATGGGCAAATTTATTTAGTATAAAATCTAATTTTGAATTAAAATAAACTCCTTTATTTTAATCCAAATTTAAATCAAAATAAAACTATTTTATTTTAATTTATCCTATTTTGAATAAAATAAACTATTTTATTTTAATCAAAATTTTAATCAAATTAAACTCCTTTATTTTAATTAATTATGGAATCCATTCCATATATCCATATATATATATATATATATATATATATTTATATTATATATATAAACTTTTTAAAATATTTTTAATTAATTATGGAATCCAATTCCATGTAAAAAAAAAATCTTTATTAAAGGAAACACTTGATATTCTTTCCTATTCACAAATAAACTCCTTTATTTTGAATAATATGAAATCTTATTTCATATCTAAATAAACTCCTTTATTTAAGGAAATTAGGATTCTCTTTCCTATTCACAAATAAACTCTTTTATTTTAAATAATATGAAATCTTATTTCATATCTAAACAAACTCCTTTATTTAAGGAAAGATGGATTTACTTTCCTATTCACAAATAAACTCCTTTATTTTAGAAAATAAAATCCAATTTCAACTCCAATTAGTTATCATGGAATCCAATTCCAACTCTAATTAGTTAGATGAAATTTAATTTTAAAATTAAAATAAATCTTTTATTTTAATATTAAAATAAACCTTTTATTTTAAGATTAAAATAAACCTTTTATTTTAATTATAAAATTATTAAAATTAAAATAAAACTTTATATTTTAATATTAAAATAAACTTTTATTTTAAAATTAAAATAAACTTTTATTTTAATTATATAATAATAAATATATATATATATATATATATTCGTAATATATATATATATATATATATATATATATATATATATATATATATATATAAGATTATTACTTTTACAAGATTTCCGTGACCTGCTAGGCTGCCATCTCAAAACAAAAAATCCGTGCATCCAAAAATTAAAAAAAAACGTGCACATGCTTATGTTCCGTATATGCTGTGACATTTGGTAGCCATGAATTCCTTTAAAATTCCTTACGTGGCCCATTAAAAAAAAATCAAGGGAACAGGATTCACGTGCTATGTATCATATAAGTATATTGGCCGAAAAGGATCACTTACACTTTTGAAAGAAAAAAAAAAAAACAATTCACGTTTTTTTTTTTTTTTTTAAATTTTATACAATAAAATTATGCCCAATTAAATTGTTCTAAACACATATCAATATACATATCAAATTTGAAACAATTAATAATTCGTGAGATAAAGGTTCGGCTCGATGCCACCATTAGGTTTGTAATATTCATAACGCAATCAAATTGCAAACTTTAAGCGCTAAGCGTGTAAAATCGAGTTTAAAAATTTACAAACCATATACCCGGATCACCCTTTATACACAATTATTAATTAAACGAAAAGATAAAGAATAAAATCATACCCTCAAGATCGAGCTTCCTCGTACAAAGTTCACCTCCAATCCTTTTCGCTCAACTTGAATCCACCGGGTTTGGTTCCTTCCTTTGATCAACGTTAGCCACCCAAGCGTTTGGCCTCTAGAGGTGATCCACCAAGGAAGAAGAAAAAATTCAAGAAGATGGGTGGTTGGCTAAACCCTAGTTTTTCTATCTCTATAGAAAGTGGCGTACTTCCCAACAATTGAATTATTACGTATGTTGAAAAAAGTCAACAACCCATACCACCCATAATAAGACTCTCTTATTTATAGATGTGGGCAACCCACCTTAACAATTAAGGAATTGGGTTTTATTAATTAATTAATTTTTTAATTAATTAAGCTCCCTAATCTTATTAGGATAATTAATTAAACTCCTTTAACTAATTTTCCTTCCTAATCCAATTAGGAATAAATGAGAGTACTTATATTAAATTAATTCCTAAACTCTTTTTAGAAATTAAAATAATAATAATTGTAATAATATTAATAAGACTCTCTTATTAATTTATATTTAATATTTCTAAAATATTAAATAATAATATTAAGCTATTTAATTTATTCTATCACCATAGATTAAATTAAATATACTTAACATATTATTACGATTATGCCATTAACTTCTTAAATAATTATTCTTCCTTTTATGGTGTGACCCTTTAGGTTCTCCATATTAAACCTATTGTGAATAAATCAATTAGAACAATTCTAATCTTATTTAAATAAATAAATTAAACAATTAATTTATTTAAATAATATTTATTCTACAATAGGATAAGCCTCCCTAAATGATCAACGACTTTCCGTATAATATAGATTTCAACATTAATCATTAAAGAACCTTTGAGTAAATAGTTACCGCACAATTCAATCCTTCCACCATACAATGTCCCAATTAAATATAAGACATGGAATTATCACAAGTCTTATTTTATTTAATTATATGTATTTCGACTCTTAAATGCACAACTCCAAATAATGCAAATTAGAAACTCCTTTCTAATTTCATTCTCGCCGCCAAGGACTACTGGGTTGTCATTTATCGAATCACATAGACATTTCTCTTTTTTTGTAGAAGTGGTAGATTCTTTATCGATCATACATTATCTCCATGTATAACTTATTATACCCAAGCATACCTTTTGATATACCCTAAGGGGTCTTAAGGAATAAGTCAAAGTATAACTCATCATACACAAGATACTATGATGATCTCAAGTCCAAGGATTACTTGTATTACTATCACTACAGAATTCCTATTTACGTGCAAATAAAACTCCATTAGGTATTCCTTAGCGAGCCAATGCTCAAAGGAACTTATTCTCTAATAAGCACCTACATACTTGCTTTTTAGTGTTCCACACAAAAATGATCACGAGATCAATCATCCTCATCCAATGAAGCAAGCAACGATGTACCAATCTATCCTGGATTCACTAATCCCCAATTTAGTAATCCAACGATTGGGAACTATTTTAGTTTTAAGCTTTCTAAGAATTTAGATCTCATTAGAATGATCATCATCATTATTCTAAAAGCATTGCTTAAAACTACGGGTTTATCACATATTATAAAACAAGATCATCATGTAGATAATTAAAAGCCTTTAATAAATTAATACTTTTTTATTAATAAATGAATAAGATTGTTTACAAAGTATATGCTTTATCATCAAACATGATCGGCAGATGCATACTACTTTCAATATATTGATATCATTTAATGGGCAAATTTAGTTAGTATAAAATCTAATTTTGAATCAAAATAAACTCCTTTATTTTAATCCAAATTTAAATTAAAATAAAACTATTTTATTTTAATTTATCCAATTTTGAATAAAATAAACTATTTTATTTTAATCAAAACTTTTAATCAAAATAAACTCCTTTATTTTAATTAATTATGGAATCCAATTCCATATATATAAAAAAAAAAAATTTTATTAAAGGAAACACTTAATTCTTTTTCCTATTCACAAATAAACTTTTTTATTTTTTAATAATATGAAATCTTATTTCATATCTAAATAAACTTCTTTATTTAAGGAAATACGGATTCTATTTCCTATTCACAAATAAACTCTTTTATTTTGAATAATATGAAATCTTATTTCATATCTAAATAAACTCCTTTATTTAAGAAAAATAAAATTCAATTTCAACTCCAATTAGTTATCATGGAATCCAATTCCAACTCTAATTAGTTAGCATGAAATTTAATTTAAAATTAAAATAAACTTTTTATTTTTAAATTAAAATAAACTTTTATTTTAATTATAAAATTATTAAAATATTATATATATATATATATATATTATTACTAATATATATATATATATATATATATATATATTTTTACTAATAATCAAAGAAAATATGATGCCCATCATTCTTTTTTTTTTTTTATTGTTTTCCATTTATCTTATATGTGGTATACAGTGGTATTTGATTTGTAATATATATATATATATATATATATGGCTTGTAATACTTTATGATAATCATAAGATTCATTATGCACGTGGCTATGTTTAACGCTTTCTACTGTGGTTAAACTCACTTGTAACATCCTGCTCACTTACAACACGGCTTAGCAGAAATTGTGGGTGACGCGCAAATCACGAATTCGCGAGTCTTTATTTTTATTTTTTTTAATAAATTTTATACAATAAAATTATGCCCAATTAAATTGTTCTTAAACACATATTAACATACATATCAAATTAAAATAATTAATAATTTGCATAAAGGTTTGGCTCTGATGCCACTGTTAGGTTTGTAATATTCATGAACGCAATCAAATTGCAAAAATAAGCGGAAATGTATAAAAATCAGAGTTTAAAAATTTTTACAAACCATATACCCGGATCACCCTTTATGCATAATTATTAATTAAACGAAAAAGATGAATAAGAAACATACCCTTGAATATCCGAGCTTCCTCAGGTATAAGTTCACCTCCAATCCTTTTCACGTTCAACTTGAATCCACCGGGTTTTTGTTCATTCCTTTGATCAACGTTAGCCACCCAAGTGTTTGGCCTCTAGAGGTGATCCACCAAGGAAGAAGAAGGATTCAAGAAGATGGGTGGTTGGCTAAACCCTAGTTTTTCTATCTCTATAGAAAAATAGCGTACTCTCCAACTTTTGAAATTATTACGTATCCTATTGATATCTGATATAAGACACCTCTTATAAAGATATCAGGTAACCTTATTTAATAAAATAAGGTATTATTTAATTAAACTCTTTTAATTAAATGGGCTCCCTAATCTCATTAGGGATAATTAATTAAACTCCTTTAACTAATTTTCCTCCTAATCCTATTAGAATAAATGAGAGTACTTATATTAAATTAATTCCTAAACTCTTTAGAAATTAAAATAATAATAATAATTGTAATAATATTAATAAGACTCCTCTTATTAATTTATATTTAATATTTCTAAAATATTAAATAATAATATTAAGCTATTTAATTTATTCTATCACCATAGATTAAATTAAATATACATAACATATTATTACGATTATGCCATTAACTTCTTAAATAATTATTCTTCCTTTTATGGTGTGACCCTTTAGGTTCTCCATATTAAACCTAATTGTGAATAAATCAATTAGAATAATTCTAATCTTATTTAAATAAATAAATTAAACAATTAATTTATTTAAATAAATAATATTTATTCTACAATAGGGATAAGCCTCCCTAATGATTAACGACTTTCCAGATAATATAGATTTTAACATTAATCATAAAAGAACCTTTGAGTAAATAGTTACCGTATAATTCAATCCTTTCACCATACAATGTCCCAATTAAATATAAGACATGGAATTATTGTCAAGTCTTATTTTATTTAATTATATGTATTTCGACTCTTAAATGCACAACTCCAAATAATGCAAATTAGAAACTCCTTTCTAATTTCATTCTCGCTTACCAAGAAGGACTACCGGGTTGTCATTTATCGAATCACATAGGACATTTCTCTTCTTTTATTAGAAGTGGTAGATTCTTTATCGATCATATATTATCTCCATGTACAACTTTGTTATACCCAAGCATACCCTTTGATATACCCTAAGGGTCTTAAGGAATAAGTCAAAGTATAACTCATCATACACAAGATACTATGATGATCTCAAGTCCAAGGATCACTTGACTACTATCACTACAGAATTCCTATCGACAGCAAGTAAAACTCCATTAGGTATTCCTTAGCGAGTCACGCTCAAATGAACTTATTCTCTAATAAGCACCTACATACTTGCTTTTTTAGTGTCTCCACACAAATGATCATGAGATCAATCATCCTCATCCAATGAGCAAGTTAACGTATGTACCAATCTATCCGGATTTACTAATCCCCAATTTAGTAATCCAACGATTGGGAACTATTTTAGTTTTAAGCTTTCTAAGAATTTAGATCTCATTAGAATGATCATCATCATTATTCTAAAAGCATTGCTTAAAACTATGGGTTTATCACATATTATAAAACAGCATCATGTAGATAATTAAAAGCCTTTAATAAATTAATAGTTTTTATTAATAAATGAATAAGATTGTTACAAAGTATATGCTTTATCATCAAACATGATTGGCTTGTATGCATACTACTTTCAATCTCCCACTTGCACTAAAGCCAATCGTCATGGTATCTCATACTCTTCTTCTCTAAGTGACGATTATCCTGTTGTTGGATAAGCTTTAGTTAATGGATATGTAATGTTGTTCATGAGAGTCCACTATCTCTATAGTGATTTCCCATCTTTCAATGATTCTAATAATCAAATGAAAGTGCCACAACACATGTTTAGATCCAAGATGAGACTTAGGAACTATTCCTAGTTCTGTAATGAACTTTTAATCCAAAAAATTAACTTGCAGCTTCATTTATAGCTATATACTTTGTCTTTATCACTAAACCAGCAACTCTTTGCTGTTTAGAACTTTTCCAATTCACTGCACCACTGTTCAAGGTAACCCTTTACCACTGTCCAACGATTGGGAACTATTTTAGTTTTAAGCTTTCTAAGAATTTAGATCTCATTAGAATGATCATCATCATTATTCTAAAAGCATTGCTTAAAACTATGGGTTTATCACATATTATAAAACAACATCATGTAGATAATTAAAAGCCTTTAATAAATTAATAGTTTTTATTAATAAATGAATAAGATTGTTACAAAGCATATGCTTTATCATCAAACATGATTGGCTTGTATGCATACTACTTTCACATACTACTTTCAATCTCTCACTTGCACTAAAGTCAATCGTCATGGTATCTCATACCCTTCTTCTCTAAGTGACGATAATCCTGTTGTTGGATAAGCTTTAGTTAATGGATATGTAATGTTGTTCTTAAGATTCCACTATCTCGGTAGTGATTTCCCATCTTTCAATGATTCCTATAATCAAATGAAAGTGTCACAACACATGTTTTGATCCAAGATGAGACTTAGGAACTATTCCTAGTTCTGTAATGAACTTTTCATCCAAACAATCAACTTACAGCTTCATTTATAGCTATATACTTTTCCTTTATCACTAAACCAGTAACTCTTTGCTGTTTGAAACATTTCTAATTCACTGCACCACCGTTCAAGGTAACGTTTTACCTTAAAGTGAATTTTTTGTCGTCTTGGTCTGTCTAAAAAACTTGAGTCTGTTAAGCCCTCTTGTTTTAATTTAGACCCACCATAAATTTTAATCACATCTTTAGTGTCGGTTAAGTACTTTAAGATGTTTTTCACTGTCTTACAGTGATCTTCTCCAGAATATGACCGATCAACATCAGGTCTCATATATTTCATTGTATACATGATTGTCACTCATGCGATCTCTCTTTTCAGGAGTCTATGGGGACTATTAAGAGAGATACACTCCATGGCTCATTAACATGAGACATTTCTTGGAGTTTTCCATGCTAAACAACTTTAGCATCAAATGAATATAGTTCTTTGGGTTAAGTCGAGCATCCTCTTGAATCTATCTATATAGATTTGTATCCCCAATTAAGATACTCTTCCTAAATCATTCATAGAGGAATGTTTAGACAACTTTATCTTTACTAATTGTAGCATCGGTATGTCATTTCATATCTGTAATATATCAACATATAATATTAGGAATGTCACGACGCTCCCACTCACCCTTTTGTACACACTAGGTTCATTCTTATTTTTGATAAAATCAAACTCTTTTGATTATCTCATCAAAAGGAATGTTTTATTTCTGAGAAACTTGCTTCAATCCATTTCTCTAAGTGTCTACAACTCTTACCTCATCGTATGTAACTGGATCATCATCTTTATGATGCGTACCTTATCATCATTATCCATGATGAATCCATACCTCCCAAGTATCTTCAATACTATTTCAGATTTACAATTCGGTTGTGGTACAATAGGTCTACCTACAGGTTCCTCTTATTTGACTTATAGTGATTTATGGTTCTTGAACTCTTCAAGATCTATTATCCTCCAACTAGCTCCTTCAATGATAAACACATTTATCTTAAAAGGTAGCATGTTTCGCAACAAACACCTTTTGCTAAGTAGGATTATAGAACATATACCCTAAACTTACTTTAGGATGTCCCACAAATCTGTACTTGTCAAATCTTGTCCCAAGCTTATCCTTTGAAACCTTTTTTCACATAAGTTGGACAACCCCTTATCTTAACATACTTAAGATTAGGAATCCTCCCAGTCCATAACTCTTATAGAGTCTTGGGGCCGGATTTTGAGGTTACCTTTTCGTAGATATGCAGACATTTCTAGGACATGACCCCAAAGGGATACTGGAATGTCAGTAAAATCATTATGGATCGCACCATGTCCAACAAGGTATGATTTTTCCTTTCAGATACATCAATCAATTATTGTGTATCAGGAGGCGCCCATTGTGAGAAAACCATTTGAGATGATCTAGAAACTTATTGCACAAGTATTTATTCCTTGATCTAATCAAAGAATCTTACAACTTTGCCAATTTATCTCACTTCTAAATTCTTTGAACCTTTCAAATAATTCACACTTGTATTTTAGCAAATACACACACATTCAACTCTTTGAATGATCATCTCCTTTTCTTATACTAATTTGTTCAATATGCAAAATTATTTTCACGTAAGTCAAGTATACAAAATCCATTAAGTAATATTCCAGTTCTATGCAAAACATTATTATAATAAATAGAATAACAATTGTTCTTAAATATAATACCAAAGATTTCATTGTCCAACAACAAAATAGAAATAATGTTTCTAACGAGAACAGGAATATAATAACAACTTATTTGACTTAATAGATTTGCATGTAGGCAATGCTAAACTATAAGTTTCTATGGCTAATGCAGCAACCTTTGCTTCATTTCTCACACATAGGATTACTTATCTTTGTTTATCTTTCTACTTCTGCTTGGTCCCTTCATAAATCTATATTTATGATAACCAACGTCGGTATCCAATACCCAAGTAGAACCTTGACTTAAAGAAAAATTTATTTTAAATCATGAACAAAATTGTATTTGTAACCGAAACTTCACTAAGCTTCTTCTGGTTAGCCTCTGCAAGATGCTTCTTGCAGTTTCTTTCTCGTGTCCAGGCTTATTACAGTGGAAGCAAAGTCTTTTGCTATCCGTATCAGTTATGTTCTTATTATCCTTTGTTTTTGCCTTTCTATTTACCTTCTTTGAATCGTTCTTCTTTTTAGAAGATCCTTTGGCCCCTACCAGTAAGACTTGGTCTTTCTTGGTTGGAAAGTGACTCTCAACATTTTTCAACATGTTAAGAAAATCAGCGAAACTGATATCTAGCTTGTTCATATGAAAAATTCACCACAATTGTGAAAGGAGTCCGGGAGTGAGTGCAAGATCAAATCTTGGCTCAACTCTCCATCCATGACA
Source organism: Panax quinquefolius (assembly GCA_020205615.1). Taxonomy (NCBI): domain Eukaryota; kingdom Viridiplantae; phylum Streptophyta; class Magnoliopsida; order Apiales; family Araliaceae; genus Panax; species Panax quinquefolius. The sequence continues at coordinate 104,340,325 of CM035160.1, read as the reverse complement.
AAACTCGTTGTCCTAATTGATCAGTCAAATTGATAATGTTAAGGACTTTTATCTGTATTGTAGTGTCATCGGTTATTCTAGATCGGAAGAGCTCCTTAGATATCTGATATCTATCAGTCCTACTTTCCTCACCATCAACTACTTGATGTGCAGGAATATAGTAGAAGTATCCATAGTTTCATCTTGTGGCTGAAGCTCGTTACTCATGGATGCGAGCATGATGCATTGAGCCAACTATGCATCATCTTGCCACTTTCTAAAAGTAACAATCTCTTCCTCAGAGGCATTGTCTGCAACCATTGCAGGGATAGGCGTATTAACGACATAAGATAGATTTTTCAGCCATGAGAACTATTCTCAAATTTCTTAACCAATCCATTTAATTCGGTCCGGTTAATTAACATCTAATATGTTTCGCAGTGATAGTAATTTAGACATTAGAAAATTCTGTAAATGAATTTGTAATTAACAATATTTTAGAATACATTCTTTTATTAATTACCAAAATAATTTAGGTCTTATTTTAAATTGGTATCTCCCACTATTTTCATCAAACTATATTACCCTCAATTTATATTGTTCGGTGATATCTAATTAAAGATATTCTAGTGAGAATAAGGATCCCATTTTAAATGTATATAGCCTTGTGTGTGCACAACAAACTATATATAAATAAATAAGTAGATAACTCTTGTCAATTACATCAACTATGCAACTCCTTGTATTTTACCCCTTAAATCATAATGGTCAAGTGTGTGCACATTCAAACAAAAATGATTTAAGTTAAGTCATACATAACACTCCATATATTCAAAAGAAAAACAATGTCCTTGTGTGTGCACAACAAAACAACATTGTTCAATCTATTTATAAGCATTAAATGTGATAAAACAATATCTTAAATATTTAATATTTGCCTTGTGTGTGCATAACAAACTCATTAAATATTTAATACTCTATTGTTTTACCATGCTAGAAGGTGATGTTCGATATTCTAAATATCTTTGAACGTTACAACTTAATATAAAATATTTGAGGGGTTTGTTATTAATTTGTCTCATCTTGTTTAGCGCGCATGCATATATATATATATATATATATATATATATATATATATATATTTTAGGTTTGTAATATTCAAGAACGCAATCAAATTGCAAAAATTAGCGGAAGCTTGTAAAATCAGAGTTTAAAAAAATTACAAACCATATACCCGGATCACCCTTTATGCACAATTATTAATTAAACGAAAAAGATAACGAATGAGAATCATACCCTTGAAGATCGAGCTTCCTCAGGTATGAGTTCACCTCCAATCCTTTTCGCGTTCAACTTGAATCCACCGGGTTTGTTCCTTCCTTTGATCAACGTTAGCCACCCATATGTTTGGCCTCTAGAGGTGATCCACCAAGGAAAAATAAAGATTCAAGAAGAAGGGGTATTGGCTCAAACCCTAGTTTTTCCTATCTCTATAGAAAAATGGCGTACTCTCCAACTTTTGGAATTGCGTATGTTGTAAAAGTCAACCACCTCTACCACCCATAACAAGACTCCTCTTATTTATAGATGTGGGCAACCCACCTTAACAATTAAGGAATTAGGATTTATTTAATTAATTAAATTCTTTTAATTAATTAAGCTCCTAATCTTATTAGGGATAATTAATTAAACTCCTTTAACTAATTTTCCTTCCTAATCCAATTAGGAATAAATGAGAGTACTTATATTAAATTAATTCCTAAACTCTTTTATAAATTAAAATAATAATAATTGTAATAATATTAATAAGACTCCTCTTATTAATTTATATTTAATATTTCTAAAATATTAAATAATAAATATTAAGCTATTTAATTTATTCTATCACCATAGATTAAATTAAATATATATAACATATTATTACGATTATGCCATTAACTTCTTAAATAATTATTCTTCCTTTTATGGTGTGACCCTTTAGGTTCTCCATATTAAACCTATTGTGAATAAATCAATTAGAACAATTCTAATCTTATTTAAATAAATAAATTAAACAATTAATTTATTTAAATAAATAATATTTATTCTACAATAGGGATAAGCCTCCTAGCGATCAACGACTTTCCGGATAATATAGATTTCAACATTAATCATAAAAGAACCTTTGAGTAAATAGTTACCGTATAATTCAATCCTTCCACCATACAATGTCCCAATTAAATATAAGACATGGAATTACTTGTCAAGTCTTATTTTATTTAATTATATGTATTTCGATCCTTAAATGCATGACTCCAAATAATGCAAATTAGAAACTCATTTCTAATTTCATTACATATAACCAAGGACTCTTTGGGTTGTCATTTATCGAATCACATAGGACATTTCTCTTCTTTATTAAGTAGTAGATTCTTTATTGATCATACATTATCTCCATGTATAATTTATTATACCCAAGCATACCCTTTGATATACCCTAAGGGTCTTAAGGAATAAGTCAAAGTATAACTCATCATACATAAGATACTATGATGATCTCAAGTCCAAGGATTACTTGTACTACTATCACTTTGAAATTCCTATTGACAGCAAATAAAACTCCATTAGGTATTCCTTAGCGAGCCAATGCTCAAATTGAACTTATTCTCTAATAAGCACCTACATACTTGCTTTAGTGTCTCCACACAAATGATCATGAGATCAATCATCCTCATCCAATGAGCAAGCAACGTATGTACCAATCTATCCAGTTCACTAATCCCCAATTTAATAATCCAATGATTGGGAACTATTTTAGTTTTAAGCTTTCTAAAATTTAGATCTCATTAGAATGATCATCATCATTATTCTAAAAGCATTGCTTAAAACTATGGGTTTATCACATATTATAAAAGCGACATCATGTAGATAATTAAAAGCCTTTAATAAATTAATACTTTTTATTAATAAATGAATAAGATTGTTACAAAGTATATGCTTTATCATCAAACATGATTGGCTTGTGTGCATACTACTTTCAATCTCCCACTTGCACTAAAGCCAATCGCCATTGTATCTTATACTTTTCTTCTCTAAGTGACGATTATCCTGCTGTTGGATAAGCTTTAGTTAATGGATATGTAATGTTATTCATGAGATTCCACTATCTCTATAGTGATTTCCCATCTTTCAATGATTCTAATAATCAAATGAAAGTGCCACAACACATGTTTAGATCCAAGATGAGACTTAGGAACTATTCCTAGTTCTCAGAATGAACTTTAATCCAAACAATCAACTTGCAGCTTCATTTATAGCTATTTACTTTGTCTTAATCACTAAACCAACAACTCTTTCTTTGTTTGGAACCTTTCCAATTCACTCGCACTAATGCTCAAGGTAACCCTTTTACCTTAAAGTGGATTTTTCTGTCGTCTTGTCTCATGCGAAAAAACTTGAGTCTCATTAATCCCTCTAGTTTTAATTTAGACCCACCACGAATATGATCACATCCTTAGTGTCGGTTAAGCACTTTAAGATGTTTTTCACTGACTCATAGTGAACTTCTTCATAATATGACTGATCAACATCAGGTCTCGTACATTTCATTGCATACATGATTGTCACTCATGCGACCTCTCTTTTCGTGAGTCTCGTAGGGACTATTAAGAGATACACTCCATAGCTCATCGACATGAGACATCTCTTGGAGTTTGCCATGCTAAACGACTTTAGCATCAAATGAATATACGTTCCTTGGGCTAAGTCGAGCATCCTCTTAAATCTATCTATATTGATTTATATCCCCAATTTAGATACTCTTCCAAATCATTCATGGAGGTTATGTTTAGACAACTTTATCTTTACTGATTGTAGCATTAGTATGTCATTCCTTATCCGTAGTATATCAACATATAATATTAGGAATGTCACGCTCCCCATCGTCCCTTTTGTACACACTAGAACTCTTTACCTCATCGTATATAATTTGGATCATCATCTTCTATGATGTGTACCTCATCATCATCATCTATGATGAATCCATACCTCCTAGGTATCTTGATGCTATTCCGATTACGATTCTGTTGTGAAGGTACAATAGGTCTACATCTCTGAGTTCCTCTTATTTGACTTATAGTATTTTGTGGTTCTTGAACTCTTCAAGATCTATTATCCTCCCACTAGCCCCTTCAATAATAAACACATTTATCTTAGAAGCGCGTGTTTCGCAACAAACACCTTTTGCTAAGTAGGATTATAGAACATATACCCTAAACTTACTTTAGGATGTCCCACAAATTGTACTTGTCAAATTTTGTTCCAAGCTTATCCTTTGAAACTGTTTCATATAAGTTGGACAACCCCTTATCTTAACATACTTAAGATTAGGAATCCTCCCTATCCATAACTTTTATGGAGTCTTGGGGCCTGATTTTGAGGTTACCTTTTCGTAGATATGCATCCATTTCTAGGACATGATCCTAGAAGGATACTGGAATGTCGGTAAAATCATTATGGACCGTACCATGTCCAACAAGGTATGATTTTTCCTTTCGGATACATCAATCAATTATTGCGTGTCGAGGGCGTCCATTATGAGAAAACCATTTGAGATGATCCGAAACTTATTGCACAAGTATTTATTCCTTGATCTAATCAAAGAATCTTAATACTTTGCCAATTTGTTTCACTTCCGAATTCTTTGAACCTTTCAAATAATTCATACTTGTATTTCAAAGAAATACACACATTCAACTCTTTGAATGATCATCTCCTTTTCTTATACTAATTTGTTCAATATGCAAAATTATTTTCATGTAAGTCAAGTATACAAAATTTATTAAGTAATATTCGATTCTATACAAAACATTATTATTATAAATAGAACAACAATTGTTCTTAATTATAATACCAAAGATTTCATTGTCCAACAATAAAATGGAAATAATATTTTTAACAAGAACTGGAATACAATAACAACTTATTTACTTAATAGATTTGCCTCGTATGCATTGCTAAACTATAAGTTTCTATAGCTAATGCAAGCAACCTTTGCTTCATTTTCCACACATAGGATTACTTATCTTTGTTTAACTTTCTACTTACCTTGGTCCTTCATAAATCTATATTTATGATAACCAAAGTCGGTATCCAATACCCAAGTAGAACCTTGACTTAAAGAAAAATTTATTTAAATCATGAACAAAATTGTATTATGTAAAACTTCACTAAGCTTCTTTGGTTAGCCTCTGCAAGATGCTTCTCATGATTCTTTAAGTGTCCGGGCTTATTGCGGTGGAAGCAAACTCCTTTGCTATCCATATCGGTTTTGTTCTTATTATCCTTTGTTTATGCCTTTCTATTTACCTTCTTTGAATCGTTCTTCTTTTGGAAGATCCTTTGGCCCCTACCAGTAAGACTTGGTCTTTCTTGGTTGGAAAGTGACTCTCAACATTTTTCAACATGTTAAGCAAATCAGCGAGGCTGATATCTAGCTTGTTCATATGAAAAATTCACAACAATTGTGAAAGGAGTTCGGGAGTGAGTGCAAGATCAAATCTTGGCTCAACTCTCCATCCATGACAAAACGTGTTGTCCTAATTGATCAATCAAATTGATTATGTTAAGAACTTTTTGCATCACTATATAGTTCCTTTGGCCATTCTAGATCGGAAGAGCTCCTTAGATATCGATATCTATCGGTCCTACTTTCCTCACCATCAACTACTTGGCGTGCGGGAGTATAGTAGAAGTATCCATAGTTTCAGTCGACGTGAAGCTTCTTCTTCGTGGATACTGAGCATGATGCATTGAGCCAATCGTGCATCATCTTGCTACTTTCTAAAAGTAGCAATGTCTTCCTCGAGGCATTATGCGCAACCATTGCGAGGGATAGGCGATATTAAGGACATAAGATAGTTTTTCACTATGAGAACTATTCTCAAATTCCTTAACCAATCCGCTTAATTGATGCGGTTAATTTAGCATCTAATATGCTTTGCGGTGATAGTAATTTTAGACATTGTAAAATTACAGTAAATGAATTTGTAATTAACAACATTTTAACATACATTCTTTAATTAATTACCAAAATAATTTAGGTCTTGTTTTTAAATTGGTATCTCCCACTATTTTCTTCAAACTATATTACCTCACTAATATAGTTCAAAAAAAATCTAATTAAAGATTTGCTAGTGAGAATAAGGATCCCATTTCAAATGTATATAGCCTTGTGGTGACACAACAAACTATATATAAATAAATAGGTAGACAACTTTTGTCAATTACATCAACTATGCAACTCCTTTTCTTTTGCCTCTTAGATTATTTTGATCAGTGGTGGCACATCCAGATCAAAATTATCTAAGTTAAGTCCGACCTAGCACTCCATATATTCAAAAAGAAAATATCATCCTTGTGGTAACACAACAAAACAATATTATTCAATTTTCTTTATAAGCATCAAATGTGATAAATTAACATCTTAAATACTTAATACTTGCCTTGTGGTGACACAACAAACTCATATTAAATATTTAATACTCTATTAATTTTATCATGCTAGAAAGGCTTACGTTCGATATTCCAAATATCTTTGAACGCTTTAGGACTCAATATAAAAAATTGAGGGTTTGTTATTAATTTGTCTCTTCTTGTTTAGCGGCATTGCACATATATATATAAAATACGCGTCATATTAATGAACATGCTGAAACATGTTTGCATAATATATAATATATATAGTATAAGCATGCACATATAGAATACTATATTCTACTGCGAATTGATTATGGATTTTATTCTAGTTTGGTTCACTAGAGCCACCAAGTGAACCAAAAGGTCAAACCCCCAGGGGTGCAAGAATTAATATTTAAATATAACTATTACATTTAAACTCTGCTCCATCACAAACGGGTCTTCAAGCGCTCCTTGCTCTTTGATCTCTAATTCTTCAAAATTAATTCTAACTATTCCTATTACAAAACTATTTAAAATAAATAGAAACCTTGATCAGCAGTCAAGGGGAAGTACATAGGAGGAAGATAGAATTTACATTAAGAAAAATTAGAGAAGGCGAGGTCTGCAGAATTCCCCATTTAATAAAACCCATACATTCATGCATCCAACTAAAATAAAATCCAATCGCATTGGTCAATAGTCCATAATCAATCCCATTTATTATCATACACATCACCATATGCATCAATAAATAACATTCATCTTATGAATAATAAACATTTAATATATATATTGATATCATTTAATGGGCAAATTTAATTAGTATAAAATCTATTTTTGAATCAAAATAAACTCCTTTATTTTAATCCAAATTTAAATCAAAATAAAACTATTTTATTTTAATTTATCTAATTTTGAATAAAATAAACTATTTTATTTTAATCAAAATCTTTAATCAAAATAAACTCCTTTATTTTAATTAATTATGGAATCCAATTCCAAGTAAAAAAATCTTTAATTAAAATAAACTCTTTATTTTAATTAATTATGAAATCCAATTCCATGTAAAAAAATCTTATTAAAGGAAACACGAATTATCTTTCCTATTCATAAATAAACTCCTTTATTTTGAATAATATAAAATCTAATTTCATATCTAAATAAACTCCTTTATTTAAGAAATCTTGATTTTCTTTCCTATTCACAAATAAACTCTTTTATTTTGAATAATATGAAATCCTATTTCATATCTAAATAAACTCCTTTATTTAAGGAAACATGGATTCACTTTCCTATTCACAAATAAACTCCTTTATTTTAGAAAACATGAAATCCAATTTCAACTCCAATTAGTTATCATGGAATCCAATTCCAACTCAAATTAGTTAGCATGAAATTCTAATTTTAAAATTAAAATAAACTCTTTTTTATTTTAATATTAAAATAAACTTTTTATTTTAAAATTAAAATAAACATTTTATTTTAATTATAAAATAATTAAGAATAATATATATATAGTATATATATATATAACTATTATATATATATATATAATATAATAACCGTGCATCCTTTATTCATGTATATACTATAAACCGTACAACACAAAAAAAAAAAAAAAACTAACTCTTGACTTCCTTAAAAAAAATAAGAAGCACGTGACTTCCTTAAAAAACTAACTCCTAACTTCCGTTTTCAAATTGTATACCAGCGTCACTTTTTTTTTTTTTTTTTTTTTTAAAATTTTATAAATAAAATTATGCCCAATTAAATTGTTCTAAACACATATCAATATACTTATTAAATTAAAACAATTAATAATTTGCATAAAGGTTTGGCTCTGATGCCACTTTTAGGTTTGTAATATTCAAGAACGCAATCAAATTGCAAAAATTAGCGGAAGCGTGTAAAATCAGAGTTTAAAAAAATTACAAACCATATATCCGGATCACCCTTTATGCACAATTATTAATTAAACGAAAAAGATAACGAATGAGAATCATACCCTTGAAGATCGAGCTTCCTCAGGTACGAGTTCACCTCCAATCCTTTTCGCGTTCAACTTGAATCCACCGGGTTTGTTCCTTCCTTTGATCAACGTTAGCCACCCATATGTTTGGCCTCTAGAGGTGATCCACCAAGGAAAATAAAGATTCAAGAAGAAGGGGTATTGGCTCAAACCCTAGTTTTTCCTATCTCTATAGAAAAAGGCGTCTTTCTCCAACTTTTGGAATTACAGTATGTTGTAAAAAGTCAACCACCTCTACCACCCATAATAAGACTCCTCTTATTTATAGATGTGGGCAACCCACCTTAACAATTAAGGAATTATGATTTATTTAATTAATTAAATTCTTTTAATTAATTAAGCTCCTAATCTTATTAGGGATAATTAATTAAACCCTTTAACTAATTTTCCTTCCTAATCCAATTAGGAATAAATGAGAGTACTTATATTAAATTAATTCCTAAACTCTTTTAGAAATTAAAATAATAATAATTGTAATAATATTAATAAGACTCCTCTTATTAATTTATATTTAATATTTCTAAAATATTAAATAATAAATATTAAGCTATTTAATTTATTCTATCACCATAGATTAAATTAAATATATATAACATATTATTACGATTATGCCATTAACTTCTTAAATAATTATTCTTCCTTTTATGGTGTGACCCTTTAGGTTCTCCATATTAAACCGGTTGTGAATAAATCAATTAGAACGAATTCTAATCTTATTTAAATAAATAAAATAAACAATTAATTTATTTAAATAAATAATATTTATTCAACAATAGGGATAAGCCTCCCCTAACGATCAACGACTTTCCAGATAATATAGATTTTAACATTAATCATAAAAGAACCTTTGAGTAAATAGTTACCGTGACAATTCAATCCTTCCACCATACAATGTTCCAATTAAATATAAGACATGGAATTCTTTGTCAAGTCTTATTTTATTTAATTATATGTATTTTCGATCCTTAAATGCACAACTCCAAATAATGCAAATTAGAAACTCCTTTCTAATTTCATTACGCCTTAACCAAGGACTCTTTGGGTTGTCATTTATCGAATCACATAGGACATTTCTCTTCTTTTATTAGAAGTGGTAGATTCTTTATTAATCATACATTATCTCCATGTATAATTTATTATACCCAAGCATACCTTTGATATACCCTAAGGGTCTTAAGGAATAAGTCAAAGTATAACTCATCATACATAAGATACTATGATGATCTCAAGTCCAAGGATTACTTGTACTACTATCACTACAGAATTCCTATTGACAGCAAATAAAACTCCATTAGGTATTCCTTAGCGAGCCACGTTCGATGAACTTATTCTCTAATAAGCACCTACATACTTGCTTTAGTGTCTCCACACAAATGATCATGAGATCAATCATCCTCATCCATTGAAAGCAAGCAACGATGTACTTAATCTATCCTGATTCACTAATCCCCAATTTAGTAATCCAATGATTGGGAACTATTTTAGTTTTAAGCTTTCTAAAATTTAGATCTCATTAGAATGATCATCATCATTATTCTAAAAGCATTGCTTAAAACTATGGGTTTATCACATATTATAAAAACAACATCATGTAGATATTTAAAAGCCTTTAATAAATTAATACTTTTTATTAATAAATGAATAAGATTGTTACAAAGTATATGCTTTATCATCAAACACGATTGGCTTTGTGTGCAAACTACTTTCATATATATATATATATATATATATATATATATATATATATATAGCATGCACATATAGAATACAATATTCTACTCGGATTGATTATGGACTTTTATTCTAATTTGGTTCACTAGAGCCACCAAGTGAACCAAAAGGTCAAACCCTAGGGGTGCAAGAATTAACATTTAAATATAACTATTACATTTAAACTCAGGCTCCATTACAAACGGGTCTTCAAACGCTTCTTGGTCCTGGATCTTTTATCTCCAATTCTTAAAAATTAATTATAATTATTCATATTACAAAACTATTTAAAATAAATAGAAACATTGATCACCAATTAAGGGGAAATACATATGAGGGAGTTAGAATTTACATTAAAAAAAAATTAGAGAAGACGAGGTACGCAGACCCCATTTAATAAAACATATACATTCATGCATCCAACTAAAATAAAATCCAATCACATTGGTTAATAGTCCATAATCAATCTCATTTATTATCATACACATCACCATATGCATCAATAAATAACATTCATCTCATGAATAATAAACATTCAATATATATATTGATGTCATTTAATGGGCAAAATTAGTTAGCATAAAATCTAATTTTGAATCAAAATAAACTCCTTTATTTTTAATCCAAATTTAAATCAAAATAAACCTCTTTTATTTTAATTTATCCAATTTTAAATAAAATAAACTATTTTATTTTAATCAAATTCTTTAATCAAAATAAACTCATTTATTTTAATTAATTATTCAAAATAAATGAAAAGTCAATAATAATCTAGAAGGGGGGTTGAATAGATTATTACCAGTTAAAAATTATGTTTAAGCCTTTTTGAATTTTTAGTTATTTATTAACAATGCAAGATAATAAAAACTCAATCACAATGCATAGAGATTTATTTGTTTCACAACATACACCCCTTGGTATGTTGCTACATCCAGTCTCAAGTCCCTACTTGGAACTTGAGATCATATTACTATCAGTAATAAAAACTCATTCAACAGGTGGAGAAGCCTTTACAAAGTTTATAGACAAACTTCTAACTATTCAACTATTCTATCTTGGACAGCAAGTTCCCTGCTCCTTCCTCTCAAGTCTAGTTGTGCTAACTTTTGAGTTCAGTTCTATTTTATGATCTAATCTTGAAACAACAATCTCTTCCTCACCTCACAAGTCACTAGAGACCCAACTTTTTGCTAACCTCTCTAAGACTCTGGTCTTAGTCGAAGAATTACTTGTCTTTCTCACAAGTACATAAAATAAACTAACTCTAATTCTTTCTCTGTAAATGAGTTTACAATAGTGTGCTTCTTCAATAAGCTGATAAAAGTTAAGTACAGATTAATGCTTCTCAAATAAGCATATATAAATTTGGACAGTATATATTAATATAAAAGTTCAAGTACTTTTATGTTCAATAAAAAGCTTCTTTAAAGCAGATAGAAATTTTGATTAGATCCATTGATGCTTCTGATTAACCAAGTATATGATATTTAAAACACTTTATAAGGACTTAATAATTCTATAAAATAAAGAGTGTTTTTCTATGGATAATATAGAATTGTTCCTTAGTTTAATCTTTATAAATTATCAATACTTGAATAAAAAAATAATTCAATTTAAACAACATTTATCAAGTATAATCTTAGTTAAGCATAAACTGATATAACAAATATTATTTGTTTAACTCAAATAATATATAAGAATATTTTATCTATTATATGAACTTTTATAGATAATGTCACTTAGTACTATAAGGAATCGTACGGTTCGAATTCCTCTTGGTAGAGGTGTATCTCCGTAGCCTTGTGGCGTCTAAGTATGACAAAATTTATAATTTTTACAATTGATATTTATATAAATATTTTCAATAGACCACTACGATTCTCAAATCCGGTTCAGATGACTACTCTTTTTGGAGCAGTATCTCAGTGTTGTTTTGAGATATCAAGTGTCATGTCTATTTTAGGATATTTATATAAATAATGTCGATAAAAGGTTACTGAAGACTATAAGAAATCGTACGATTTGAATTCCTCTCCGTAGAGGTGTATCTCCGTAGCCTTGCGGCGTCTAAGTATCCTTTTATTTGACAAATAGATGAAATATGAATATATAAAATTGTGTAGAACAATATGTATTTGTATATCTATAGATATAATGCAAGTAAGAAATAATTCAACATAAATTAAACTTATCTCAATACTTGGACTATTTTTTCTCTTCAAAAAATAATCAGAACTTTTGTAGTAAGAGATATAAAATTTAGAGAGAATGTAGGCAAGGAGAGTGTGATTTTCTTTTCACTAAATTGGTAAAACCCAAATGAATGAAATACTACCTATTTATAGAATTTTAGAAGTTGGGGCAAATTTGTAATTTTGAAAACCTAATTTTTGAATGCACGGTTTTGATCTAATATTTTGAATTGAATGGTCCAGATTAAAGTATGCTTAGATGCGGAAGAAGAACAAAAAGTGCCCAAGCGCCACTTCATCAACATAGCATTTAATGTTTTGACCATGTGATTTTAATACAAATGCCAGCAAGCATTACACGGTTTTTGTCCCAAAAGGAAGTCACTTTTGCACACACGATTTTAACAAAAGGTGGCATCACATGCATGCATTAAACTTATATATATTTATATACATAAACTATATATATATATATATGTATGTATATATATATATATATATATATATATATATATATATTGTTTTGATAGTTTTTAAAGATAGTAATATAAGTATAAAATATTTTACCCAACTTTAGTTTTTTTTTTAAAAATAGGGTTTTCTTGCCTTGAATATTTTATGAATTAATTTATTTAACACTTGACATATAATTTATCAAGGTCAATAAAAATTAATTCAAGTAAAAATAGAAAATAATAAAATAAATAATTAATTAAATATTTATTAAAAACATAATTGTTATCATCAAAATATAAAATAAAATTATACCTATCAATCTCCCCCTTTTTGATGATGACATTATAAAAATATTTTTATTTTATTTTATTTTTTTAAGAAAAACTCCCCCTTAAACTGTGAACCCTTTATAATAGTTTAGATTCAATCATAGCAATTAATAAGGTTCATTCATGGCAGTTTAATAATATTCATTCATAGCAGTTCATATATAATCCATTCATGGCAGTTCATATATAGCAGTTATATAATCATATTATGGCAGTTCATATATAGTAGTTATATAATCATATTTTTCTTCTCCCCCTTTGTCATCATAAAAAGTGACAGGGTAAAAGAAAAGAGTGAACCTGCAGAAAGTATTGTTAGAAATCCTGCAAAGAGAGTTAGTTAAAATTTATATAAGCCGAGTAATAGTTAGCAGTAGTAGTAGAGGGGAGAGGGATTAAGGATTACATGCAGCCAAATAGTTAGTTGAGTTAGTATAAAGTCAGATTTCCTCAAGATTGAGAGGAGAAAAATGAGACAGATCAGGAATATTTCCTTCAGGATCAGCTGCTGAGGGAACAGGAACAGGATCAACTGGTGGTGGAACTGTGAAGTCAGTAGTGGTACTAACGTTGAAGGGATCCATTAACAAGTTTTTGTTCTCCAGGAGTAAGCAAACCACAGATTTTATTGTATGCACAGAGAATTGAACTTCTTCCAATTTTGCCAACATGAGAGACTGATTATGCAACAAAAGTTGATTCATGCTATTTAGGGAATCGATTTTGGTAGCCATGTTGATGTTTGCTTCAAGATTTTCATGTTCAAGTGGTTTAAAGATGAGGAGAGGATGTGGTGGCATGTTTAGATGAGCTACGATGTTGCTAGTAGGAACTAGTTGAGACTGAAGATTGGACAAAGGAATATTTAAATAGTGGAAGATATGGGTAAGAAGTAGACCAAAGCCAAGGAAATTGTTTTGAAAACAGTATTCAATGAAGACAGCAAGAAGTATGTGACGCCCCCAAAATAGGTATACATCACCCATCTTGACTCGCCAAATACGTGGTACAGAAATCAAATACAAACTTCTTTAATGCAACTGTAGTGCAAAATACGACAAAATATAGCTGAGAGTTTAAACACGAATATTGCCTTCTAGACAATATCCACACTCAATGGAGTCCTCATTACAATTCTTATCACACTATTTTATAAAAATAGTGAGGACTACTATAACAGCCATCTGGACCGTCAATCCGTTCCCCGACTCGTCCCAGCTATATTCTCATTTCCTGAAGAGAACAATGGAAGAAAAGGGTGAGCTCAACTAGCCCGGTAAGAAATATTATGACTAAGATAACGCAGAATAAATTATCCTTAGCCTTCAACAGTATAACAACTGATAGAATATAATAGACAACAAGTTTTAGATCAACAACTGCAGCGGAATAAGCAATCTATTAGAAGAGTCAAGTAGAACATAATGTCTACTATTTCCTCTAGATTAAAAGTCCATCGTTAATATTTTATTCCTATAATACTCATCAACATTTCTTTGTTATACCCAAGATAAAAAGAACTCTCATCACCTGTCTTCACCTGAAACACCAAATATTATAGTTAAATTCACAATTCATGTTTATAATAATGTGAATCAACAGTTCCTCCTTGCCACAAAGGCTTAATAGAACGTTTACTCAAAATCCTTACCCCAAAGGCTAAAGATATTCAAATGTAATAACAATGATCATACCGATCAGTTGTATATCTTTGCACTACGGGCCAAAGATATTCAACTATAAAACCAATGGTCATGATCATACCAATCAATTGTCTGTCAGTGCACTACGGCCAAAGACATTCAACTGTTAACTAATGTTCATGATCCTGCCAATTACATCATCGAATTATCCATGCACTACGGCCAAAGATATTCGTTAGTATCACCAGTGGTCATGATCATGTCATACACCTATCCATCTTTACACTACAGACCAAAGCTATCAATCAACAGTTCATCTTTGTACTACAACCAAAGATATCAATCAATTGTTCTTCTTTGCACTACGGGCCAAAGACATACAAATGTAAAACCAATAACTAACAGTCCATCTATGCACGTAAGCCACAGATGACTTTCATCACAATATAAGCATAAGGATGATGACAATGATATAAGCATTAATCCAACGAAATCAAATCAAACAAAATCAAAGATAAATATTAAAGACTTTAAATTTATCCAGAGTATTAAAATATCCAAATTATCAACATAATACAGCTTTGTGGAGTAAAATTTCAGAATAATATTCATGTACCAAAAATAATTTGGACATAATAGAAATATATTTTTCGGGTAAATGGTACCCCGTGAATAGTACCCTGTGAATAGTACTTCGGGAATAGTACCTCGTGAATAGTAACCCGGCATGAAAAGTACCCTAAATACCCAAGTGAATAGTAATTTGGGGGAATAGTAACCCGTGAATAGTAACTCGTGAATAGTACTCCGACACGAAAAGTGCCCCAAATACCCGAGTGAATAATACTAGAGTGAATAGTAACCGGGTGAATAGTAACCCATGAATAGTAACTCGTAAATAAAATACCAAATAAAATTATATTTCATGACGAGTACAAAAGAAATAATATCTCATACGAGTATAATAGAATATACAAAACTGCAAATGGATTTTCACCCGCCATGCGGTAATCCACATAGACAAATCATTTCCACAATTTAATACAGAATGAATACGAAGGATCATTCACCTTGCATGTGGTAATCCACACAGACAGGTTATTCCAATAGAATAATAAAGAATGGAATAATAGAAAAATTCACCATGCACGTGATGAATCGCATTGCATGTGTTATTCCAATGTAATAATAAAGAATGGAACGAATTAAATGCGTGTCATGCACAAACAGGATATTCCAATGTAATAATAAAGAATGGAACCAGTCATACGTAATCCGCATGCATGTGAAATTCCAACATAATAATAAAGAATGGAATAACAATGTAATTCATCGTGCATAAGATAGATCAAGCATGCATAAAAGTTATTCCAATGTAATAATAAAGAATGGAATAACAGGAGAATTTCACCATTTATGTGGTACTTAGCATGCATGTGAGTTATTCCAACATAATAATAAGGAATGGAATAACAATAGCTCTCTTCATGAATACTGAAAGAAATAATACCCTTACCTTAGAATAAAAGCTGGATACTTTGGAATAGAGAGGTAGCGATTTCTTCTTCTTTCTCTCTATAATTTCTCTCTATAATAATTGCTCTATAGCTTTAGTGAATTAGTGAGAAATGAAGGAAGAATTAGCTTCTATTTATAGGAAAATATAGTTTCGATAATTACACGTTTTGGGGCTTGAAATATTACAGTATAATGCCTTCCTCTTTTTCTTCATTTTTAATTTAGTCCTACAAGTATTATCAAACTTGCACCACCTTCCCTAATAATACATCTTGTGAATCAATAGTACAATCATGTGAATCAATGGTACAATCATGTGAAAAAAATAATTACAATATAGTACCTTCATCTATACCTCCATTTTTAATTTAGTCATGCAAGTATTATCAATCTTGCACCATCTCCCCTAATAGTACATGCATGTGAACAAATAGTTATAAGCATGTAAATTAATAGCAATTAATTGCTCATTTATCCGATTAATTACTCGATTGATCAATATAACCTCCAGACATCCATTATTATCGAAATAAATGTCGATTTCCACTAACGCTAATAATCCTAACACAATGGAACTATCAACTTCATCTTTAATCAACACGAACTTATTCATCATTAATATTATAACTCATAATATTTAACAATCAGGTCATTCCCAGGAAAGAGTGGGCTTTCCGATAAGGATTTCTTCTTATTGGCGTGCAATTAGGTGACCAAACCTCTCCTTGACAGAACTTCTAGACATTGTCAATATTGTAAATAATAATATGAATAACTTTGTCGTCTCAATTATTGACTTAATAATATAAAATATAATGATAATAATTGAATAAAACTGAGTGACTTCTCACGTAAGCATCAATAATCAAAGATACTCTACAATATCGTGTGCTACTATGCAACCACGCGTAGACATCGATTTCTTTTACTACCAGTTATTTTATGACAACTTGATTACTTTTAAAAAATTTCACATATCACCCTTAACTTTAAACTTTTATCAATTTAACTATTTACCAAAATAGAAAAATTAAATACGTTTATTTTATAAAATTCGGGGACTCACAATCTCCCCTCCTTATGAAATTTCGCCCTCGAAATTTATGTACCTGGTAGTTCGAAGAGATGAGAATACCTTGCTTTCTTTTCGGATTGTACCTTCCCGGTTTTTTCTTCTCTATCATGATTTTCCCATTTTCTCATCTCCTGTATTTCAGATATCATTCTAGAATATAGTTTCAAAATAAGGGTTAATTGACATGTCACATATTATCCCTATACTCTGACCGACCAAATAAATACCAAATAAACTTAGGTAGGTCATACTAGCGAAGGAATTCCCCGTCTCTCCCCTCCTAGTTCTAGTCTCACATCTCAGCCAGGGATCATATCCCTAAGCTTTGATACCAACTGTGACGCCCCCAAAACAGATATACATCACCCATCTTGAGTCGCCAGATACGTGGTACAGAATTTAAATACAAACAAAACATAGTTGAGTTTCAACACGGATAATGTCTCGTAGAGAGTATCCAAACTCAAATAAAGTCCTCATTACAATTATTATCACACTATTTTACTGAATAGTGAGGACTACTAATGCAAATATCTGGACCGTCACTCCGTTCCCGGACTAGTCCCAGCTATATTTTCATTTCCTGAAGAGAACAATGAAAACAAAGGGTGAGCTCAACTAGCCCAGTAAGAAATATTATGACTACGATAATGCAGAATAAATTATCGTTAGCCTTCAACAGTGTTAAACTGATAAAATATAATAAACATCAAGTTTAACTGCAGCGGAACAAGCAATCCATTAGAAGAGTTAAGTAGAGCATGATATCTACTATCTTCTATGATTTAAAAAAAGTTTATCATCAATTTTATCGTTGAGACTCAGCTTAATAAATAAACCACATCATCGAATCATCCCTGCACTACGGACCAAGGATATTCATGTAATCATCAATGGTCATGATTATACCGAATAATCCCTGGTCATAATCATACCAACAACTGTCCATCAATGCACTACAGGCCAATGAGGATTTTTACCATATCATTTGTAGCATTACTACTAAGTGATTATACCGAATAATCCTCGTCATAATCATACCAATCAATAAACATACATCTATGCATCGTAAGCCACATACGACTTTTATCACAATATAAGCGTATGAGGATGATGACATGATATAAGAATTCAATTAAAAAGCAAAGGATAAATTTTAAATATTTATAACTTAATTTATCCGAATTCAATAATGTCCAAATTGTCGACACGATCTCGCTTTGTGGAGTAAAAATTCAAGAATAATATTATATCAAAATGATTTGACAAACAAAGAAATCAATTTTTGTCATGAATAATTCCTCGGGTGAATAGTACTTTCGAGTAAATACCTACCATGAATAGTACCCTTGAATAGTATTTTTTATAAATAGTACTTTAAATGAATAGTACTTTATGAATAGTACTCTTGAATAGTACTTTGTGAATAGTATCCCGTGAATAGTACTTTTGTGAATATAGTCTTAGTAAAATGAATACTACTCATGGGACAATGCTTGAATTAAAAGCTTAAAATTTAACAAGAATGTGTAGAAAATATCCTTGTGAAACGATACTAGATAAAGCGCAAAATTTCAGGATATTCTACTAATTTCACTGAGTATAGAAGCAATACTTTAACAAAATGAGGGTATAATCAGGAATACAAGACGAAATAATATTACTCACATACTACAGAGTATGGAAGAAAATATTATTCCTATCACTACAAAAAAATGGGGCTTCAGTAACAACCGATTTTCGTTGCTAAATGTGCCAAATTTCGTTGCTAAAGGTTTTTGGCAACGACTTTATTGTCGTTGCGTCTTTCGTTGCGCAATGAGCATAGCTAATTGTTCCGCAATGAACGTATTTTTTTCGTTGATAAAAGTAATACATTTTGCAACGAAATTGGTTTTCGTACAGATACATCGATCGTTTAGCAACAAAATGTATTGTTGCAAAATAATTAAAATGTCGTTGCTAAAACCCCGATTTCGTTGCAAAAGCCCGCTAATTGACAACGAAATGAACTCTTTTTTTTACAACAACCATGCATTTTCGTTGCAATTGATACCATTTTGCAACGACATTTTTCGTTACAGTAAATTATAAAAATTGTTGCCTAAGCTTGCTTTCGTTGCGAAATGTAAATTTTTTAGCAACGATTTTCGTTGCTAATTATATTATTTGACAATGACATTATGTTGAATCAGCAACGAAAATATTTGTTGCTGATTATTTTTCAATAGCAACGAAAGTCGTCGATTAGCAACGACATTATATGTTGTCGTTTCTTTATATATGCAACGAAAGTTGATATGATTTGCAACAATAAAAAATGTTGCCTTTTATTTTAGTATTAGCAACAATATCCTCTCCATTGTTATTAGGTTAATTTTTCGTTACCAAATATTATATTTTAATGCTATTAGCAACGAAAATTTATTGCTAAATGTTTAAAAAATTGTTGCTATATTAAAACTTGTTCAATGCTTTGGTAACGAATTATATTGTTACCAAATCAAAATTTGACATTCTTTTTGTATAGATGTCTAGCTCAATATTCCCATAACAAATAATGACAAAAATATAGAAAACTAAAATATTATTAACTTAATAAAATCATCCACTACATAATCATTCATTATCTTTACAAATATTCCAAATATTCAGGGCATTTAGTATAATCTGAAAATATTCTTAGTTTTGGAGACGAGATGTGTTTTAGCCTAATTGCTTTTTAAGCAGCCTGATTCATCAACAAACTTGTGCAACTGGGAAATGAAGCTAACACGACTACTTTGCTGAGGCAACCAGAGCAGATCTGGTTCGCGTGAAAGTAGCAATCAGTGCGCCAAGCTGCAATTTATCATTGTACCCAAAACTCAACATGTAACTGCACACACCAAAAACAGTAAAGCAATTAAACCGTTGTGTATCTAAAACCCAATTGAAATGCAGTCCTTCCACCAAGTTTGCGGGAATACATTAGAATCAGAGAATAAACCCAACTACCCAAGTAAATAGTAAGGAACTGGAACCAGTAGATTACTGTAACGTGTTCTGTTCAAAAGAAGAGAATGGAAATAGCTTGAACTAAACATGACTTGACAAATTTTGTGATAACTGTATTCTATTTTGACTAATAATAGTTCTCTATTAAGCAACAACCATGCACCCATATCAATAAAACTTGATCCAAGAAATGCTCTTATAAGTCTTTAACATTTTCATTTTTCATGACAAGTAGGACCAAGCCTTCAATTATGTAATTCATGTTATCGAACCAATGTAAGATACTTCATTGCTTCTAAATCATAACTCATTTACTTTTTCCCAAACTTCACATGGTTTACTTTTCATATTTAATTTATCCCTCAAACTTGTTAACAAAACAGGATAAGATTTTAAATGAGATTAGTTCTTCAGAACCTATCTGAGAAATGTATTTGGTTCTTCAAAAAATGCAACATTTTATGCCCTGTTGGTTCCATCAGATAAACATTAACAATGATTCATGATATAACTACCACGGGGTTGCTATCATCACCCAACACCTTGACTTATAAGATTTTCATGTATAAAACAACTCTAATTAGTGATTACTGATTGCAGTTAATTTTGTCAATTTACAAGTCTCTTGTGTTATAGCTTCCATGTAACTATGAATGTTATTCGGTCCAAGATTAATGAGAGCTAAATAAGTACTAGCAATAAGACATGTCTGCAAATAAGAACGAAAAAGAAAACTTGAAGATACACTTTAGTCATGTTCTCTAAAAATGAAAACCAAAAACTTTTTGACAGTGATACCTGATGTCCACAACCAAACGCCATATCCCTAGGATTGGTAATGCAAATGGGACATAATTGCCACAAGGCAGACAAGAAACAGTATACTATGATTACCAACAATACATGAAAATTCCAATACTAAATCCATTAATGGTATGATGCATCACTAGAATAAAATAGAGCAAATAACAAACACCAGAAATATAAAGGTTATATTCACCTCAAAATCAGTACTACAAACACAGAGCTCATACATAACACATATATATAATGAGCAGCTAGTTCAGTAAGAACTCATCAGCTTGTACTGCTAAATATGAGTGCTGGCCTATTCTGATTCAAGACTATATCAGTGCCAACCTGGGTTGTAAATAAAGTAGCATTTAAATCGTGTCTATATGTTTCTGTCATTTATACAAATCACAAATGTGTGTAAATATCCAAGTAAGACTCTCTGCTCTTACACAACTTCACCAGACATAGAATTGAAAATCGAATTTCTCAAGTACAATACCATTGTTGATGCAGTCTTGAAGACCATAAGCTCATCCAGAATTTTACTAATCCTGCAAAACAACTAGAATCCACAGTCCAATTATAAATTGCCAAGTAAATGTACTCTTGAGAGTGAGTTGAGATATAAATATGATTTACATTGTGCTTCTCTTCGAGTGAAGTAGGATGAAAAAACTCAGGAGGCTGATCGTATAGAACTGTAGCTCTAAAATTCAGAACCGCAATGAGGACCAAATTATTAAATTATAACAGAGGACTAAAAATGTGAATAGGCAAAATGCAGTATAATTTGTATTATCGAGCATACCATCTTACTTAATTCCCCAGTTTTGAGCCAATTCAAGTTGCATTGCTTGTGTCACACATAGGGAACCGTTTGCCATCTTCCCATAATGTTTCTCAAACCTAACCATATAGAAACCTCATGTTTATTGTATATAGGCCCACATATTTAAAAGAAAATTTTATAAATGAATGAAATCGTACCATTGATAGACTGCCACAAAAGGACTACTTCTTCCAAGAGATAATGCCAGTAAAGTATATCCAAAATTATGCCAATCAACAATGAATGTTGAACGCCTCAGCCAGCTGGCCCATTTTACGGCCACTGAAGTAGGAACAGAATGGGGATTCTACAGAAGCAGAAACCATATAATTCAAACTAAAATCAGTCCAGGCATGCAAGTTATACTCCATTTCAAGAAGGGAAAAAACAAATTTTAATAATTTGACTAAAATTCTGGGAAACTAAACATAGGTACTGCAAATGTTCAATGAAAGTTGACCAAGAATGCTGCATACTGGCCATTTTCCTTATAGCATGCAGAGTGAATCTATGGAAATGATCAATAATAAGACGTACTCTAGAGCAAAAAAAATTCACCTGAAACTACTAGAATGAAAGAGTTTTAACAATTTTGTGTCATTAGATCAGTTGTCCTTTCCCACAACCTGTAGTAGAATAAGAATTTGAAGAAAGTAGTATGAAACACCACCTACTGTGGCATACTGCAACTTTTCAAGCCCTTCAATATCTGCAAAATCTCCGTCGACAGAACGATTAAATCCTCATGCCAACCATCCTAAATTCTTGTATAATGCTCCATGAAGCTTTGAGATTGCCATCGGTGACCTGCAGTAGTAACAACAGAAACAGCAAAACTTTGTGTTAATAAAGTTCTTGCGAGACACTGCATTTGACAAGAAGGGAAAAATAATACTAATAATATATTCTCCCAAAATGAGAGTCCCATTTGCAATGAAGATAATGGCAGTTTAATCCAATAATGACCAACTAGAATAATTAACTAGAAGAAGCATTGCCTTGAGAGAGTCTCATTTGAATCAAATCCAACAATGACGGACTCTTCCTCAGCTTCAAGCCCAACGGGCTTGGCTCATCAAGTGGATTGTACTGGGAAGGTGGGATTGGAAATTCATCGATTCTGGACCTCCGGTCCTAAAATAAAAAAATAGCATATAAGGATTACAAGTTAACAACAAAAAGTGAAAACTAACTCAAGAAAAACATAATAGAAATAAGTTTAGAAATAACTAGAAATTAAACATAAAGATCTAGTATACCAAATCCGAATTTGTTATATGATGTGATCTAATTAGAAACTTTGTAGAATCATATACATACTACTTAAATGAACATTACGATTTCCTTCCCCTCCCTGCTATAGTATGACAGCACAGCAGATCCTCTCTGGTGAAACATTATTTGTATGAAATCTCTACATTATATGAGAAGCATAAGACTCGAACAACATTATATTAGAATTACTCTGTCTATACCACATTACTCTAAAAGTCAAAACTTGATAAGGGATGCTAAAAATCAAGAATCTGAAATACCCATTAAAGAATCAGAAAATAAAACTGAAGAGAAGACAATCTAATATACTACTATAACAAATAAAAAACAATTTTTTCAAGTTCCAGATTACAATATCAAAACCCTAACCCTAGCTAGTAAACCTGCACAAAAAGAGGGGAGTATATAACAAACCTACCCTTAGGCCTTAGCCATCAAGTTTACCCTGTTGTCCACTGCTCCCTCCTCCATTCCCATATGACCCATCATCAGCCGTCTGCAACACTGACTGCCACGCCTGAGACGGCGGCGCATAAACCCCAGTGGCAGGATCGACCGCCGACCGTCCAAACATGACCCCGGGCGGGGCAGGTTGACCGATGGGGGGATAATAGTAAAGAACTCCACTCGTAGTGGAGCCGACAATCCCAGTACCAGGAGGACCAGCGAGAACCAAACCGGCAGCAGCAGCCTCATCTTTGATTTTGTCGCGGGGGACAATGTTGACGAGAAAATCAAAAATGTCAGTGCGAGTGATGGCGGCGGCGATATCATTTTTCTGGAGGGTACGGCGCTTGTTCTCCTCGGTGTGGAGCAAAGAGCGAATGGTGAGCTCGAGGATGAAGAGCTCACAGGCCTTGGTGAATCGTACCGATATATTTTAGGTTTAGATATATTTTATGTTAATTTGTTGATATTAATTTGTTATTTGATCATTTTGCCCCTTATTAAATCACATTTGTTTATTTTATGATTAAAAAACTATTTTTTTTGCCACATCAGTTTTTTAAGGCGCACCTTAATCGCGTCAAGATTTATGACGTGGCGTATTCAATTATTATGATTGGAAAAATTAATAATTTAATCATCTAATTGACAAAATTGAAAGGTGGATCACCGAAGTTTAATATGGCCTATAGTTTAGGATACTAATTCATATTTAAGCCGAAAAGTTGTAATCTACAAACTTTTCATCCATTTGATCAATTTGTATTTTTACCTCAAAGGTTCATAAAATATAAAATCTTTAACTATCCACATGTACAGTCCAAGTAATACTTGGGGCCCATATAATTGTATGTGGATGTCAACTAGTAAATTGTGTGTTGAAATAATTAAAATATGTCAAAAATATCAATAAATAATTACTTAATATATTAATTAACGAAAACAAAATAAACAATTGACAAACTAAATTAAAAAAAATAAACATAACTAATTAAGTGACTTAAACAAATATTTTACTAAATAAACTCAAACCCAATAAATAACCTCTCACTTCAAGACCAAACCTCATTTAACAAACTCAATAACTAATTTTCTCACTTTAACTATTCATTGTCTTCTTATTAAATGAGATGATCAAGTTTTTTTAGTATGCATGTTAACTTGTTTATCTTATTTAATTTGTTAACTTTGTATAATTTATTTGAATCTTAACTTTAGTGTAATATACTTAATTTGATTAATGCATAATTACCGAACAAAATTAAAAGATATTTTTTAAATTTATAATATACCAAAATATTTTTTTTATTGTTGATATTTTTTAACCCAATATATATATAATAAATATCATACAAGGTTAAATAAGTATATATAAATTCCAAAAAAAATTACTTTATCTTGTTTCGGGCCAAATATTAATTGGGCAAACAACTCCTTTAATATAATGTTTGAGAGTGAATCAGGTATATTGGACAAAGACAAAAAATCACTGAATTGATGGGAGGTTATTACCTTTAAAAGAAAAAAAGTTCACTAGTAGGCTTTTTAGAAGCCACTTCCGAAATAGGAGAATAGTTTTGAAGTACCTAGGACTAGGTAAAAAAACAAAATAAGGTAAAACCGAATAACCGAATATTTTAAAAAAAATAAAAACTTCAACGACTGCTGTTGGGAGTAAAGGTTTTCACATCTAATTTGGGAAAAACTACTGAACGCCATTTGAATTTTTGGATATTTTTTTTTGGATAAAAATCAGAAAGGCAACCAACGCCACTTTAAAAAAATATTTTTCTTAAAAACGAATTTAAAAAAAATTATCTTAATTTTTTTTTAAACGATTTTATTTTTTTAAAGAAATTTGAAAAACAAAATGTGATCCATGCGCCAACTACTTAAGATTATAACTTTTTAAAAAAATTATAAAGCAAATTTGTAAAAAGAAGAGTAAGATGTAACATCACTTTAATCGACGTTGGAATTTCGTTGAATTTGATCACCCATCTTGGGTTAAAATTTCGTCGCCACTTGATTGTGCGTATTATAAATTTTTTCAAATCCGTTATTAACTTACTAGGCGAAATGCTTGGTAAAAAATTTCTTAGAAAATGTTGCTTCACAAAGTGTACAATACGAAAATTAAAAACATAAATCTGTGAGTTTGAATACAAATATTATCTACTAGAGATTATACAAACTTCAAAGAGGAGTCCTCATTACAATTATTATCACACTATTTCACGAAATAGTGAGGACTACTAATGCATCCTCTAGGACCATCACTCCATTTCCCAGGACTAGTCCCGGCTATATTCTCATTTCACGAGAGAACGGTGAAAAAAAAGGGTGAGCTCAACTAGCCCGATAAAAATATTATGACTAAGATAATGCGAAATAAATTATCATTAGTCTCCAACAATGTTAAAGCGATAAAATATAATAGACATCAAGTTTAACTACGGTGAACAAACAATCCATTAAAAAAGTCAGTAGAAAATAAAATCTACTATCTTTTATGATTAAAAAGGTTTTCATCATTTATTATCATTTGAGACTCGACAAATAAATATTCCACATCATCGAATCACCCTTACTTTTACTGACGAGGATATTCTTTAGTATCCGACCACAATTATCCATGCACTTCACGGGCCAAGAATATTTGTGTATTCATTAATGGTCATGATCATGCCAACAATGTCCATCATTGCACTACTGGGCCATGAGAACTTTTACCACATCATTTGTAACATTACGGTTATGATTACCAAATAATCCACGATCGTAATCATACCAAGTCCATCTATGCACTACTGAGCCCACAGATGACTTTCAACAAAATATAAACATGAGGATGATGACAATGATATAAGAATTCAATAAAACAAGTTCAAAATTATTTTATCCACGAATTATTAACGTCCAAATTTTCAACATGATCTTTGTTTTGTAGAGTAAAATTCAAGAATGATCGGAAGAATATTTCCATGAAAAGATCTTTGGATGAAGCTCAAATATCGAGGATATTCTACTAATTTCATGGAGTATAGAAGTCAAAACTTTAACCAACTTGAAGTATAATAAAGAATGGAATAACAAAAGAAATCACCATGCATGCGATACTTAGCATAGACGAGTTATTCAATGAGAATAATAATAACGGAACCGGTCGGTCGAAATTTGTGGAATACCTAAAATCGGGATGTTTCAACAGAATAATAATAAAGAATAAAACCGGTCGGTGTAAAACACACGTGACAGGATGTTCCAATAGAATAATATAAAAAGATGGAACCGGTGTCGGTGTAAAAACACACGACGAGGATGTTCAGCGGAATAATAATAAAAAGCGGAACCGAGTCCGAAATTGTAAAACACAGAGACGAGAATGTTCAACGAGAATAATATAATGAAGAATGTCACCAAGTATAGGGTGAGCCAGCGTATCTGAGTTATTCAATGAGAATAATAAGAAATGGAATAACAACAGTTCTCTTCATGAATAAGAAAGAATAACACCCCTTACAGTACAACAAATAATATTCCTACCTTAAGAAGAAAAGTCTTTGGATATATAAGTAGTGAAGTAGCGAATATACTTTCTTCTTTCTCTCTATAGTTTATCTCTCTAGAGTTTGGTGAATTAAAAGAAAATAATGAATGAATGAGCTTCTATTTATAGAAAAATGGAATGCATAGTAACTAACTTCATGAGCAATTAGAGATTGATTTACTTTAATCTAACGGTCCATATTTAAATCTTTTAAATAAAATATAATATATTCTATTTATAATCTAATAAAATGAATAACTTTATAAAAGATTTTACTATCTGCAAACACTATGCAAACACTATCTGAAACACTATGCGTAATAAAATATAATATATTCTAATTATTGTCTAATAAAAGCAGATAACTTTATAAAAGTATTACATTTTTATAAAAAAAATTTTACTATGCAAAACACTTATACTGACACTATCGTAATAGAATATAAATATAATATAATATATTATATAATAAAATGAATAACTTTATAAAAGTATTACATTTTATATAAAAAGATTTTACGTATTATTACATTAATAATACCAACAAAAGCTGAGTGACTTATCACGTAAGCATCGATAATCAATCACCGTAGTGTATTACTACTTATGCACCCACGCGTATTCTTGTACTTTTTTAACAAGGGTGTTTCAGCGTTAACGGTAAAACTTCCGCCGTTATTTTCATAAAAAATTTTTGTGTCGTTTTCTCGAATCCGATGATAATTCTATTATGGGAGGTCCACCATGATTGTCTTGGTTATCACGAATATTCCTGTTAAAACGAATATTCCCAGACCCAATCGAATATTATATATAACAATTTGCGTACTTTGCAAAATTTATAAATATTACCCACAACTATTATATCAATTTCACTCCATAATATTCAAAAATAATATTTATAGAAAATTCATCTTTATTCAAAAGTTGGGGTTTTACAATCTCCCTTCTTATGAAATTTAAGCCCTCGAAATTAGAATGCGTGCACGGTATGTCGAAGAGGTAAGGATACCTTGATTTCATTTGATTCTAACTCTCAAGTCATTTCCTCGACATCGTGGTTTCTCCACAAAACTTTGACTTGAGGTATAACCTTGGTGCGTAGAATATGTTCCTTCTTATCAAAGATTTGAACATGAACCTCTTCATACGTCAAATCTTCCATTATTTCGTCGGTTCGACTCGATAATGTGGTTGGGTCTTCCACATATTTACGTAACATGGATATGTGAAAAGCGTTATGAACACGAGACATACTTGGCGATAAAAGCGAGTCTATAGGCCACGCAGTTCCTACTCGATCGAGGATTAAAATGGGTAGATGAATCGAGGATTGAGCTTTCCTCTCTTTCCAAATCTAAGTAACTCCTTTCCATGGAGCAACACGTAACAACACATGATCTCCTATATCGAATTCCACGTCCTTTCGATGAAGATCGGCATAACTCTTTTGTCGATCTTGTGAGGTTTTTATACGTTCTTGGGATCGTTTGAATCTTTTCCGTAGTCATACATACCAACTCTGGTCCCAACAACGTTGCTTCACCCACCTCATCCCAACATCTTTGAAGAACGACACTTTCTTCCATACTGGCGCTTGAATGGAGCCATGCGATACTTGCTTGATAAGCTGTTGTTGTAGGAAAACTCCACCATGGTAAGAACTTGTCCTAACTTCCTTGAAATCAAGGACCACGAGTCTTAATAGATCTTGAGAGTTTGAATAGTCCTCTCCATTGTCCGTCCGTCCCGAGGATGATATCTTGCCGAGCTAAATCGTAAATCTGTGCCCATAGCTTTTTGCAAACTAACCCAAAATCGCGAAGTGAATCTTGGGTCTCGATCGAAAACTATGGATCTTGGCATACCATGCAATCTTACAACCTCGTTTATGTATATCTGAGCAAGGCGTTCAAGTGTATAAGTTTCTCGTGTCGGTAAAAAATGAAGCGGACTTGGTCAATCTATCAACAATGACCCAAATCGCATCTATGCCTTGAGAAACTTTGGGAAGACCGATGTGAAATCCATGGTAATGTGCTCCCACTTCCATTCTAGAATTTCAAGTGGTTGCAATGGACCTTTTGGTACTTGATTCTCGCCTTGACTTCGTTGACACGTTAGACACCTTGAGATAAGCAGTATTATATCTCTCTCTTCTTCATATTGCCCCACCAAAATGTATGTCGAAGATCATGATACATTTTAGTACTCCCGAGATGGATTACAAATGGTGTGTGTTGTGCGCCTCCATCATGATTTTATACTTTAAATCGGGGTCGTTAGGAACACAAAGTCTGGAGTTGACTTCAAGTATTCCTTCTTCATCGATTCTTGCTTCTAGAATAACGCCTCTTGAACCTTCTTAATTCTTCACATTCATCGACTCGGGTGTGTGGCTTGAATGGCTTTAACTTTATCGATTAAAGTCGATTAATTCTACTCGTATATTCGTTATCTTCCGTGGGTTCCTAGAGTCTTTAACTCTATCTTCATCATTTGTAAGTCTTCTGCGAAATGGGTCTTTGTGTTAACAACATCGCACTCGTAAACGCATACGATCTTCTTCTACTTTCAACGCGTCCACTACCACGTTCGCTTTCCCACGATGGTATTGAATGGTATGATCGTAATCTTCAACGACTTGAGCCAACGTCTTTGGCGCGTATTACGTTCATTTTAGTTGAAGAAATATTTGAGGGTTTTAGAAATGGGTTTTGTCTTTGGGTTCGATACAAAATTCAATTTCACGCTCTAGGGGTAGGCTAAGAAGTCTTCAAGAATCGTGAGAAATTTATTAACAATAGAAATATCATTCAAAGCTGTGACTCTCATCCAAGACTTGGGTAACACGTCACATTGATACCTATCAACTTGCCATCATCATTCACGGTATCTTCTACTGAAAGTTTGGCTTTGGTGCATTCCACACAAGGAAGTCGACAACGAAAGGAATAGGGGCTCTTTACTTATGGCTTGATATGACCATGATTGACTTTAGTGATTTGGTTGCTTGAATTCATATAGCGAGTTTGGTTAGGAATATGAAAGCTAATAACTTTGACGAAAAGCATGATGAGTAGTTAACGAATCGATTCCTAAAATCACATCAAAGGCAAGTATTTTCAAAGAGATACGATCGACAGGTAACGTGAAAGTGTTGATTTGAACAAGATTTATAAATAGTGGAGGTAATGAAGGTTTCTCCAAACTGAGTTTCAACAGATAAATCAAAATCTAACTTCTCCGGAGTTAAATTCAAACATTGAACACAACTAGGTGAAATAAAAGAGTGAGTAGAACCGGTATCTAACACGGTATAGACTTCACAAGAGTTTATGACTAACATACCCGTGATAATTTTATTCAGGTTCCTTGTCACGAAAAAAAAATGTTCTCTCTTAAACTACCGGCTTTGACTTTTTTGGGACGACCTTTGGTGCCTCCATCCTAGCTGAACTTGTCTTTGGTGAACGACAAAATCGGGCTAAGTGACCTTCTCTTCCACAATTATAACATGCTTTGGACGACATCGCGCAGTTTGGACTGATGTGTCCCTCCCCTCCGCATTTGAAGCATATGATAGGTGGTCGTTCTCCTTCCTTAACAACGGGTGCTGGTGCTGATGTCTTTCCATCATTATTGAATCTCCTCTTCTTGAAATGTCCTTTCTTATTGTTTTGACCATGATTACCACCGAAGTGGTTACCATTTCTGGCATGTTGATTCCCTCTATGCTTATTGTCACCGCTTTGATGGTTTATTATCACCGGTATTATCATTTTTATTGTTTGCTCTCTTTTGGTTGCGTTGACTCGTTATCGCGCTCCACTAAGCGAGCCCTATTTACAACATCTCGAATACAAACCACGGTTTATGAGAAATAAGATATTGGCGTATCTCGACTTCAAAACCTCTTAAAAACATTAGCGTCATTCGCTCCTCATTATCGACCAAATGGGATGCAAACCGGGATAACTCCGCAAATTTAGCCTCGTATTGCGACACGGTCGTATTGTTTTGTTCCAACTTGATAAACTCCACCTCCTTCATTATGACGAATACTTTCGGAAAGTACTTGTCATTGAATGACTCTTGGAACTTCTCCCAAGACATCTTGAGTGCGTGTCGGTTTGGAGTGCGTTTCTGATTCCCACCGGTGATCTGCCTCTTCACGCATGACATAAAGGTGGCAAAAGGAACCTTTTGCTCCTCGGAGCATCCCAGACATCAAATATCTTGGTGATTTGCTTTAACCACGTCTCACTTTTAAGTGGTTACGGCTTTCCCAAAAACTCCGGTGGTCCCCGCTCCTTGAATTGCTTAGCGGTGACCAACCGTGGGTTGCCATTGTTTCCTCTGCATTATGAAAAGGAGCCGTCTTACTTTGATGTTGCATGAATTCTAAAAAGCTCTTAAGCGTGCTGTCGTTAAATCGATTGATCGGTGTTGTTGTTTACGGGAGGATTATCGCCATCCTGTTGCACATTGTCACGATTATTGATCATGGAGACTCAGCGGTCTCCTGTGCTCCATTCTTATTCTCAACATTCTCGGATGCCATTTTCAAACACTCCCACAAAACAAGGGTTAATTGACATACAACATATTATCACTATACTCTTGACCAGACCAATCAAATACCAAATAAACTTAGGTAGGTCATACTAGCGAAGAATTCCCGTCTCTCCCTCCTAGTTCTAGTCTCACATCTTAGCAGGGGATCATATCCTAAAGCTTTGATACCAAGCGTGATGCCCCCAAAATTAGGTATCGTCACCCCCATCTTGGGTCGCCACTTATATGGTACATAAATTCAAATACAACTTACTAATACAACTATGTAGTATGCAATACGACAAAACATAAAATATGAGTTTGAATACAAATATTATCTACTAGAGATTATTGAAATTCAAAAGGAGTCCTCATTACAATTATTATCACACTATTTCACGAAATAGTGAGGACTACTAATGCTATCCTCTGGACCATCACTCCGTTCCCTGACTCGTCCCAGTTATATTCTCATTTCCCGAAGAGAACAGTGAAAGAAAGGGTGAGCTCAACTAGCCCAAGAAGAAATATTATGACTAAGATAATGCGAGAATAAATTATCATTAGTCTCCAATAATGTTAAAGCGATAAAATATAATAGACATCAAGTTTAAGCTGCGGCGAGACAAGCAATCCATTAAAAAGTCAAGTAGAAAATAAAATCTACTATCTTTTATGATTAAAAAGGTTTTCATCATCTTTATTATCATTTGAGACTCGACAATAAATATTCCACATCATCGAATCACCCCACTTTTACTGACGAGGATATTCTTTAGTATCACGACCACAATTATCCATGCACTACGGGCCAAGAATATTTGTGTATTCATTAATGATCATGATCATACCAACAAGCATCCCATCATATACACTACGGGCCAATGAGAACTTTTACCACATCATTTGTAACATTACGGTCATGATTACACCGAATAATCCTGAGTCAATAATCATACCAAGTCCATATATACACTTCTGAGCCACAGATGACTTTCAACAAAAATATAAACATGAGGATGATGACAATGATATAAGAATTCAATAAAACAAGTTCAAGAATTATTTTATCCAGGAATTATTAACGTCAAAATTTTCAACATGATCTTGTTTTGTAGAGTAAAATTCAAGAATGATCGAAGAAGAATATTTCCATGAAAAGATCTTTGGATGAAACGCAAATATCAAGGATATTCTACTAATTTCATGGAGTATAGAAATTGAAAACTTTAACCAACTAAGTATAATAAAGAATGGAATAACAAAAGAAATCACCATGCATGCGGTACTTACTTGGCAGTATTCAACGAGTTTATTCCAAATAATAATAATAATAACGGAACCGGGTGTCGAATAAAAAATTTATGCAAGCGGATGTTTCAATAGAATAATAATAAAAAGAGCGGAACAAGGTCGGGTGTAAAACACGTAGACAAGATGTTCCAACGAGAATAATAATAAAGATTGGAACCGGTCCGTAAGTAAAAAACACGAGACGAGGATGTTCCAACGGAATAATAATAAAAACGAAACCGGTCCTAAAAACATACGAGAGCGGATGTTCAACAATAAGAATAATAGAAGAATGTCACCAAGTATAGGGTGACAATGCGTATACGAGTTATTCCAACAGAATAATAAGAAATGGAATAACAACAGTTCTCTTCATGAATAAGAAAGAATAACACCCCTTACGAGTACAACAAATAATATTCCCTACCTTAAGAAGAAAATCTTTGATATATATAAGTAGTGAAGTAGCGAATACTTTCTTCTTTCTCTCTATAGTTTATCTCTCTAGAGTTTCAATGAATTAAATGAAAATAATGAATGAATGAGCTTCTATTTATAGAAAAATGGAATGCATAGTAACTAACTCATGAGCAATTAGAGATTGATTTACTTTAATCGACGGTCCATATTTAAAAGCAAAATCTTTTAAATAAAATATAATATATTCTATTTATAATCTAATAAAATGAATAACTTTATAAAAGATTTTACTATGCAAACACTATGCATAATAAAATAAAATATAATATATTCTAATTATTGTCTAATAAAAGCAGATAACTTTATAAAAGTATTACATTTTATATAAAAAATTTTACTATGCAACACTATGCATAATATATATATATATAATATTCTATAATATATTCTAATAAAAGAATAACTTTATAAAAGTATTCTATTTTATATAAAAAGATTTTACGTATTATTACATTAATAATACCAACAAAAGCGAGTGACTTATCACGTAAGCATCAATAATCAATCACAGTGTGCTATTGTATGCAACCACGCGTATTCTTCATATTTTTAACATCGGTGTTTCAACGATTAACAGTAAAACTTCCGTAGTTATTTTCATAAAAGTATTTTTTGTCGTTTTCTCGATCCGACAATAATTCCGTTATGGGGTCCACTAATGATTGTGTCGTTGTACGAATATTCCCTGTTAAAACGAATATTCCCCGACCAATCGAATATTATATAACAACTTGCGTACTTTGCAAAATTTATAAATATTACCCACAACTATTATATCAATTTCACTCCATAATATTCAAAATAATATTTATAGAAAATTCATCTTTATTCAAAAGTTGGGGTTTTACAACGAGTGTCAAACTCCGCACCTCTCAAACTAGAAACTTAATATTCCATCAAAAGCCAACGAACCAACTACCTATAAACAAATATTTATTTATAAATTTATAAATATTTCATCTAAAATTTATAAAATTTAGATATGAATATTTGTTATAAATATTTATATGAATATTTAGAGATAAATTTATAAATATTTATATGAATATTTGTTTACATATATATATTTATATATAAAAATATTCATAGTTACTTTATATATATTTAGTTTAATGTTGAGATTTATTTAGTATTTTATTTAGTTTGATAAGAAATTTTGAAAAGAATATGTATATATATATATATATATATATATAGAGAGAGAGAGAGAGAGAGAGAGAGAGAGAGAGAGAGAGAGAGAGAGAGTAGAGTCTTAAGCTAGTTCATTCGTTCAACTCACTTGAAGCTCACCTCCCTTTAGCGACAGAACTTGGTATGGTTCGATTAAATACAATCGTCGTCTATACTTTTAGCGACGGACAACATATTGCGTCGCTAAAAGTATAGACGACGGTTGTATGACCGAACCGTCGCCGGATCCGTCGTTAAAGGGGGAGTGAGCTCGGGTGAGTTGGATAAGGGGTGAGCTTAAGATCTGGACCGTATATATACACACACACACATACACACCTACGTACATATCATATGTGGACGGGCTGACGTGGCGAATATTGAATTTTATCTCAAAAAATATGTTGATGCAAAGATTTGAACTCAAGACCTCTAGTTTGGAATATTAACCCAATGACCACCCGAGCACCTTAGCCTAAATGTTCTTATTTTGCAAGGATTAGTATTTAGTACTATTATTATTGTTGTTGTTGTTGTTGTTGTTGTTGTTGTTGTTGTTGTTGTTGTTGTTGTTGTTGTTGTTATTATTATTATTATTATTATTATTATTATTATTATTATTATTATTATTATTATTATTATTATTATTATTACTATTATTATTATTATTATTATTATTATTATTATTATTAGTATTATTATTACTATTATTATTATTATTACTATTATTATTGTTATTATTATTATTGTTATTATTATTATTATTATTATTATTATTATTATTATTATTATTATTATTATTACTACTACTACTACTACTATTATTATTACTACTATTATTATTATTACTACTATTATTATTACTACTATTATTATTAGCATTATTACTACTATTATTATTATTATTACTATTATTATTAGTACTACTATTATTATTAGTATTATTATTATTATTATCATCTTAATTTAAGGCAACATTTTAATAGTCGTTGCAAAAAGTTGTATAAAATATGCAACGAAAATAAAAATTGTAGCCAATGAATGTGGTCCATATTAGGTAACGAAATATAACAACAAAAAAACTTTCGTTGCCCATGATGAGGAGAAATCAAGTGGTTAGAAATTTTGCAACGAATTTCTAACGAATTTTGTTTCCAAATTTTGCAACTACTTATAAATTTCGTTGCAAAAAGTGAAAGCCTGACACAATATGCAACGAATGACAAGTTTCGTTGCTAAACATACACTTTTAGGAACGACTTATAAAGTTGTTGCCTGAAAAATCGTTGCTAAAGCCCCATTTTTAACAACAAAAAAACTTTCGTTGCCCACGATGACGGGAAAGCAAGTGGGCGAAAATTTTGCAACGAATTTCTAACGAATTTTTTCCCACCAATGAATTAGCAATGAAATTTTGCAACGACTTATGAATTTCGTTGCAAAAAGTGAAAGCCTAACACAATCTGCAACGAAGGACAAATTTCGTTGCTAAACATATATTTTTAGCAACAACTTATAAAGTTGTTACCCGAAAAATCGTTGCTAAAGGCCCATTTTTTTGTAGTGTATGAATACTGAACAAAATAATATCCCTTACCTCTGAAGAAGACTGGATACTGGAATAGTGAGGTAGCAGACTTCTCTTCTTCTTTTTCTCTATACCTTCTCTCTCTATAATTGCTCTTGTGAGTCTTAGTGAATTGGTGAGAATGAAAGAAGAATGAGCTTCTATTTATTGGAAAATATAGTTTCGATAATTGCACGTTTTGGGGCTCGAAATATTACAGTATAATACCTTTAACTTTTCCTTCATTTTTAATTTAGTCCTGCAAGTATTATCAAACTTGCACCACCTCCCCTAATAGTACATCTTGTGAATCAATAGTACAATCATGTGAAAAAAAATAATTACAGTATAGTACCTTCATCTATACCTCTATTTTTAATTTAGTCATGCAAGTATTATCAATCTTGCACCACCTCCCCTAATAGTACATGCATGTGAATCAATAGTACACACATGTGAACAAATAGTTATAAGCATGTGAATTAATAGCAATTAATTGCTCATTTATCCGATTAATTACCTGATTGATCAATATAACCTCCAGACATCAATTATTATCGAAATAGATGTCTATTTCCATTAACACTAATAATCCCAACACAATAAAAATATCAATTTCATCTTTAATCAATCTGAACTTATTCACCATTAATATTATAACTCACAATATTTAACAACCAGATCATTCCCAGGAAAGAGGGGGGTTTCTGATAAGGATTTCTCCCTATTCGAGCGCAATTAGGTGACCAAACCTCTCCTCAACAGAACTTTTTAGACATTGTCAATATTGCAAATAATAATATGAATAACTTTGTCGCCTCAATTATTGATTTAATAATAATAAATATTATGCAGATGATACTGTGACAATAATTGAAACAATAATATGAGAGATAATATGCAGAAATTACTGTAGAAATAATTGAGTATAACTGAGTGATTTTTCACGTAAGCATCAATAATCAATATTGTGTGCTATTATGCAACCACGTGTATTATTGTACTTTTACCACCGGGTTGTTCAACAGTTTAACAGTAAAACTTTTGTCGTTATTTTGATAAAAAGATAATTCTGTCATTTTCTAACTACGACAATACTTCCGTTGTGGGGTCCACCAATGATTGTGTCGTCGTACGAATATTCCCTGTTAAAATGAATATTCCCCAACCAATCGAATATTATATATCCACATGCTTACTTTGTAAAATTTATAAATAATACCCACAACTATAATATTATATCAAATCCACACCATACTATTCAAAAATATATTTTGAGAAAAATTAATCTTTATTCATAAAAGTTGGGGTCTTACAGGTGGTGCAAGTTTGATAATACTTGCAGGACTAAATTAAAAATGAAGGAAAAGATGAAGGTATTATACTGTAATATTTTGAGCGCCAAAACGTGCAATTATCGAAACTATGTTTTCCTATAAATAGAAGCTCATTCTTATTTCATTCTCACAAATTCACTAAGACTCACAAGAGCATTTATAGAAAGAGAAGCTATAGAGAGAGAAGCTTTAGAGAGAAAGTAGAAGAGAAGTTTTCTACCTCACTATTCCAGTATCCAGTCTTCTTCTGAGGTAAGGATATTATTTTGTTCAGTATTCATAGGATAATATTTTCTTTCATACTTTGTATTATGTGAGTAATATTATTTCGTCTCGTATTCCCAATTTTGTTAAAGTATTGCTTCTATACTCCGTGAAATTAGTGAAATATCCTTGAAATTTGCGCTTCATCTAGTATCGTTTTACAAGGATATTTTCTGTACATTCTTGTTAAATTTTAAGCTTTTCATGCCGGAGTACTGTCCATGAGTAGTATTCATTTTTACGGTACTATTCACAGGGTACTATTCACGGGGTACTATTCACAAAATACTATTCACGGGTACTATTCATAAAGTACTATTCATGAGTACTATTAACAAAGTACTATTTATGGGGTACTATTCCTGAAGTACTATTCACGGGGTACTATTCACTCGGGTACTATTCACCCAGTGAATTATTCATGACAAAAATTGATTTATTTGCTGTCAAAATCATTTTTGAGATAATATTATTCTTGAATTTTACTCCACAAAGCAGTATCATGTTGACAATTTGAACATTATTGAATTCTGGATAAATTAAGTTATAAATCTTTAAAAATTTATCATTTGATTTATTTTAATTGAATTCTTATATCATTGTCATCATCCTTATGCTTATATTGTGATAAAAGTCATCTGTGGCTTACGTGCATAGATGTACTATTGATTGATATGATTATGACCAGAGATTATTCGGTATAATCATGACCGTAATGTTACAAATGATGTGGTAAAAATCTTCATTGGCCTGTAGTGCATTGATGGACAGTTGGTTGTATGATTATGACCAGGGATTATTCGGTATAATCATGACCATTGATGATTACATGAATATCCTTGGCCCGTAGTGCAGGGATGATTCGAATGATGTGGTTTATTTATTAAGCTGAGTCTTAGCGATAAAATTGATCATAAACTTTTTAAATCATAGAAGATAGTAGATAACATGCTCTACTTGATGACTCTTCTAATGGATTGCTTGTTCCGCTGCAGTTAAACTTGATGTTTATTGTATTTTATCATTTTAACACAGTTGAAGGCTAACAATAATTTATTCTGCATTATCTTAGTCATAATATTTCTTACTGGGCTAGTTGAGCTCACCCTTTGTTTTCATTGTTCTCTTCAAGAAATGAGAATATAGCTGGGACTAGTCGGGGAACGGAGTGACGGTCCAGATGTTTGCATTAGTAGTCCTCACTATTCAGTGAAATGGTGTGATAATAATTGTAATGAGGACTTTATTTGAGTTTGGATACTCTCTACGAGATATTATCCGTACTAAAACTCTCAGCTTATGTTTTGTCGTATTTTACACGACAGTTGTATAATTAAGTTGTATTTGGAATTTTGTACCATGTATTTGGCGACTCATAATGGGTGATGTATACCTATTTTGGGGGCATCACACTAACCCTAAAAGAATTTCATATAGTTGATTTTTCAGAGACCTCTTTTAATTCTTTTTTTTTAAAAAAAAATTGAACAAGCAAGGAGCACATGGAAGTGTTTGAAAAAAATTTGGCCGAAATCGTAAAAGTTTTTAAGACTAGAGAAGCGATTTTTGGTAAAAATTTTGGCAAACTGAGAAGAACACATACACGTTTTTGAAAGTTTTAGAACAAGAATGAAGTGGTTCAACAAAAGCCCTAACAAAAATTGATTGAGCATATCAAAAAAATAAAAAATTTATCAGAAACCCTAACAAAAAATTGATTGATAATATCAGAGACTTTAAGATTTTTGAGTATCAAGATTAAGAGAAGAATATGACAAGAATATATATTGAAGATAGATTATCATCGAAAAGTAGATCAGATAGAGAGAAGAGGTCGGAGATGATGAGAGAAGACAGAAAGAGACGAAGGAGAAAAGACGCGTGATAGAAGAGAGAGAAAGAACAGAAGCAAATGAAATTAAAAATTACAAAAATTGTATATATATTTTGGCTTACCAGGTAGATCCAACGGTGAGGAGGCTTGCGTAGATCAAGTTCAACGGTTGTGAATTAACCTGAGATGTGTTTCTTTTAAAACATATTCCAAAGGCTCAGATTAATGCTCGGTCTTGATCGGATGGTTCTGAAGCATGATCCGTGTGCTTTTGAGAATTGATTTTGATTGGTTGAATAAGTGGGACGCGGCTTGGAAGATGTGGACCATTGGATATTCAAAAATCTGATGGATCAGATTTAATATATATATATATATATATATATATATATATATATGTACTTTCTTTAATAAAAATTATTATCAAAGAAAATATTGAAACTAATTATATATATAATTTATCAAGAATACATATAGAATATATTTATTTTATTTTATTTTTAATAATTAATTAGAAGATAAATTAAAATTTGTTTAGACACAAATTAAAATAATTAAGAAATAATATCTAGCATTCCTAACTCAATTCTTAATTTGCAGAATCTTTCTGAACTTAGTGGTTTAGTAAATACATCAGCTATATTTAATTAAGTGTCTATATGTTCCAATTTAATATTTTTGTTATTAACATGATCACGTAAAAAATGATGCCTAATGTCTATATGTTTTGACCTAGCATGCAAGACTGTATTTTTGCTGAGATTTATTGTACTGGTATTATCACATAAAATTGAAACACGATCAAATTTTAAGTTATAATCTGCAAGGGTCTGTTTCATCCACAAGATTTGAGCACAGCATCGTGCGGCTACAACGTATTCTGCTTCGGTGGTTAAAATAGAGACCGAGTTCTGCTTTTTAGAAAACCAAAAAACTAAACATCCTCCTAGGAATTGGCAGGTACCACTAGTACTTTTTTGATTGACATGATGACCTGCATAGTCAGAGTCTGAAAAACATACTAGATTAAATGGTTAATCCTTAGGATACCATAGACCTAATTTAGTTGTTCCTTTAAGATATCGAAAAATTCTTTTCACTGCGGTCAGGTGATCTTCTTTAGGATCAGCTTGAAACTTGGCACATTTACAAACACTAAACATGATGTCAAGTCTACTAGCAGTTATATATAATAAACTTGTAATCATTCCTCTATATTTCTTTAAGTCAACAGATTTTCTATTTTTGTAAGACCCCAACTTTTATAAATAAAGATGAATTTTCTATAAATATCATTTTTGAATATTATGGAATGAATTTGATATAATGTTATAGTTGTGGGTAATATTTATAAATTTTACAAAGTACGCAAATTGTTATATAATATTCGATTGGTCGGGAATATTCGTTTTAACATGGAATATTCTTACAACAACACAATCATTGGTGGACCCCACAACAGAATTTTTGTCGGATTGAAAAAACGACAAAAATACTTTATGAAAATAACGGCAGAAGTTTTATCGTTAACTGTTGAAACACCCGGTGTTAAAAGTATGCGATGTCTGCGTGCGTTAGTTACAAAGATACTTTGCACGGTATTGATTATTGATGCTTACGTGAGAAGTCACTCGGTTTTGTTCAATTATTGTTACAGTAATTGATGCATAGTATCTCACGTTATTTGATTCAATTATTGTCAATATTTTATAATCAATAATTGAGATGATAAAGTTATTAATATTATTATTTGCAATATTAGTGATGTCTAAAAGTTCTGTCAAGGAGAGGTTTAGTCACCTAATTGCGCGCCAATGGGGAGAAATTCTTATTGGAAAGCCCCCTCTTTCCTTGGAACGACCTGGTCGATTAATATTGTGAATTATAATAATGATGATGGGTTTTGTTTTATTAGTATTATTAATGCAATAAAATAGAAAATCTTTTTATATAAAACATAATACTTTTATAAAGTTATTTGTTTTATTAGACAATAATTAAAATATATTATATTTTATTATGCATAGTGTTGCGTAGTGCCTACGTAGTGTTTTATATAGTAAAATCTTTTTATATAAACAAAATACTTTTATAAAGTTATTTGTTTTATTATACAATAATTAGAATATATTATATTTTATTATGCGTAGTGTTGCGTAGTATACTGCATAGTGTTTCGCGTAGTAAAATCTTTTTATATAAAATGTAATACTTTTATAAAGTTATTTGTTTTATTAGATTTTAAATAAAATATATATATATATATATAATATTATATTTTATTGCATAGTGCAAGATATAGTATCCTTTCTATTTTTCTATAAATAGGATGCTTAGTTAGAATTGAAAACCACACCAGAAGTTCAGAGAATTCTTCTATAATCTTGAGCGTATTTCTTTAGAGTTTTAAGAAGCTTTGAAGCGTAGTGTAAGTTTTCTTCAAGAATATCCTCGACCTACCAAATGGGATACTTATTCTTTTACGGTAAGGGATATTATTTGTTGTACTCGTAAGGTATTCTTTCTTTCTTATTCGTGAAGAGAACTTATGTTATTCAATTCTTTATTATTACATTGGAATAACTTTTGTATCTGCGGGATACCATATACTTGGTGAAATTCTTACATTATTCCATTCTTTATTATTCATTGGAACATCATATACGTGCGTTTCTGCGCACTTTGAATTATGTTGTTTATTATTACATTGGAATATCACATCACGCAATGCTTGTCACGCATGACACGGTTCCATTATTTATTATTCATTGAAATATCACATACGTGCATTTACGCATGACTGGTTCCGCTTATTTATTATTACATTGGAATAACTTTTATCATGGCGTTCATCACATGCCTCGGTGATTTCTTTTGTTATTCCATTCTTTATTATACTCGGTTGGTTAAAGTTTTGACTTCTATACTCCATGAAATTAGTGAAATATCCTTGATATTTGCGCTTCATCCAAATCTTTTCATGGAAATATTCTTCGAGCATTCTTGAATTTTACTCCACAAAGAAGTATCATGTTGACAATTTGGGCGTTAATAGTTCTGGATAAATTAATTCTTGAACTTGTTTTATTGAATTCTTATATCATTGTCATCATCCTCATGTTTATATTATGTTGAAAGTCATATGTGGCCTGTAGTGCATACATGGACTTGGTATGATTATAACCAGGGATTATTCGGTGTAATCATGACCGTAATGTTACAAATGATGTGGCAAAAGTCATCATTGGCCCGTAGTGCATTGATGGACAGTTATTGGCATGATCATGACCATTGATGAATACACGAATATCCTTGGCCTGTAGTGCATGGATAATTTATGGTCGTGATACTAATGAATATCATTGGCCGTAGTGCAGGGATGATGTGGATTATTTATTAAGCTGAGTCTCAGCGATAAAAAGTAATGAAAAACCTTTTAAATCATAGAAGAGAATAGATTTTATTCTCTACTTGACTCTTCTAATGGATTGCTTGTTCCGATGTAGTTAAACTTGATGTTTGTTATATTTTATCAGTTTAACACTGTTGAAGGCTAATGATAATTTATTCTGCATTATCTTAGTCATAATATTTCTTACTGAACTAGTTGAGCTCACCCTTTTACTTTCATTATTCTCTTCAGGAAATGAGAACGTAGTAGGGACTAGTTGGGGAACAGAGTGAT
This sequence comes from Panax quinquefolius, assembly GCA_020205615.1. Taxonomy (NCBI): domain Eukaryota; kingdom Viridiplantae; phylum Streptophyta; class Magnoliopsida; order Apiales; family Araliaceae; genus Panax; species Panax quinquefolius. The sequence goes on along the minus strand of CM035160.1, from coordinate 104,296,876 downwards.
GGTCCTAGATGGTGCATTAGTAGTCCTCACTATTCTGTGAAATAGTGTGATAATAAATGTAATGAGGACCCCATTGAGTTTGTATATTGTCTAGATGACAATATTTGTATTAAAACTCACAGCATATGTTTAGTCATATTTTACACAACTGTTGTATAATTAAGTTTGTATTTGAATTCTGTACCATGTATTTGGCGACTCGAGATGGGTGATGTATACCTATTTTGGGGGCGTCACAGTTGGTATCAAAGCTTAGGGATATGATCCCTGGCTAACATGTGAGAATAGAACTAGGAGGGGAGAGACGGGGAATTCCTTCGCTAGTATGACCTACCTAAGTTTATTTGGTATTTAATTGGTCGGTCAGAATATAGGGATAATATGTTACATGTCAATTAACCTTTGTTTTGTGGCAGTATCTGAAAATGACATTCGAGAATGTTGAGAATAGCAATGGAGCACAGGAGACCGTTAATTCACCACATATCAATAATCAAGATAATGTGCATTAGGAAGGCGACAATCCTCATGCAAACAACAACACTGACCAAATGATAAATGATGAAATGTTCAGAGGCTTTATGTAATTTATACAACAACAGGAGAGAGTGGCTCCTGTCCAAAATGTAGGTGGAAACACTGGAAACTCTTGGACGGTCATTGCTAAATAGTTCAAGGAGCTCGGACCACCGGAGTTTATTGGAGAGCCAAAACCATTTAAGGCGGAAGCATGGGTGAAGCAGATCACCAAGATATTTGATGTCTTGGGATGCTCCGAGGAGCAAAAGTTTCCCTTTGCCAACTTTATGTTGCGAGGAGAGGCAAATTACTGGTGGAAATCGGTAAAGCGTACTCATCTTGCCGCACTGAAGATGTCTTGGGAGAAGTTCCAAGAACTATTCAACGACAAGTACTTTCGTGAAAGTATTCGTCACATAAAAGAGGTAGAGTTCATCAAGTTGGAGCAGAATAATATGACCGTGTCGCAGTACAAAGCTAAGTTTGCTGAGTTGTCCCGGTTTGCATCCCACTTGGTTGATAATGAAGAGAGAATGACGCGGATGTTTTTAAGAGGTTTGAAGCCGGAGATACGTCAATATATTATTTCTCATAAACTGTGTTTGTATTCAGATGTTGTAAATAGGGCTCAGTTAGTGGAGCGCGATAACGAGTCAACGCAACCAAAAGAGAGCAACCGACAAAATGATAATACCAGTGAGAGTAGTCATCGAAGCGGTGACAACAAGCATGGAGGTAATCAACAGGCCAGAAATGGTAACCACTTCGGTGGTAATCAGGGCCAAAACAATAAGAATGGACATTTCAAGAAGAGGAGATTCAACAATGATGGAAAAATGTCAGCACCAGCACCCGTTGTTAAAGAAGGAGAACGACCACCTATCATATGCTTCAAATGCGGAGGGGAGGGACACATCAGTCCAAACTATGCGATTCTGTCCAAAGCATGTTATAATTGTGGAAGAGAAGGTCACTTAGCTTGATTTTGTCATTCATCGAAGACAAGTTCAGCTAGGATGGAGGCACCAAAGGCCGTCCCAGAAAAGTCAAAGCTGGTAGTGCAAGGGAGAGCGTTTATTATGACCTCCTAGAAAGAAAGGAACTCGAACGAGGTCATCACGGGTAAGCTTATCATAAACTCTAGCGAAGTCTATACCTTATTTGATACCGGTTCTACCCATTCTTTTATTTATCCTACTTGCGCTCAACGATTAAATTTGACTCCGGAGAAATTAGACTTTGACTTATCTGTGGAAACTCCGTTGGGAGAAACCTTCATTACATCCACTGTTTTTAAGTCTTGTTTGGTTCAAATCGGTACCCTCACATTACCTGTCGATCTTATTTCATTAAAAATACTTGCATTTGATGTGATTCTAGGGATTGATTGGTTAACTACTCATCATGCTAAAATTGATTATTTTCGTAAGATTGTTAGCTTTCATATTCCTAATCAACCTATTATGCGAATTCAAGCGACCAAACCATTAAAATCAATCACGGTCATCTCAAGCCATAAAGCTATTCGTTTATTGAAAAATGGATGTCAAGCTTTCTTAGCTCATGACACGAATCTAAATAAAAATACATCAGTTTTGAATGATATTTCTATTGTTAATAAATTCCCTGACGTATTTCCTGAAGAACTTCCTGGCCTACCCCCAAAGTGTGAAATTAAATTTTGTATCGACCTTGAACCCGGTACAAAACTCATTTCCAAAGCCCCATATTGAATGGCTCCTATTGAACTTCAGGAGTTAAAGACCCAACTGCAGGAATTATTAGACATTGGCTTTATTCGTCCTAGTACTTCTCCTTGGGGTGCTCCTGTTCTATTCATGAAGAAGAAAGATGGGAGTATGCGACTTTGTATTGATTATCGGGAGTTGAATCATGTCACCATCAAAAATAGGTACCCATTGCCACGTATTGATGACCTGTTTGACCAGTTTCAAGGAGCCAAATTCTTTTCAAAGATTGATCTTCGTTCCGGATATCACCAATTGAAGATTAGAACAGATGACATTCCAAAGACGGCTTTCAGAACTCAGTACGGGCATTATGAATTCCTAGTCATGTCCTTTGGATTGACTAATGCTCCTGCTGCCTTCATGGATATGATGAACCGAGTATTCAAGGAATATTTGGATCACTTTGTGGTCATCTTTATTGATGACATCCTTATTTACTCCAAAAGCTGTGAAGATCATGAGCAACACTTGAGGCTGGTACTCCAAAAGCTTCGTGAATACAAGCTTTATGCCAAGTTAAAGAAATGCGAGTTCTGGCTTGAGGAAGTTGCATTCCTTGGGCACGTAGTATCAAGTCATGGAATATCTGTTAACCCGACAAAAATTGAAGTAATTCAAAGCTGGGAGCAACCTAAATCAGTGACCGAAGTACGTAGCTTTCTCGGTTTAGTTAGTTATTATCGGAGATTCGTGGAAGGATTTTCTCGAATCGCTACTCCATTAACTCAGCTGATTCAGAAAGATACAAAGTTTAGTTGGAGCAAATAATGTGAGAAGAGTTTTCAAGAACTAAAGAGGAGACTCATTTCAGCACCGGTTCTGACAATTCCATCTGGCTCGGAGGGATTTGTCATCTACAGTGATGCTTCGGGCAAAGGGTTGGGATGTGTTCTCATGCAACATGGGAAAGTCATAGCCTATGCCTCGCGACAACTCAAAGAATATGAGAGAAATTATCCTACTCATGATCTAGAGTTAGCAGATGTTGTCTTTGCACTTAAAATTTGGAGGCATTACTTGTATGGGGAGAAAGTGGAGATCTTTACGGATCATAAAAGCCTCAAATATTTCTTCACTCAAAAGGAACTCAACATGCGACAACGATGTTGGCTTGAGCTGTTGAAAGATTATGATCATACCATCCAATACCATCATGGAAAAGCGAACGTGGTAGCTGACGCATTGAGTAGAAGATCATATGTAAGTACGAGTGCGATATTGTCAACGCAAAGGTCCATTTTGTGTGACTTACAAAGGATAGAGATAGAGTTAAAGACTCTAGGGACCCATGTGATGATGACGAATATACGAGTAGAATTGACTTTAATCGATAAAGTTAAAGCTGCTCAAGCTACGGACCTGGAGCTGATGCGTATGAGGAAGAAAGTACAAGAAGGTGGTATGCCGAAAGCAAGAATCGATGAAGAAGGAATACTTCGAGTCAACTCCAGACTTTGTGTTCCTAACGACCCTGATTTAAAGTATAAAATCATGATGGAGGCACACAACACACTGTTTGCAATCCATCCTGGGAGTACCAAAATGTATCATGATCTTCGTCATACATTTTGGTGGAGCAATATGAAGAAAGAGATAGCGATGTTTATCTCAAGGTGTCTAACTTGTCAACGAGTTAAAACGTAGCATCAAGTACCAAAAGGTCCATTGTAACCACTTGAAATTCCAGAATGGAAGTGGGAGCACATTACCATGGATTTCGTTACTGGTCTTCCCAAGGTTTCTCAAGGCATAGATGCAATTTGGGTCATTATTGATAGATTGACCAAATCTGCTCACTTCTTACCTATACGAGAAACTTATACACTTGAACGTCTTGCTCGTATGTACATAAACGAGGTTGTAAGATTGCATGGTATGCCAGTATCCATAGTGTCTGATCGAGACCCAAGATTCACTTCACGATTTTGGGTCAGTTTGCAAAAAGCTATGGGCACGGATTTATAATTTAGCTCGGCATATCATCCTCAGACAGATGGACAGTCGGAGAGGACTATTCAAACTCTTAAAGATCTATTAAGACTCTGTGTCCTTGATTTCAAGGGAAGTTGGGACAAGTTCTTCCCATTGGTGGAGTTTTTCTACAACAACAGTTATCAAGCAAGTATTGGCATGGCTCCATTTGAGGCGTTGTATGGAAGAAAGTGTCGTTCTCTAGTATGCTAGGGGATGAGGTGGGTGAAGCAACGTTATTGGGACTGGAGTTGGTATGTATGACTACGAAAAAGATTCAAATGATCCGACAACGTATAAAAACCTCACAAGATCGACAAAAGAGTTATGCTAATCTTCATCGAAAGGACGTGGAATTCGATATAGGAGATCATGTGTTGTTACGTGTTGCTCCATGGAAAGGAGTTACGAGATTTGGAAAGAGTGGAAAGCTCAATCCTCGATTTATAGGCCCATTTTTAATCCTTGATCAAGTAGGAACTGTGGCGTATAGACTCGCTTTACCACCAAGTATGTCTCGTAAACAGTAGAATTGATGTCCCGGTAACCTGTCCAACATCTGATCAATTAATGGCAAGGGGAAATGATCCTTGCATGTGGCATTATTCAGTTTGCGGTAGTCCATACAAACTCTCCATCCTGTAACGGTTCTAGTAGGGATGAGCTCATTAGCTTCATTCTTCACCACTGTCATCCCCCCTTTTTTTGGTACGCACTATACAGGACTTACACCAATTTGTCAAATAACCTCCTCTTTAATGCAAGTCAACCGCCTGATCCAAGCGCACGTCCCTAGTCAACGCCAAATGAGGCCCGATGGCCTCATTACTGAAATGAACTATGTTGACGCTCGATTTGAGGTCTTTGAAATTACCAGATTGCCCCTTTTTAGCTTAAAATACCCAAACGCTCCTATAGCTCCCGATTCTGCAAAACATCACATAAACACAGTAAAGATATCCCTAAATGACTCTAGAATACAACTATTTAAGCCCAAGTATACCTGATTTATGGGTATATTACCCAATCATCAAATACCCCCAAACTTAAATCGTTGCATGTCCTCAAGCAACAAAACACAAAATACCACGAAAAATTAACTACCGTGCAAATGCAACTATCTATATGTTTTTAATTCCAGCAATCGAATAACACACATATATTCATAGGCCTTAGAAAAATCACAAAAACATGCTAATACATCATGTTAAAGTAGATCAATAATATCCCCATCAATCAATGAATCTGAATCTGTTATTACTGATATCTTGTGTGTGACCAACAACCATGCTAACCAATGAAAGGCAAAAATACGAAAGATAATAAATTTCTTAGTAAGCATCATACAGTGTAAACTTGAGAACTCATCAAATAAACTTGCTTCAACTGAAATCAAACAATTACCAAAGTTCAAGGGTCAAAATGGAATACTTATGCTTTTTTTTTTTTTTTTTATAACGGGGGCTTTTTGCACTTTTCCCGCTTTATTTGTATTTTTTTTCTCATGACTATGCATTGTCTTATTCCCTTAGGCTTTTCAGTGCTACCTTAACGAGCTTTTAACCAACGACTCCCAAGCCATTAAGACCTTAGGGCGCTAGGTGTAAAGACAATCCCCTCGGGCTTACTTACTCAAGTAACAAAGGCCACAAAACTAGACAAGCATGCCACGGTGTTTATTCTTTTTTTTTTTTTTTTAGGCTTATATATTCCACATATTTTTCTCCCAAACTTGAGTTTATGTCTAAATTCAGTCTTCTCTAGCTATTCAAATTGTCCCTTCATTTCACTAGCATTCATCCTTTATAACTCTATTATCTATCCATTTAAACTATCGTAGCCAACATGGTCATTTTCTAAAGCGTGCTTCCCTTATAATATCAGTGTCAAACAGATAAAGATTTAAATCATGTCAAGAAAATCATCTCACTAACTCAACAATTCTTACTAGACTTGTTTATGCAATTTTTAAATTCATCATTGGCCCCAAACATACGTGCTATAAAAAACTGGAATTATCATGCAATCCTAAATGCAATATTTAACTAACAATAACAATCTAAATCCACAAACTAATAACAAACTACAACTTCAAATAAAAATTAACTACCCCCAAACTAATCTAGAGCAATGTCCTCGTGCGAAAAATAAGGCGAAATAAAACAGAGGACTTCCCTGACGAGCTTATTCCTCGGGTGGAGCATCATCGTCCTCCCTTATCTCGAGATCGGAAGGGGGAAACACTAGCAGAATAGGAGCAATAGGGAACTGGCTGAGATTAACACCCGGGTACAGTTGAGCGTTCATGGCATTCTGGGCTGCAAACTGATCAACCAAGTACTTGTAGATCATGTTTTGACATTCAAACAAACGGACATTCTGGGACTCCAGGTTGTAAAACTAGCCGTCAATTTCCCATTGGACAGCTTCAGGAACCACACCACGATGAGCTGCTGAAGATTGGCCATAAGTAGTTGGAGCTTGAGGTGGTGGGGCTTGTGTCACTTCAACTTGGGGAATTTTGAAACCCAATCCCCTAGGGTGGTTTTCCCCACCTGTCCACACTTTATACCTGCTTAGCAACTTATGGTCCAAAACTGGCATAGGCGTTTGAATCATCTCATCCGATTTCCATTTTACCCCAAACATGGCATATAACACGCAAATTAAAGACGGATGGGGTAAACCTCTTGTGGTCCCTCATCGTGTCGCTCAGAGAATGGACTGCTGAATGACGTGACCGACGTCTATTTGCAAGCCTTGAATAATGGAATATAACAGTACCGCTTGCTCTTTGGTGACATGGCTCACATGTGTGCATGACATGAGTTTGGAGCAAATAAAGGCATACCATGCCTTCCCATATAAACTGAGGTGAGAATGTGGGAAGGTCATGCTGCCACGTTCATGCATTGTCCATATGGTTCCCGGTTGGCAAAGCTCACGGATTATTTTCTCATAGTCTGGACCCTGACTCAGAAGACCGGCATACTCATCGTTAAGATCCTCCAAATTCAGTTGATAACACCCGTTTATGTCCTCTTCGCCAATTTCAACAGTTTTGCCCCTCACAAACACCCCATAGTGGTAGTGCTCGGGCACGTTGGCGTAGAATTCTTTGACGATTGCAATCATGGCTGGATCGGGCTGTTCGGTGAGTGTGAACCAATTCCTCTCAGCTATCATGATCGCTATTTCCTCGTCTTTGGATTGATCAGGCCTTAAACCTCGTTCGGGGATGAGAGAGCGGGTAGCCATCTTGTTATAATGTTCATGTGCCTCGGCGGAGACAAACCTTCTATTATCAAATTTGGGTGGAGCTGATGCGGAACCAGAACCTTCACCGCATTGACGCTTTGAAGCCATGTCGAAAAATCTGCAAATAATAGCATACACATGGATTAGTATTGGATAGAATTTTATTTTTGGAAAAACGTATCCATGACACCACCCCCAGACTTTAAAATTTATGTATACATGGAGTACATGATTGGGGTTGTAGCATGACACATAATAGCATGAAAATGCACAATTGCACCGATTAGACGCCTGTATGATTGAACTTCTACAATTGGCAATAGAAACAAAAAATTTGCTCAACAGATGTGTCATGCAGAACAATAAGATCCCATGTATGTATCGACATGATTTCACCCTCCCATAATAGTAAGATACATGGTTGATAGTGGACATATGCTATTTAACGTGTGTGGTTGTGCTAGTGTATGCTTATTTAACAATGAGCACTGCGTCAGGCAAGTTATCAAACATCTTGTGGGCATCTGATCATTTGCTTGGAATCACCCATGGTTTTCTATCAATTACAAACCCATAGCCTACACCAATTACCTAGACCTTATAACTCAATCAAAATTAGTGCCCCATCAACTTGAGTCATATGCATGCCATATTCGATATTCAAAATCATACGAACGAAAAGTTTCACTAGAGATGAAGAGAAGGTGAATCAAATTGAAAATTACTTTACCATTCATGCAAGTCAGAAGATGTGGATCCACTCAAACGTTAATATAATTCTATACATACATGTGAACTATCGATCGTAGAGGAACAGTTCGGCAAAAATTGAAGTTCGAAATGGAGATGTGAACTAGCGTTAGACAGGACAGATATATATAAATGTTTTAAAGGCAGTTATCGGCTTAACGTGTGTGGGTGTAGTAGTGGAGATGTGAAGAAGAGGAAAGGAAAAGATGTGAACCATTCAGTTTTTGAAATTAAATGGACTCCTATTCTCGCTTTAGCGTCGGGGAGCTGGGATGTAACTTGTGAGGAGCGCCGGGGCGCTGGGCAATAGGGTTGTGTGACAAGTCTCAGCACCGGGGCGTTATGGTAAAGCTTTCGTGCAGCGCCGGGGCGCTGGTGGGCAGGGATCGATGCCGAGTGCTAGCGTCGGGGCACTAGGTTTGCATAGGAAACAAGCGCCGGGGCACTGATGGACAGAGTTGAGCAGGAAGGGCTAGCGCCGGGGTGCTTGAAACAAGTTCAAATTGAGCGTCGGGGCGCTGGCGGTTCTGTGTGCATCCTAACTGAAAGCGAGAATTCCAAGAAAAATGTTATGCTTGAATATATGCTAGCAACTACCATAAAAATGAAAAATATTAAAAGAACAAATATTGTGAATGACGTAAAATAAGATAAACTAAAAGTTTGGGTTGCATCCCTATAGCGCTTGGTTTATAGTCGTCAGCCTGACGTTGCAGTGCCGCTCAATGGTCCACCGGTTCAGAGAGGTACATGACCGAGGATTGACGTTCGATGGGTCCACTCCAATAATGTTTCAGACGTTGGCCGTTAACCTTGAATGTATGTTTTGAATTCGGTTCCTCGACTTCGATGTTTCCATGTGGAGCGGCAGCTATAACTTTGAACGGTCCCGACCAACGAGATTTCAGTTTCCCATGAAATAAACGTAATCTTGAGTTGAAAAGCAAGACTTGATTGCTCGGTTCAAATGTCCGATCCAGAATTTTCTTGTCATGCCAGGCTTTGACTTTCTCCTTATAAAGTTTTGCATTTTCATACGCATTGAACGGAATTCATCCATCTCGTTCAGCTGAAGTAACCTTTTTTCACTGGCTGCTTGTAGATCGAAGTTAAGTTTTTGTATGGCCCAGTGTGCACTGTGTTCTAATTCCACCGGGAGGTGACATGCTTTTCCGTAGACCATCTGATAAGGTGACATGCCGATAGGATTCTTATATGTTGTTCGATATGCCCATAGGGCATCGTCAAGATGCATGGACCAATCTTTTCGTGACGGATTGACCACCTTTTCCAGAATTCTCTTTACTTCTCGATTCGAGACTTTTGCTTGACCATTGGTTTGTGGATGATACGCAGCTGCAATTTTATGACAAACCCCATATTTTGTGAGCAACTTTGTGAATTGTTTATTGCAGAAGTGAGTTCCCTCATCACTTATGATCGTCCTCGGCGTCCCAAAGCGTGTGAAGATGTTTTTCTTTAAGAATCGGAGGACAACGTTGGCATCATTTGTGGGTAAAACTGCGACTTCTACCCATTTGGAAACATAATCGACCGCCAACAAAATGTACTGATTATAGAAAGATGATGGGAAAGGTCCCATAAAATCGATTTCCCATACGTCGAATAGTTCTACCTCCAAAATTGAGTTGAGTGGCATTTCATTGCGCTTGGAGATATTACCTACGCGTTGGCACCGATCACACTTCAGTACGTAGAGATACGCATCCTTGAATAGAGAAGGCCAGAAAAATCCTGATTGCAACACCTTGGCCGCTGTTCGATCACCTGGAATAATGGCCTCCGTAATCCGAGGAGTGATAATGCCCTAGTATGCTGTCCATCTCTTCATGTGGCACACAACGTCTAATCATTTGATCTGCGCATGCCTTAAACAGAAATGGTTCATCCCAATAATATTCCTTCACATCGTAGAGGAACTTCTTTCGTTGTTGTGACGTCAAATCTGGTGGTAACACTTTGGCAACCATGTAGTTCATATAGTCACCATACCAAGGCAATATTGTGGTTACTCGGAACAGTTGTTCATCCAGAAATTTTTCATTAATCAATATGTTGTCTTCCTTACAGACTTCGCATTTTCCAATGAGAAAGATGATCCACCACCGATTTTCGGTACCTTTTACCGTCCCGGATCTCGGATCAAATTCTTGTAACAACAGTACCCACCGTATTAATCGCAGTTTGGCATCCTTCTTCTCAATCAGATATTTAATGGCAGAATGATCAGTGTAGACAATTACCTTGGTGCCAATAAGATAAGCTCTGAATTTGTTGAAGGCAAACACCACTGCAAGTAACACTTTTTCGGTGGTTGTGTAGTTCAACTGGGCACCCGTCAATGTCTTTCTGGAGTAGTAGATTGTGTGAAAAATCTTGTCGTGACGTTGTCCCAATAATTCCCCAACTGCGTAGTCACTGGCGTCGCATATCAATTCAAACGATAAAGACCAATCGGGTGCCACAATAAATGGAGCAGAGACCAATTTCTTCTTTAATACCTCAAATGCCTCGATACATGACTGATCCATCTTGAACGGTACATCTTTTTCCAAGAGGGAACATAAGGGTTTCGAAATTTTGGAAAAATCTTTAATGAAGCGTCTGTAGAAACCCGCATGTCCCAAGAAGCTCCGTATTCCCTTCACAGATGATGGAGGAGGTAGTTTCTCAATCGTCTCAATCTTTGCTCTATCCACCTCTAATCTTGATGTAGAAACCTTATGCCCCAGAATAATCCCCTCTTGCACCATAAAGTGACATTTTTCCCAATTAAGCACCAGGTTAGTCTCCACGCATCGTTTCAAGACTAAAATCAGATTTTTCAAACATAAGTCGAAACTATCACCAAATATAGAAAAATCATCCATAAATACCTCCAGATTCTGTTCGACCATATCTGATAAGATCGCCATCATACACCGTTGAAAAGTTATCGACGCATTACATAAACCAAAAGACATACGCCGGAATGCAAATGTACCGTATGGACATGTGAACGTGGTCTTTTCTTGATCTTCCGGAGCTATGGAAATTTGATTATACCCAGAATATCCATCCAGCAGACAGTAGAATTGATGTCCCGCTAACCTGTCGAACATCTGATCAATGAATGGCAAGGGGAAATGATCCTTGCGTGTGGCTTTATTCAATTTGCGGTAGTCCATACAAATTCTCCATCCTATAACGGTTCTAGTAGGGATAAGCTCATTAGCTTCATTCTTCACCACTATCATCCCCCCCTTTTTTGGTACGCACTGTACAGGACTTACCCATGAACTATCCGAGATTGGGTAAATAATACCGGCATCCAACCATTTTATGATCTCTTTTTTCACCACATCTTTCATAATGGGGTTTAGCCTTCTTTGCATTTCAATGGTTGGTTTTGACCCCTCTTCCATTAAAATCTTGTGCATACAGAAAGATGGGCTAATACCTCGAATATCCGCTATAGTCTACCCAATTGCTGTTTTGAACTCTCGCAGAACCCGTAGCAATTTTTCCTTTTGTGTGTCGATTAATTACATCGAAAACAATCATCACCGTAAGGTGGCATCTTTTCCCAAATAAGCATACTGCAGATGAGAGGGTAGTGGCTTTAATTCTAACACCGGTGGCTCTTCTATCGAGGGTTTGTACTTTTTACCTTCCGTTTCGGGCCTATCAAGGGTGTCGAATGGTTGATTGCTTTTCTGGTAGAATGATGATGTATCTAGCCATTTGATCTGCTCAATGTCCTCATCAATACCGTAGTCGTCTATTCCGAACAACATGGATTCTATTGGGTCCTCTGAGTAATTGCCGCAGAACTTGTGATTAACTAATTCATCCATTAAATCCACCCGCAAACACTCACCTTTTTCCTACGGATAAGACATCGACTTAAATACATTAAAGGTGATCTGTTGATCTTCAACTCGCATCGTTAATTCTCCTTTTTGTACGTCAATCAATGTTCTCTCCGTCGCTAAAAATGGTCGCCTGAGAATGATGGGAATTTCCTTATCTGCTTCACAATCCAAGATAACGAAATCTCTGGGAAGATGAATTTATTCACCTTTACTAATACGTCTTCAACTATACCTCGTGGATATGTAACTGATCGGTCCGCCAACAATAAACTGATATTTGTCGGTTTTGGTGCCTTAAGTCCAAACTGACTGTAGACGGATAATGGCATCAAATTTATAATGGCCCCCAAATCACACAATGCTCTCCCCGAAAACTGGTTACCAATGTCGTACGGAATAGTAAAACTACTTGGATCTTTCAACTTCGGAGGTAACTTGTTCTGGATAATTGCGCTGCATTCTTCGGTTAACGCTACTGTTTCAAAATCACCCAATTTCCTTTTCTTTGACAACACATCCTTCATGAACTTAGCGTAGCTCGGCATTTGTTCTAAAGCTTCAGCAAATGGGATGTTGATATGTAGTTTTTTGAAAATATCCAGAAATCTTGAAAACTGCTTATCTAACTTGGATTTCTGAAACGTCTGCGGATACGGTATGGGCGGCATTGTGATAGTCGATTCTGGTGCATTCTGCTCTACGATCTCATCTTTATGTTGCCCGATTTTAACAACTTCTTTTGTTTCAGCTGTTGCGTTGTCCCTCTTTTCCTTATCCTTAACTGTTTCTTATAAATCCTTCCCACTGCGTAAAGTTACAGCCTTGCAATGCTCGTTTCTGCCCGGATTTATTTCTGTATCACTAGGGAGTGTTCCTTGTGGACGGTTATTCAATGCATGTGTTATTTTCCCCACTTGATTTTCCAGATTCTTTATCAATGCACCTTGGCTTTGTATATTCTACTTTACTTGATTCATTTTTTTGTCTTGTTCCTCGTTCCTTTTGTCAGAAGCTCTAATGAATTTTTCCAAGGCTTCTTCCAAACTTGATTTCCTCTCTGGTTGTTGTTGAGTCTGATTTTGAAATCTGGATGTTTTTGTTGTCTAGGTGCTTGAGCTGAAGCTTGATTATTGCTCCAGGAAAACCCCGGATGATTTCTCCACCCTGGATTATATGCATTTTGAGTCGGATACGGATGAGTTGAGTGATTATAGCTCCCTACGAACTGAGCTGATTCAGAATTTATGGCACATTGATCCGTAGCATGACCCCAGCACACAATTCACAAACCATCGCTACCTGCTGTGTGGATTATGGATGCCATATTTCCATTTGCTTAGCCATTGCGGCCACTTGTCTTTATTAATCTTTGTCATCGCATCTACGCTATACTTTCCGGTGCTTTGGATGATTAGACCTAGTCGTGGGCCTTTGTTAGTTGTTGGTGGCCATTGTCTCAAACAAACGAGATATGCCTCATCAAAACTCTTAGACATGATCGCTCCCCTATGTCACGCATCAATACTAGCCCTCGTGGACGCGTGCAAACCATCACAAAATATCCCTAATTGCATCCACTGTGGAATTCCATGATGAGGGAACTTACGGAGCATATCTTTAAACCTTTCCCACGCCTCATATAATGATTCTGAATCAAATTGTGCGAAAGTGTGAATATCATTCCGTAGTTTTGCCGACTTCGTTGGTGGGAAGAACTTAGCTAAAAAATTTTGAGCTAAGTCGTCCCAAGTGGTGATTGAGCCAGGAGGCAAAGAGTGTAACCAACTTCGCGCTTTATCTTTCAAGGAAAATGGGAACATCCTCAACCTCGTAGCATCTTCTGATACATTGTTGAATTTGAAGGTGTCGCAAACTTCCAAGAAACTTAAGATATGCTCATTCGGATCATCTATCGAACTACCCCCAAACTGACATGTATTCTGTAGCATCTGAATTGTTCCCGGTTTTATCTCGAAACTGTTCGCATTGATTGTCGGCCTCCTAATACTCGACTGTATATCCGTGACATTCGGCATGGCGTAATCCCTAAGTGATTTCTTTTCGTTCCTGGCCATGTTCACGGATATTTCCTGGTCTGCCAGTTCTTCTTCCAAATGTATAACCTCACTAGTCAACCGCAATTTCCGGAACTTCCTTTTGATGTCGTCTGTATACAGAAAAACTTCCTTTTTAGCTCTCGATTTATTGTACATACACTCACAAGAATTCCTGCCAATTCAAGAAGAAAAATAAGTAACGTTTAAATTAAGACCGAATTGATTATAACTAATATGAAATTAATATTAATAAAAAGTTCCCGGCGTGGCGCGAAAACTTGTTGGTCGATTTACATGATCAATGAATACGTGCAAAAGATACACGGTTGACAAGTAATAAAGTGATAAGATAGAGTGTCGATCCCATAGAAAATTAAATTAATAAATTCCAACTACTAGCACTATATCAATCCAATTTTATTTAAACAACCATAAATTGTGATTTTTCGAATTGATAAAACTAAATTAAACAATTAAAAGAGATTATTCTAAAATAAAGCAAATAAATGAAAGATGTGACGCCCCAAAAATTAGGTGCACATCACCCATCTTGAGTCGCCAGATACATGGTACAGAATTCAAAAATAACTTAATAATACAACTGTCGTGTACAATATTACAAAACATAAACTGTGAGTTTGAATACAAATATTGTCTACTAGAGAGTATACAAACTCAAAAGGAGTCCTCATTACAATTATTATCACACTATTTCACAGAATAATGAGGACTACTAATGCACCATCTAGGACCATCACTCCTTTTCCCGGACTAATCCCAGCTACGTTCTCATTTTCTGAAGAGAACAGTGAAAGAAAGGGAGAGCTCAACTAGCCCAGTAAGAAATATTATGACTAAGATAATGCAGAATAAATTATCATTAGCCTTAAACAGTGTTAAACTGATACAATATAACAAACATCAAGTTTAACTGTAGCGGAACAAGCAATCCATTAGAAGAGTCAAGTAGGGAATAAAATCTACTATCTTCTATGATTTAAAAGGTTTTTCATCACTTTTATCGCTGGGACTCAGCTTAATAAATAATCCACATCATCGAATCACTCCTGCAGTACGGCCAAGGAAATTCTTTAGTATCACGATCACGAATTATCCATGCACTACGACTTAAGAGAATTATGTTTTCATCAACGGTCCTGATCATGCCATAAAATAATTCATCTTTGCACTACGGCCAAAGAGAATCCATAGCCATAATCATACCAAAAACTATCCATCAATGCACTACGGGCCAATGAGAACTTTTTCCACATCATTTGTAACATTACGGTTATGATTATACCGAATAATCCCTGGTCATAATCATACCAAGTCCATCTATGCACTACAGGCCACAGATGACTTTCAAAAAAATAAACATGAGGATGATGACAATGATATAAGAATTCAATAAAACAAGTTCAAGAATTAATTTATCAAGGAACTGATAACGTCCAAATTGTCAACATGATACTGCTTTGTAGAGTAAAATTCAAGAATGCTCACAAGAATATTTCCATGAAAAGATATTGGATGAAGCGTAAATATCAAGGATATTCCACTAATTTCATGGAGTATAGAAGTTAAAATTTTAACCAACTGAGTATAATGAAGAATGGAATAACAAAAGAAATCACCATGCATGCGGTACTTCGCATAGACAGGTTATTCCAAGCGAATATTAATAACGGAACCAGTCGGGCGAAATTACTTGCCGAAGCGGGATGTTCCAACGAGAATAATAAAGAATGGAATAACAACGAAATCACCATGCATGCGGTACTTGGCATAGACAGTTATTCAAATGAATAATACTAATAAGGGCGGAATCGGTCCGTAAAAACGCATGCAGTATGATATTCAATGAGAATAATAATAAAAATGAAACCAAGTTCAAGTAAAAACGCACATATAGGATATTCAATGAATAATAAAGAATGAAATAACGAAGAATTTCACCAAGTATAGGGTATCCTCCAGATATCTGAGTTATTCCAACGAAATAATAAAGAATGGAATAATGAAGTTCTCTTCATGAATAAGAAAGAAATAATACCCCTTATGAGTACAACAAATAATATTCCCTACCTTAGAAAGAAGAGTCTTTGGATATAAAAGTAGTGAAGTAGCGAGAACACTTTTCTTCTTTCTCTCTATAGTTTCTCTCTCTAGAGTTTCAAAGAATTAAAAGAAATAATGAATGAATGAGCTTTTATTTATAGAAAAATGGATTGCATAGTAACTAACTCATGAACGGTCCAGTTGATTTACTTTAATCGATGGTCCATATTTAAAGCAAAATCTTTTAAATAAAATATAATATATTCTATTTATAATCTAATAAAATGAATAACTTTATAAAAGATTTTACTATGCAAACACTATCTGCAAGCACTATGCAAATACTATGCATAATAAAATATAATATATTCTAATTATTGTCTAATAAAACATAACTTTATAAAAGTATTATGTTTTATATAAAAAAGATTTTACTATGCAAAAACACTATACGAATATTATGCAAACACTATGCATAATAAAATATAATATATTCTAATTATTGTCTAATGAAATAGATAACTTTATAAAAGTATTACATTTTATATAAAAAGATTTTACTATGCAAAACACTATACTATACACTATGCATAATAGAATATAATATATTCTATTTATAGAATAACTTTATAAAAGTATTTTGTTTTATATAAAAAGATTTTTACGTATTATTACATTAATAATACCAATAAAACTGAGTGACTTATCACGTAAGCATCAATAATTAATACGGTAATGCTTTATGCAACCACGCGTATTCTTTGTACTTTTTACTACCAGAGTAGTTCAACAATTATAATCAGTAAAACTTCCGCCGTTATTTTCATAAAAATATTTTTTATCGCTTTCTCAATCGACAATAATTACATTATGGGTCCACCAATGATTGTGTCATTGCACGAATATTCCTGATAAAACAAATATTCCCCGACCAATCGAATATAATATGACAACTTGCATACTTTGTAAAATTTATAAATACTTCCCACAACTATAACGTTATATCAAATCCACACCATAATATTAAAAAAAATACTTTAAGAAAATAAAATCTTTATTCATAAAATCTGGGGTCTCACAATCTCCTCTTCATTATGAAATTTCGCCATCGAAATTTACGTATGTACCTGGTATGCCGAAGAGGTGAGGATCCCTTGACTTCATTTCAGATTCTAATTCTTGAGGTATAACCTTTGAGTGTTGAATACGATCTTTCTTATCCAAGTTGTTAACATATATCTCCTCATATGTTAAATCTTCTGCTATCTCGTCCGGTTCTAAATTAATAATGTGGTTTGGGTCGTCCATATATTTACGTAACCTCGATACGTAAAAAAAAACGTTCTGAACACGCAACATACTTGGCGGTAAAACGAGTCTATAGGCCACAGTTCATACTTCATCGAGGATTTCAAATGGGCCAATTAAATCGAGGGTTGAGATTTCCTCTCTTCGTCGATTCTTGCTTCTAGAATAACGCCCTCTTGAACCTTCTTCTTCACATTCATCAGCTCCGGGTGTGTAGCTTGAGCGGCTTTAACTTTATCGATTAAAATAAATTCTACTCGTATATTCGTTATCTTCACTTGGGTTCCTAGAGTCTTTAACTCTATCTTCATCATTTGTAAGTCGTACGAAATGGTCCTTTGTGTTAACAACATTGCACTCGTAAACACATACGATCTTCTACTCAACGCGTTAGCTACCACGTTCGCTTTCCCACGATGGTATTGAATGGTACGATCGTAATCTTCAACACCTCGAGCCAACGTCTTTGGCGCATGTTACGTTCATTTTAGTTGAAGAAATATTTTGAGGGTTTAAGAAATGGGTTTTGTACTGGGGTCAATACAAAATTCGATTTCACACTCTAGGGGTAGGCTAAGAAGACTTCAAAAATACGTCAGGAAATTTATTAACAATAGAAATATCATTCAAAGCTGTGACCCTCATCAAAGACTTGGATAGTACTTCACATTGATACCTATCAACTTGCCATCGTCATTCACGACGTCGCCTACAGAAAGTCTGGCTTCGGTGCATTCCATTCAAGGAAGTCAACAACGAAAGGACCGGGGCTCTTTACTTATGGCTTGATATGACAATGATTGACTTTAGTGGTTTGGTTGCTTGAATTTGCATAACAGGTTGGTTAGGAATATGAAAGCTAACAACCTTACGAAGAGCATGATGAGTAGTTAACCAATCGATTCCTAAAATTGCATCAAACGCAAGTATTTTCAAAGAGATAATATTGGCACATAACCTGAAAGTGTCAATTTGAATTAAACAAGATTTATAAATAGTGGAGGTAACGAAGGTTTCTCCCAACAGATATATCGAAGTCTAACTTCTCTGGAGTTAACTTCAAACATTGAACATAACTAGGTGAAATAAAAGAGTAAGTAGAACTGGTATCTAATAAGGTATAAACTTCACAAGAGTTTATCATTAACTTACCCGAAATAACTTCGTTCGGGTTCCTCGACAAACGCTCTCACTTAAACTACTGGATTTAACTTTGCTATAGGGTACATTCCACCCTTAAGTGCTTCGTCCCATTCCTGATCCATGATTTGAATCATTATTCTCCGATCCATATCGAATTGGGGTTGTGCCAGCTATGCGGGTAATTAATTAGAATTCGATGTAGGATTCTCCCAATTGTTGTCCAAAAAGAAAAATCCATTTCATCTATTTTGGCTTTATTGGATCGGACGTCTTTTTCTACAATATCTACACGTCGTGCGGCTTTTACCCATACGTCATCTATTCTCCTTCGTTCATTTGTTTCTGCTTTCATCAGAACTTTGATCATAGCATTCTCAGATTCCAGCTCTAATATCTTATACTCTTCCAAAGAGTGCTTCTGTTCAAGCATCGCACATCGGGTAACACAATTTTGAATTGTTGCATCTCTTTGCTCCACGATCGCCTGCCGTTCTTCAGCCTGCTCTTCTAACTCATGAATACGATTTTGTAATGCTAAATTTTGATCATAAAATTCTTCTAATAAATTCTCCTCAGGTTCCTCTTCTTCCTCTTCTTCCTCACTCTCAGTTGCTACCTCTGCAACTAGCTCGGGTGCAAATATTAGTTCTTCACGCACCACGTAGATATCTCTAATTTCTTCTTTGTCTGACATCACATTAACCTGGTTAGTGATTAAAGGTGACTCAACGGTCTCATGTGCTTCATTGCTTATCTCAACATTTTCGAATGCCATTTACAAATACTGCCATAAAACATAGGTTAATTGACATGTAACATATTATCCCTATATTCTGACCGACCAATTAAATACCAAATAAACTTAGGTAGGTCATACTAGCGAAGGAATTCTCTGTCTCTCCCCTCCTAGTTCTATTCTCACATCCTAGCTAGGGATCATATCCCTAAGCTTTGATACCAACTGTGATGCCCCCAAAATTAGGTACACATCACCCATCTTGAGTCGCCAGATACATGGTACAGAATTCAAATACAACTTAATAATACAACTCTCGTGTACAATACGACAAAACATAAACTGTGAGTTTGAATACAAATATTGTCTACTAGAGAGTATACAAACTCAAAAGGAGTCCTCATTACAATTATTATCACACTATTTTACAGAATAATGAGGACTACTAATGCACCATCTAGGACCATCACTCCATTTCCCGGACTAGTCCCAACTACGTTCTCATTTCCTGAAGAGAATAGTGAAAGAAAGCGTGAGCTTAACTAGCCCAGTAAAAAATATTATGACTAAGATAATGCAGAATAAATTATCATTAGCCTTAAACAGTGTTAAACTGATACAATATAACAAACATCAAGTTTAACTGCAGCGGAATAAGCAATCCATTAGAAGAATCAAGTAGGGAATAAAATCTACTATCTTCTATGATTTAAAAGGGTTTTCATCACTTTTATCGTTGGGACTTAGCTTAATAAATAATCCACATCATCGAATCACCCATGCACTACGGCCAAGGATATTCTTTAGTATCACGACCACGAATTATCCATGCACTACGGCTTAAGATAATCATGTTTTCATCAACGGTCCTAATCATGCCATAAAACAATTCATCTTTGCACTACGGCCAAAGAGAATCCATAGCCATAATCATACCAAAAACTATCCATCAATGCACTACGGGCCAATGAGAACTTTTTCCACATCATTTGTAACATTACGGTTATGATTATACCGAATAATCCCTGGTCATAATCATACCAAGTCCATCTATGCACTCTGCCGCCACGAGATGACTTTCAAAAAAATAAACATGAGGATGATGACAATGATATAAGAATTCAATAAAACAAGTTCAAGAATTAATTTATCTAGGAACTGATAACGTCCAAATTGTCACCATGATACTGCTTTGTAGAGTAAAATTCAAGAATGCTTAGAAGAATATCCATGAAAAGATATTGGATGAAGCGCAAATATCAAGGATATTCCACTAATTTGATGGAGTATAGAAGTCAAAATTTTAACCAACTGAGTATAATAAAGAATGGAATAACAAAAGAAATCACCATGCATGCGGTACTTCGCATAGACAGGTTATTCCAACAGAATATTAATAACGGAACCGGTCGTCGAGAAATTACGCACCCGCGGGATGTTCCAACGAATAATAAAGAATGGAATAACAACAAATCACCATGCATGCGGTACCAGACAGACAAAGTTATTCCAATGAGAATACTAATAAGGATTTTAATCGAGTCCCAAGATAAAACATTGCATGTGGATATTCTAATAAGAATAATTGTGGCGCCCCAAAATAGGTATACATCACCCATTCGAGTTATCAATACTTGAGTACGAAACAACTACAACTTTATTATTACAACATATAAATCGTGAGTTTAAATACGAGATATTGCCATCTAGACAATATCCACACGCAAATAAATCCCCATAATAATTATTGATACATTATTTTATAAAAATGGTGAGGACTACTAAACAACTCTCTAGAACCTTCATTCCATACCCCCGACTAAGTACTCGCTACATTCTCGCCTCACGAGAAGAAAAATGGAACAACAAGGAAAAGGGTGAGCTCAACTAGCCCAAGAAAGAATATTATGACTAAGATAATATACAACAAATTATCGTTAGTCTTCAACGAGGAAAAATCTAATAGAATACTGATAGACAACAAATTTTAAATCAATATTACAGTGAAATAATAATTCATTAGAAGAGTTAAGTAGAGAATGCAAACTACTATCTTCTATGTATGAATTTAAAAGTTCATCGTCTATCTTTTATCCCTGCAACATCAATCAACATACATCTGGAATCAAAAATTCATCTTTTCACTACAGGCCAAAGATATTCATCAGTTGGTCATGCTCATCTAAACACCTGTTCATCTTTGCACTACGGGCCAAAGATATTCATCAGAAATCATTCATCTTTGCACTACAGGCCAAAGATATTCAATAATATCATCATTTAAGACTGAGGATGATGAAAAATATTTTTAAAGAAACGAATCCAGTGAAACAAAATGACAAGGATTAAGGATTAAGGATTAGTACTTTGTTTTATCCATGTCCAAAATACCTCAAAATAATCATAGTGGTGTAAAATTCAAGAATGATCAAAACATGGATACAATCAAAGCTAGTATCCACAATAGATATTTTAGACGAAAAGGAAAAATTTTCATTTTTTAGATGAATAGTCTTAAAATGATTCGTGAATAGTGTCGTATACGTGAATAGTGCCGTATACATGAATAGTAACTCTGACACCAAAAGTTCCAAATTTGATAAAAACTTCAGATCAATATTTCAGAATAATGATATTGAAGAAATAATATTATTACGAAAAAAATAATATCCCTTACCTCGAAAGATTAGTACTTCTAGTTGGAATCTAGGGTATAGTCTTTGAAGGAACTTGCACTTGCCTAACAATACTCAAAGTATACTCAAAATACTCACAAGAATACACTCGATAATATAGAGAGAAAACTTGATTTACGGTGTGATTTTCAATTCTAACCTAAGCACCTATTTATAGGAAAATGCTTTAGAACACCAAAGCGTAAAATTTATTAAAATATTAATTTATTAATTTTTATTTCTCGCCCACATTTAGAGATCTGAATTCAGCCACTTCTAACACATTCAAGACCCACAATAATGACAAAAACATTTTTGTCATTTTAAATATTTTATACTTCAAAATCAATTATTTGAACTTGAAACTTCAATAATTCACAATAAATAGCCCTTTTCTCGGAAAATTCAAAACTCGCGTCTTTTTATAGGAAATTCAATTCTCTACAACTTTATAGAAGAAAGTTTTCCCAATTCAAATGTAAACCGAATCGAAATCCACAAATCGGGCAATTTTACAAAGTTATAATCAAATTTCAATCGAATAAATGGGGTCCACCAACATGTTTAACATGTTTTAAACATTTATTGCAACAAAAATACTCTTCCTCCTCGTATACTCATATATCCCATATTAGTTGTAAAAATATCACCATTATTATATTATTAAAATATAATAATATATTTAAATGAATTATTTTATCGAAAAAGATAAAATTTCAATTTTCAACAATTGTCACATTAAAAATTTTCTCCATCTATATCCACATAAAATCAATATTTTTCTCATCATATGAATCAATAATTAATTATTCACAAATAATATTACGAGAATCACAATATTGACAACCGACGCGGCGGTTCTGGAAGAGGGGGCTTTCCAATAAGAATTTCTCCTTCTTGGGCCAATTAGGTGACCAAACCTCTCCTTAGACGTAACTTTCTAGGCATTGCCAATAATGTTATCTAATAATATTATTCAGATAATATGAATTATTGCTTCGATAATGAAAAATCTTGTAATGACAATTATTGAAACAATATGTGAGACCCCATTTTATCAATAAAGATTTAAATTTTGTCGAAATAATTTTTAATATTATGGTGTGAATTTGAGATAATATTATAGTTGTGGGTAGTATTTATAAATTTTGCAAAGTATGCAAGTGGTTATATTATATTCGATTGGTGGGGAATATTGGTTTAGCGGGAATATTCGTGACAACTACTCAATCATTGGTGGACCTGACGAAATTATTATCAGCCGGATTGAGAAAACGACAAAAAATATTTTATTGAAATAACGGCGGAAGTTTTACTGGTTGATCTTGTTGAACTACTCGGTAGTAAAAGTACGATGTACGTGTGGTTGCATAAGTAGCACTTGCGGTATTGATTATTGATGCTTATGTGAGAAGTCACTCAATTTGATTCCATTATTGTCGATTAATAATATGAATTATTATAGCGATAATGACATTTTGTTTTATTCAGATTATTAACGTAATAAAATGCGAAACATCTTTTATATAAAATGAATACTTTATTAAAGTTATTACATAAATAGAATATATTATATTTTATTATGCATAGTGTTGCATAGTGTTTTGCATAGTGTTGTTTGCATAGTAAAATGTTTTTATATAAATAGAATATATGATATTTTATTTAAAAGATTTTGCTTTAAATATGGACCGAGTCAGATTAAAGTAAATCAATCTGGACCGCTTCATGGATTAATTACTATGCATTCTATTTTCCTATAAATAAAGCTCATTCCTTCATTATTTTCTTACGAATTCACCGAAACTCTGAGAGAGAAATTATAGAGAGAGAAGCTATAGAGAGAAAGAAGAAGAGTATTACGGTACTTCACTACTTTGATATCCGGTGGTCTTTTACGGTAAGGGATATTATTTGTTGTACCCGTAAGGGGTGTTATTCTTTCTTATTCATGAAGAGAACTTACATTATTCCATTCATTATTATTACATTTGGAATAACTTTTTGTAAAAGTGGCATACCCTATACATAACTTTGTATCTGTGGCGTACCCTATACTTGGTGAAATCCTTATATTATTCCATTCTTACTTATTACATTGGAATAACTTTGTATGCTGAATCCCCTATACTTGGTGATCTTCTTCATTATTCCATTCTTTATTATTCATTGGAATATCCTCGCATGTGTTTTACACCGGACACAGTTCCATTGTTTATTATTCCGCATTTATTATTACATTGGAATATCACATGCGTGTGTTTTACAGGACTGGTTCCATTATTTATTATTCAAAGATTTATTATTACATTGGATCATCCTGCATCGGGTGTGAATTTCACGACTTTCGTTCCGTTATTATTATTCTATTGAATAACTTTGTCTGTCACGATACCGCATGCATGGTGATTTCTTTTGTTATTCCATTCTTTATTATACCCAATTGGTTAAAACTTTGACTTCTATACTCCATGAAATTAGTAGAATATCTTTGATATTTGCGTTTCATCCAAATCTTTTCATGGAAATATTCTTCCGATTATTCTTGAATTTTACTCTACAAAACAAAGATCATGTTGACAATTTGGGCGTTAATAATTCCCGATTAAATAATTCTTGAACTTGTTTTATTGAATTATTATGTCATTGTCATCATCCTCATGTTATATTATGTTATCTTTGACTTACGTGCATAGATGAACTTAGTATGATTATGACCGAGGATCATTCGGTATAATCATGGCTTGATATAAATGATGTGACAAAAAGTCCTCGGTGGCTTCGTAATGCGTTGATGGATAGTTTTTGGTATGATTATGACCGGGGGTGATTCGGTATAGTCATGACCATTGATAATTTGATGAAAATCCTTGACCGTGGTACGGGATGATTAGATATTGTGGTTTATTCATTAAACCGAGTCTTAGTGATAAAAAATTGATGAAAACCTTTTAAAACCTAAAAGATAGTAGACTTTTATTTTCTACTTGACTCTTTTAATGGATTGCATATTCCGTTGCAGATTAAACCGGTTGTCTATTGTATTTTATCGGTTTAACAACTTTGTTGAAGGCTAATGATAATTTATTCGCATTATCTTAGTCATAATATTTCTTCTTTGGGCTAGTTG
This sequence comes from Panax quinquefolius, assembly GCA_020205615.1. NCBI lineage: Eukaryota > Viridiplantae > Streptophyta > Magnoliopsida > Apiales > Araliaceae > Panax > Panax quinquefolius. Next base: position 104,271,642 of record CM035160.1, on the reverse strand, counting down.
AGCTCACCCTTTCTTTCACTTTATTCTCTTCGTGAAATGAGAACATAGTCGGGACGAGTCGAGGAACGGAGTAATGGTCCGAGGATAGCATTAGTAGTCCTCACTATTCCGTGAAATAGTGTGATAATAGTTGTAATGAGGACTCCTTTTGAGTTTGTATAATATCTAGTAGACAATATTTGTATTCAAACTCACGGTTTATGTCGTATTGTACACGACAGTTATATTAGTAAGTTGAATTTGAATTTATGTACCATGTAAGTGGCGACCCAAGATGGGTAACGTATACCTAATTTTGGGGGCGTCACACAACTGCAATATAAAATATCAACGTAACAATTATTAAATCAATAAAATACTGAACAGTAATTACTGTAACTATTATTGAGTAGTGCCTTCTTACGTAAGAATCAATAATTGGTGCAATACTGTAATACTCTTGTGTTTTAACCAAAGTAGTTTTTAACAAGATATTACTTGGTAACAACTACTGTTTGTTATTTTTAAACAACTTATATTTGTCATTTTCTTCATCCAATCGCTTTTCAGTTATGGGGCCCACAAAAGATCATACCAGTGCATCGAATATTCCCCGAACAACAAGAATATTCCACGACCAAACGAATATTCTCAACAACAATGAATATTTTATAACCACTTGCTTATTTTGAAATATTTGCGTATTTTACCCAAAACTATCCACATTAATCAAATCAACCCTTACTACTTTAAAATAATAAATAGAGAAAATTAAATTTTATTAATAATAAGTTGGGGTCTTACATCCTCCCCTCCTTATGAAATTTCGTCCTCGAAATTGACGTACGTACTTGGTGTTTCGAAAAGGTGAGGATACCTCGCTTTCATTTCCGTTTCCAATTCCCGGTCATTTCCTCTATAACATGATTCCTCCACAAAACTTTAACTTGTGGTATGACCTTTCTTGCGTAGGGACATGCTCCTTCCTATCCAAAATCTTGGCCAATACCTCCTCATCGTTAAGTCTTTGGCTATCTCGTCCTGGTTCTAACTCTATAACGTGGTTCGTGTCTTTCACATATTTACGAAGTACAGATATGTGAAACACATTATGAACATGGGACATACTCGGAGGTAACGCGAGTCTATAGGCTACATTTCCTACTCGGTCAAGAATTTGAAATGGACCAATAAATCGTGGATTGAGCTTTCCTCTCTTCCCAAATCTTGTAACTCTCTTCCATGGAGCAACTCGCAACAATACATGATCCCCTATACTAAATTCCACGTCCTTTCGATGAAGATCCGCATAACTCTTTTGTCGATCTTGTCTTTGTTTGTATCGTTGTCGAATCATTTGGATCTTTTCCGTAGTCATACGTATCAACTTTCGGGGTCCCAACGATGTTGCTTCACCCACCTCGTCCCAACATATCTTTGAGAGCGACACTTTAGTCCATATAATGCTTCAAATGGAGCCACACCTATACTTGCTTGATAATTTGTTGTTGTTGGAGAATTCCACCATGGTAAATACTTATCCCAACCGCCCTTAAAGTCTAGGACACGAGTCTTAATAGATCTTCAAGAGTTTGAATAGTCCTCTCGATTGTCCGTCTGCTTTGGGGATGGTATGCCAACTAAATCGCAAATCCGTGCCCATAGCTTTTTGCAAGCTAACCCAAAATCTTGAAGTGAATCTTGGGTCACGATCCAAAACTATGGATACCGGCATGCCATGCAACCTCACAATCTCATTCACGTACATACTAGCAAGAAGACGTTCAAGGAATAAGTCTCCCCAGTATCGGCAAGAAATGAGCGACTTGGTTAATCTATTAACAATAACCCAAATAGCATTGATGCCTTGAAAAACGTAGGAAGACCCATAACGAAATCCATGGTAATGTGTTCCCCACTTCCATTTTGGAATCTCAAGTGGTTGCAACGGACCCTTAGGTACTAGATGCTCCGCCTTTACACGTTGACAAGTTAAACACGTTGAGATAAACTTTGCAATCTCTCTTTTCATATTGTTCCACCAAAATGTATGTCAAGATCACGATACATTTTAGTACTTCCGGATGGATTGCAAATGGTGTATTGTGTGCCTCCATCATAATCTTGTACTTCAAATCGTAGTCGTTAGGGACACAAAGTCCGAGTGGACTCAAGTATTCCTTCTTCATCGATTCTCGCTTAGGAATAGCTCCTTCTTGTACTTTCTTCTTCATACGCATCATCAGCTGGCCTGGGGGCTTGAGCAACCTTAACTTTTTCTATTAAAGTTGGCTCTGTCGTATACTTGACATCATCGCACTCATTCCGCATATGATCTTCTACTCAACGCGTCGTCCACTACCACGTTCGCTTTTCGAGGATGGTATTGAATAGTGTGGTCGTAGTCTTTCAATAGCTCGAGCCAACGTTATTTGTCGCATGTTGAGTTCCTTTTTGAGTGAAGAAATATTTAAGGCTTTTATGGTCTCAATATATCTCCACTTTCTCCCCATATAGATAGTGCCTCCATATCTTTAAGCGCGAAACGATTGCCGCTAACTCTAGATCATGAGTAGGATAATTCCTCTCATATTCTTTAAGTTGTCATGAGGCATAGGCTATGACTTTCCCACGTTGCATGAGAACACATCCTAACCCTTTGCTGAAGCATCGTTGTAGATAACAAATCCATCCGTATTTACGGATGGTATTGTTAGAAACAGTCTTAGAAATGAGTCTCCTCTTAAGCTCTTGGAAACTCTTCTCGCATTCTTCGCTCCAAATGAATTTTGTATCCTTCCTAGTTAGTTTGGGTTAATGGAGTAGCGATTCAGAAAACCCTTCCACAAATCTCCGATAATAACCATTAAGCCCAAAAAGCTACGTACTTGATCCACCGACTTGGTTGCTCCAAACTTTGTATTGCCTCAATCTTCACGGATCAACAGATACTCTATGTTTCGACACCACGTGCCCAAGGAATGCTACTTCCTCGAGCCGTACTCGCATTTCTTCAATTTGGCATATAGTTGGTTTTCACGAAGCCTTTGGAGTACCGACTTCAAATGGTGCTCATGATCTTTACGACTTTTGGAATATATGAGGATGTCATCAATAAAGACAACAACAAACCGATCCAAATATTCCTTGAATACTCGGTTCATCATATCCATGAAAGCCATTAGGAGCATTAGTCATCCGAAAGACATGACTAAGAATTCATAATGCCCGTCTTAGAGTTCTAAAGGCGCCTTTGGAATATCCTCGATTAATCTTCAACGATGATATCCGAACGAAGATCGATTTTTGAAAAGAATTGTGCCTTGCTTACTGGCTCGGTCAAACAAGTCATCAATACGAGGTAGAGGATACCTATTCTTGATGGTGAAATGGTTCAATTCCGATAGTCAATACAAAAGTCGCATACTCCCTTTCTTCTTCTTTACGAATAAAACAGAGCACCCGGAAGGAGATGTCTATAACGAATGAAACCGATGTCCAACAATTCTCGTAGTTGGACCTTTAACTCTGAAGTTCAATAGGTGCCATTCAATATGGTGTTTTAGAAATGGGCTTTGTACGAGTTCAAGATAAATAAAGAATTCAACTTCACGCTCGGGGGTAGGCGGGAAGTTCTTCAGAAATACGTCGGAAAGTCAATAACAACAGGGAATATTATTCAAATTTGACGTGTCTTTATTCAAATCCATAACATGGGCTAAGAAAGCTTGACATCCGCTTTTCAATAAACGAATAGCTTTATGATTAGATATGACAATGATTGATTTTAATGGTTTAGTTGCTTGAATTCGCATAACAAAGTTGGTTAGGAATATGAAAACTAACAACCTTTCGAAAACAATCAATTTTGGCATGATGAGTAGTTAACCAATCAATCCCTAAAATCACATCAAAAGCAAGTATCTTTAAAGAGATAAGGTCAATGTAAGGTGATGGTGCCAACTTGAATCAAACAAGATTTATAAACGATGGATGTGATGAAAGTTTCTCCTAACGGAGTTTCTACGAGATAGGTCAAAGTCTAATTTCTCCTGAGTCAAGTTTAAACGTTGAGCACAAGCGGAGAGAGATAAATGAATGGGTAGCACCCCAGATCAAGTAAGGTATAAACTTTGCAAGAATTTATAAATAGCTTACCCGTGATCACCTCGTTTGGGTTCCTCGCATTATGACCGATCAACAAAAATGCTCTTTCCGAATCGTTGACTTTGACTTTTACGGGATGGTCTTTTGAGTCACCGTCCCCATTGAACTAGGTTTCGCTCTCGTACAATCTCGAAGCGATATGTCCTTCCTTTCCACAATTATAGCATACCTTGAATGTGTGGGCGGTTTGGATGATATGTCCTCTTTTACGCATTTGTAGCATATAATGACCGGTGGTCGTTCTCCCGCTTAGAACTAGTTCTTTACTTGCACTCGTCTTCACATGGTCGTTGTTAAATCTCCTCTTTTAAAATCTCCTCCTAACTCGCTTCTTTTTTTTTCATGGCTATGATTACCACCACAGAGTGGTTACCATTTTTATCCGCTGTTTCTTTCTCCATTGGTTATTATTATTCTGCTGATCGCTATCTACGGTATGATCCTGGTTATGGTCCCTCGGTTGAACATACTCATTATCTCGCTCTAACAATTGAGCCTCATTAACAACATCCTGAATAGGGAGAAAATTTATGAGAAATGAGATATTGTCGATATCTGCGGGTTTCAAACCTCTAAGAAACATCCGTGTCATCGTTCCTCATTCTCCACCAAATGAGGTGCAAACTCGATAACTCTGCAAACTTTGCCTCGTCTTTGAGACACCGCCATGTTGTTTTGTTCTAATAAGATGAACTCCACTTCCTTCATATATGACCGAACACTTTCGTGAATGTATTTGTGATTAAATAGTTTTTGAAACGTCTCCCAAGACATCTTTGAGTGGGGTTGGATGGAGTACGCTTCACGAGACTCCCACCAATGATACGCCGCCCACGGAACATAAAGGTGGCGAATGGAACCTTCTGTTCCTCCGTGCATCCCAAGACATCGAATATCTTGGTAATTTGCTTGACCCATGTTTCCGCCATGATCGGGATCGGCTTTCCCTTAAATTCTCGGTGGTCCCAACTCTTTGAACTGCTTGGCGTGACAACCCGTGAATTGCTATCATTTCCTCCTATATTTTGAACACGAGTCTCCCTCGTCGATTTTTGCATGAACTGCAAAAAGCTTCTAAACATCCCTCGTTCATCATCTCTTCGGTGGTGTTGTTCACAGGAGGAACATTGCCACGACTGTTACGCGTTCTCCTCGTTGGTGAGTACATGCGTCTCCACGGTCTCATTTCCATTGTTAATATTCTCGAATTCGACATTCTCAAATCTTGCCATAAAATAAGGGTTAATTAAGGAAATCAATATATCACATAATATCCCTATATATCTTGACCAACTAACAAATAAGCTTAGGTAGGACACACTAGCGAAGGATTTACTCGTCTCTCCCTCCTAGTTCTATTCCCCGATCTCCGCCAGAGATCATATCCCTAAGCTCGATACCAAATCATGACGCACTCAAATAAAATAGGTATACATCACCCATTCTGAGTTGTCAATACTTGATGCGAAGCAACTACAACTTTATTATTACAACATATAAACTTTGTGAGTTTAAATACGAGATATTGCCATCTGATAATATCCACACGCAAATAAATCCCCATAATAATTATTGATACATTATTTTACAAAATGGTGAGGACTACTAAACAACTCTCTCTAGAACCTTCATTCCATACCCCAGACTAGTACTCGCTACATTCTCGCCTCCCGAGAAGAAAAATGGAACAACAAGGAAAAGGGTGAGCTCAACTAGCCCAATAAAGAATATTATGACTAAGATAATATACAACAAATTATCGTTAGTCTTCAACAGGAAAATCTAATAGAATACAATAGACAACAAATTTTAAATCAATATTCGCAGTGAAATAATAATTCATTAGAAGAGTTAAGTAGAGAATGCAAACTACTATCTTCTATGTATGAATTTAAAAGTTCATCGCTCTATCTTTTATCCTGCAACATCAATCAACATACATCCGAATCAAAAATTCATCTTTTCACTACAGGCCAAAGATATTCATTAGTTGGTCATGCTCATCTAAACACTGTTAATCTTTTGCACTACTGGCCAAAGATATTCATCGAAATCATTCATCTTTGCACTACTGTGCCAAAGATATTCAATAATATCATCATTTAAGGCCGAGGATGATTAAAATATTTTTAAAGAAACGAATCCAGTGAAACAAAATGACAAGGATTAAGGATTAAGGATTCGTACTTTGTTTTATCCATGTCCAAAAATACCTCAAAAATAATCATAGTGGTGTAAAATTCAAGAATGATCAAAACATGGATACAATCAAAGCTAGTATCCACAATAGATATTTTAGACGAAAGGAAAAATTTTCATTTTTCGATGAATAGTCTTAGATTCGTGAATAATGTCAGATCGTGAATAGTCTTGATATCGTGAATAGTAACTCAGACACCAAAAGTTCCAAATTTGATAAAAACTTCAGATCAATATTTCAGCATAATAATATTGAAGAAATAATATCATTACGAAAAAGATAATATCCCTTACCTCGAAAGATTAGTACTTCTAGTTGAAATACCGGGTATAGTGCTGAAGGGAACTTACATCGTCTAACAATACTCAAAGTATACTCAAAATACTCACAAGAATACGCTCGATAATATAGAGAGAGAAAACTTCAGTTTCTGGTGTGATTTTCAATTCTAACCTAAGCACCCTATTTATAGGAAAATACTTAGAACACCAAAGTAGAAAATTTATTAAAATATTAAAATATTAATTTTTATTTCTACGCCCACATTTAGAGATCTGAATTCAGCCACTTCTAACACATGCAAGACCCACAATAATGACAAAAAACGTTTTTGTCATTTTAAATATTTTATACTTCCAAAAATTAATTATTTGAGCTTGAAACTTCAATAATTCACAATAAATAGCCCTTTTGTCGAAAAATTGAAACTCATGCCTTTTATAGGAAAATTCAATTCTCTACAACTTTACGTAAGAAAGTTTTTCCGAATTCCAAATGCAAACCCAATCAAATCCACAAACAGGCGATTTTACAAAGTTATAATCAAATTTCATCGATAAATGGGGTCCAATTTAGCATGTTTAACATGTTTTAAACATTTATTGCAACAAAAAATACTCTTCCTCCTCGTATACTCATATATCCCACATTCGTTGTAAAAATATCACCATTATTATATTATTAAAATATAATAATATATTTAAATGAATTATTTTATCGTAAAAAGATAAAATTTCAATTTTCAACAATTGTCACATTAAAAATTTTCTCCATCTATATCCACATAAAATCAATATTTTTCTCATCATATGAATCAATAATTAATTATTCACAAATAATATTACGTAATCACAATATTGATGACTAGGCGGGTTCCCAAGAAAGAGGGGCTTTCCAATAAGAATTTCTCCTTCTTGGTAAGCAATTAGGTGACCAAACCTCTCCTTAGACAAAACTTTCTAGACATTGCCAATAATGTTATCTAATAATATTATTCGGATAATATGAATTATTGCTTCGATAATGAAAAATAACGTGTAATGACAATTATTGAAACAACAAAGAATATAAAATATCAACGCAGTAATTATTAAATCAATAAAATCTTGAATAATTAATTCTCAGTAACCATTATTGAGTAGTGCCTTCTTACGTAAGAATCAATAATTGGTGCAATACCGTGTGCTACTGTGTTTTAACCACCGAGTATTTTAACAGTATTAACGGTAACAACTACGTTGTTATTTTTAAACAACTTATATTTATCGTTTTCTTCATCCAATCGCTTTCCGTTATGGGGCCCACAAAAGACTGCGCCGTCGTACGAATATTCCTCGACAGCAAGAATATTCCACGACCAAACGAATATTCCTCGACAACAATGAATATTTTATAACCACTTGCTTATTTTGAAATATTTGCGTATTTTACCCATAACTATCCACATTAATCAAATCAACCCTTACTATTTTAAAATAATAAATAGAGAAAATTAAATTTTATTAATAATAAGTTGGGGTCTTACAATAATAATAAAGATGGAACCAGGTCCGGCGTAAAACGCACAGATAGGATATTCCAACATAATAATAAAGAATGAAATAACAGAAGAATTTCACCAAGTATAGGGTATCCAGCATATCTGAGTTATTCCAATGAATAATAAAGAATGGAATAATGTAAGTTCTCTTCATGAATAAGAAAGAAATAATACCCCTTATGAGTACAACAAATAATATTCCCTACCTTAGAAAGAAGAGTACTGGATATAAAAGTAGTGACGTAGCAGAACACTTTTCTTCTTTCTCTCTATAGTTTCTCTCTCTGAGTTTCAATTGAATTCGTAAGAAATAATGAATGAATGAGCTTCTATTTATAGAAAAATGGACTGCATAGTAACTAACTCATGAATGGTCCAGATTGATTTACTTTAATCTGATGGTCCATATTTAAAGCAAAATCTTTTAAATAAAATATAATATATTCTATTTATAATCTAATAAAATGAATAACTTTATAAAAAATTTTACTATGCAAACACTAAAATGAGCACTATGCAAATACTATGCATAATAAAATATAATATATTCTAATTATTATCTAATAAAATGATAACTTTATAAAAGAATTCTATTTTATATAAAAAGATTTTACTATAAAAAACACTATGCATACATTATACAAAAACACTATGCATAATAAAATATAATATATTTTAATTATTATCTAATACAACGAATAACTTTATAAAAGTATTACATTTTTATATAAAAAGATTTTACTATACAAAATACTATGCGAGACACTATGCAACACTATGCATAATAGAATATAATATATTCTATTTATAGAATAACTTTATAAAAGTATTTTTTTTATATAAAAAGATTTTCTGTATTATTACATTAATAATACCAATAAAAATGAGTGACTTATCACGTAAGCATCAATAATTAATACCGTGTGCTACTATGCAACCACGCGTATTACTTTAGTTTTACTACCGAGTAGTTCAACAGTATTAACGGTAAAACTTCTGCCATTATTTTCATAAAATATTTTTGTCATTTTCTCAATCCGATAATAATTCCGTTGCGGGGTCCACCAATGATTGTGCCATTGCACGAATATTCCCTGATAAAATTAATATTCCCCGACCAATCGAATATAATATGACAACTTGCATACTTTGCAAAATTTATAAATACTACCCACAACTATAACTTTATATCAATTCCACACCATAATATTAAAAAAAATATTTCGAGAAAATAAAATCTTTATTCATAAAATCTGGGGTCTCACAAAAGATAAGATTAGAATGAATGAATTCAGATAAATAAGGATTAAGACTTCAATATCCCCAATTATGAACTTATAAATTAATTATCCACTTATCCCAATTATTATGCCTACTGAATTGTTAACAGGAATTCTCAATTGCCAACAGCCCTTGTCCAAGTGATCAATTAACTTCTATTTAATTCAAATTAATCTTGCTATATTCCTATGCAAAACAAGTGAATTAAACTCCTTTAATTATAATTCCTTATATGTTACATGTGGTGAACAGATATTTCCATTCAATTCACAAACCTAATTATTCACTGTGCAAATAACTAAGTCACACGTTATCAAGCCCAGTTCTAACCCTAGAAATCCTCTTTCAATTCCTTTTAGAGTAATAAGGTAATTATTGGCCAAATAATTAATCACTAAATGCAATGCAAGATAAACAATTCACTTCAACATAAATAATTGGAATAAATTGAATAACTAATTTATAGCCATAAAAGGTTCAATTGAAATCTTAATTAAAGAAATAGTTCACAATGGAAATAAAAACCAACAATCTTTGACAAATCATCTTTAAAGAATTACACAAATTGAAACTAAGGAGAAGAAGAAAAACTGTAAGACCCCAACTTATTATTAATGAAATTTAATTTTCTCTATTTATTATTTTGAAATAGTAAGGGTTGATTTGATTAATGTGGATAGTTATGGGTAAAATACGCAAATATTTCAAAATAAGCAAGTGGTTATAAAATATTCATTGTTGTTTAAATATTCGTTTGGTCGTGGAATATTCGTCATCGCTTGAGAGAATATTCGCATACGGACGCTCAACCATGTGTGGGCCCCATAACTGAAAGCGATTAGATGAAGAAAATGACAAATATAAGTTGTTTAAAAATAACTACGTAGTTGTTACAGATTATCTTCGTTAAAATACTCTCAATGGATAAAACACAAGATGCTTTACGCAGTATTGCACCAATTATTGATTCTTACGTAAGAAGGCACTACTCAATAATGGTTACGATAATTCTTGTTCAATATTTTATTGATTTAATAATTCTTTGCGTTGATATTTTATATTGCCGTTGTTTCAATAATTGTCATTACACGGTATTTTTCATTATCGAAGCAATAATTCATATTATCTGAATAATATTATTAGATAACATTATTGGCAATGTCTAGAAAGTTCTGCATAAGGAGAGGTTTGGTCACCTAATTGCGGCTGATAAGAGAAATCTTTATTGAAAGCCCTCTTTCACGAGCGGCACCGTTTGCCGATCTTGTGATTCTGTAATATTATTTGTGAATAATTAATTATTGATTTATATGATGAGGAAAATATTGATTTTATGTGGATATAGATGGAGAAAATTTTAAAATGACAATTGTTGAAAATTAATATTTTATCTTTTTCCGATAAAATAATTCATTTAAATATATTATTTTAATAATATAATAATGGTGATATTTTTACAACGAATGTGGGATATATGAGTATACTGAGGATGAAGAGTATTTTGTTGCAATAAATGTTTAAAACATGTTAAACATGTCGGTGGACCACATTTATTGATCAAATTTGATTATAGGCAGTAAAATCGCTTGGTTTGTGGATTTCTATTACGGTTTCATTTGGAATTGAAAACTTTCTTACGTAGAAAGTTGTAGAGAATTGAATTTTCTATAACAAAACGCGAGTTTCAATTTTCTGAGAAAAGGGCTATTTATTGTGAATTATTGAAGTTTGAAGTTCAAATAATTGATTTTTGGAAGTATAAAATATTTAAAATGACAAAAACGTTTTTGTCATTATTATGGGTCTTGCATGTGTTAGAAGTGGAAGAATTCAGATCTCTAAATGTGGGCGTAGAAATAAAAATTAATAAATTAATATTTTAATAAATTTTCTGCTTTGGTGTTCTAAGCATTTTCCTATAAATAGGTGCTTAGGTTAGAATTGAAAATCACACCGTAAATCAAGTTTTCTCTCTATATTATCGAAGCGTATTCTTGTGAGTATTTTGAGTATAATTTGAGTATTGCTATACGATTGCAAGTTCAAGTCATGGCCTATATCCTGTTTCAAATTAAATCTTTGATCTTTCGAGGTAAGGGATATTATTTTTTTCGTAATGATACTATTTCTTCAATATCATTATCTTTGAAATATTGATCTGAAGTTTTTATCAAATTTGGAACTTTTGGTGTCTGAGTTACTATTCACGATATCGGCACTATTCACGATATATCTGACACTATTCACGAATACGACACTTATTCATCTAAAAAATAAAAATTTTTCCTTTTCGCCTAAAATATCTATTGTGGATACTAGCTTTGATTGTATCCATGTTTTGATCATTCTTGAATTTTACACCACTATGATTATTTTTGAGGTATTTTTGGACATGTATAAAACAAAGTACGAATCCTTAATCCTTAATCCTTGTCATTTTGTTTCAATTTGGATTCGTTTCTTTAAAAATATTTTCATCATCCTCGATCTTAAATGATGATATTATTGAATATCTTTGGCTGTGAGTGCAGATGAATGATTTTTGATGAATATCTTTGGCCCGTAGTGCAAAGATGAGCAGTGTTTAGATGAGCATGACCAAATGATGAATATCTTTGGCTGTAGTGAAAAGATGAATTTTGATTCGGATGTATGTTGATTGATGTTGCAGGATAAAAGATAGAGCGATGAACTTTTAAATTCATACATAGAAGATAGTAGTTTGCATTCTCTACTTAACTCTTCTAATGAATTATTATTTCATTGCGAATATTGATTTAAAATTTGTTGTCTATTGTATTCTATTAGATTTTTCCTGTTGAAGACTAACGATAATTTGTTGTATATTATCTTAGTCATAATATTCTTTATTGGGCTAGTTGAGCTCACCCTTTTCTTTGTTGTTCCATTTTTCTTCTCGGAGGGCGAGAATGTAGCAGTACTTAGTCTGGGGTATGGAATGAAGGTTCTAGAGAGAGTTGTTTAGTAGTCCTCACCATTTTGTAAAATAATGTATCAATAATTATGATGGGGATTTATTTGCATGTGGATATTGTCAGATGGCAATATCTCGTATTTAAACTCACGGTTATATGTTGTAATAATAAAGTTGTAGTTGTTTACGTACCAAGTATTGACAACTCGGAATGGGTGATGTATACCTATTTTGGGTGCGCCACGGTTGGTATCGAGCTTAGGATATGATCTCTGGCGAGAGATCGGGGAATAGAACTAAGAGGGAGAGACGAGTAAATCCTTCGCTAGTGTGTCCTACCTAAGCTTATTTGTTAGTTGGTCAAGTATATAGGGATATTATGTGATATATTGATTTCCTTAATTAACCCTTGTTTTATGACGATGATTTTGAGAATGTCGTGAGAATATTAACAATGGAAATGAGACCGTGGAGACGCTGTAGTCACCAACGAGGAGAACGTGCAACAGTGGCAATGTTCCTCCTTTGAACAACACCAATGAAAGCGATGATGAGCGAGGGATGTTTAGAAGCTTTTTGCGATTCATGCAAAATCGTGACGAGGGAGACTCGTGTTCAAAATATAGGAGGAAATGATAGCAATTCACGGGTTGTCACATCCAAGAGCGATTCAAAGAGTTGGGACCACCGAAATTAAAGGGAAAGCGGATCCGATCATGGCGGAAACATGGGTCAAGCAAATTACCAAGATATTCGATGTCTTGGGATGCACGGAGAAACAGAAGGTTCCATTCGCCACCTTTATGTTCCGTGGGCGGGCGAGAATCTTTGGTGGGAGTCTCATGAAGCGTACCCATCCAAATTTCACTCAAGATGTCTTGGGAGACGTTTCAAAACTATTTAATGACAAATACATTCCCGAAAGTGTTCGTCATATGAAGGAAGTGGAGTTCATCCGATTAGAACAAAACAACATGATTTGTGTCTCGATGACGAGGCAAAGTTTGCAGAGTTATCGTGTTTGCACCTCATTTTGTGGAGAATGAGGAACGTATGACACGGATGTTTCTTAGAGGTTTGAAACCCTAAGATACGACAATATCTCATTTCTCATAAATTTTCTCCCTATTCGGATGTTGTTAACGAGGCTCAATTGTTAGAGCGAGATAATGAGTATGTTCAACCGAGGGACCATAACGAGGATCATACCGTAGATAGCAAATCAACGTAATAACAATAACCAAAGCAGAGAAAGAAAGCAAAGTAGGACAAAAATGGTAACCACTCCGTGGTAATCATGGCCATGAAAATAAAAAAGCGAAGTTAGGAGGAGATTTTAAAAGAGGAGATTTAACAACTACCACCATGAAGACGACAAAAGGCGAAGAAAGAATCGGGTTCTAAGGGAGGAGAACGACCACCGGTCATATGCTACAAATGCGTAAAAGAGGGACATATCACCAAACCGCCTGTGAATTCAAGGTATGCTATAATTATGGAAAGGAAGGACATATCGCTCGAGATTGTCGGTGGCGAAACCTAGTTCAATGGGACGGTGACTCAAAAGATCATCCCCAGAAAAAGTCAAAGTCAACGATTCGGAAAGAGCATTTGTTGTGGATCGGTCATAATGCGAGGAACCCAAACGAGGTGATCACGGGTAAGCTATTTATAAATTCTTGCAAAGTTTATACCTTACTTGATCCGGTGCTACCCATTCATTTATCTCTCTCACTTGTGCTCAACGCTTAAACTTGACTCGGAGAAATTAGACTTTGACCTATCTCAGAAACTCCGTTAGGAGAAACTTTCATCACATCCACTGCTTATAAATCTTGTTTGATTCAAGTTGGCACCATCACCTTACCGTTGACCTTATCTCTTTAAAGATACTTGCTTTTGATGTGATTTTAGGGATTGATTGGTTAACTACTCATCATGCCAAAATTGATTGTTTTCGAAAGGTTGTTAGTTTTCATATTCCTAACCAACTTTGTTATGCGAATTCAAGCAACTAAACCATTAAAATCAATCAATCGCCATATCTAATCATAAAGCTATTCGTTTATTGAAAAAGCGGATGTCAAGCTTTCTTAGCCCATGTTATGGATTTGAATAAAGACACGTCAAATTTGAATAATATTCCTGTTGTTATTGACTTTCCCGACGTATTTCTGAAGAACTTCCCTGGCCTACCCCTTTAACGTGAAGTTGAATTCTTTATTTATCTTGAACCCGGTACAAAGCCCATTTCTAAAACCCCATATTGAATGGCACCTATTGAACTTCAGAGTTAAAGGTCCAACTACGAGGAATTGTTGGACATCGGTTTCATTCGTCATAAGACATCTCCTTCTGGTGCTCTGCTTTATTCAGTAAAGAAGAAGAGGGAGTATCGACTTTGTATTGACTATCGGAATTGAACCATTTCACCATCAAGAATAGGTATCCTCTACCTCGTATTGATGACTTGTTTGACCAACAAGTAAGGGGCACAATTCTTTTCAAAATTGATCTTCGCTTACGGATATCATCACCAAGATTAGAACGAGGATATTCCAAAGACCGCCTTTAGAACTCGATGACGGGCATTATGAATTCTTAGTCATGTCTTTCTGATGACTAATGCTCCTAAAGCTTTCATGGATATGATGAACCGAGTATTCAAGGAATATTTGGATCGGTTTGTTGTTGTCTTTATTGATGACATCCTCATATATTCCAAAAGTCAGAAAGATCATGAGCACCATTTGAAGTCGGTACTCCAAAGGCTTCGTGAAAACCAACTATATGCCAAATTGAAGAAATGCGAGTTACGGCTTGAGAAGTAGCATTCCTTGGGCACGTGGTGTCAAACATAGAGTATCTGTTGATCCGTGAAGATTGAGGCAATACAAAGTTAGAGCAACCAAGTTCGGTGATCAAGTATGCGTAGCTTTTTGGGCTTAACATTATTATTATCGGAGATTTGTGGAAGGGTTTTCTCGAATCGCTACTCCATTAACCCAAATAACTAGGAAGGATACAAAATTCATTTGGAGCGAAGAATGCGAGAAGAGTTTCCAAGAGCTTAAGAGGAGACTCATTTTTAAGACTGTTCTAACAATACCATCCGGTGCGGATGGATTTGTTATCTCTACGATGCTTCTAGCAAAGGGTTAGGATGTGTTCTCATGCAACGTGGGAAAGTCATAGCCTATGCCTCGCGACAACTTAAAGAATATGAGAGAATTATCCTACTCATGATCTAGAGTTAGCGGCCGCCGTTTTCTTAAAGATATGGAGGCACTATCTATATGGGAGAAAGCGGAGATATATTCGCACCATAAAAGCCTTAAATATTTCTTCACTCAAAAGGAACTCAACATCGACGACGAAACGTTGGCTCGAGCTATTGAAAGACTACGACCACACTATTCAATACCATCCTGGAAAGCGAACGTGGTAGCTGACGTGTTGAGTAGAAGATCATATGCGGAATGAGTGCGATGATGTCAAGTATACGCATAGAGCCAACTTTAATAGAAAAGTTAAGGTTGCTCAAGCCACCGAATTCGAGCCGATCGTATGAAGAAGAAAGTACAAGAAGGAGCTATTCCGGAAGCGAGAATCGATGAAGAAGGAATACTTCGAGTCCACTCCAGACTTTGTGTCCCTAACGACTCTGATTTGAAGTACAAGATTATGATGGAGGCACACAATACACCATTTGCAATCCATCCTGGAAGTACTAAAATGTATCGTGATCTTCGACATACATTTTGGTGGAACAATATGAAAAGAGAGATTGCAAAGTTTATCTCAACGTGTTTAACTTGTCAACGTGTAAAGGCGGAGCATCTAGTACCTAAGGGTCCGTTGCAACCACTTGAGATTCCAAAATGGAAGTGGGAACACATTACCATGGATTTCGTTATGGGTCTTCCTACGGGTTTCTCAAGGCATCAATGCTATTTGGGTTATTGTTAATAGATTAACCAAGTCTCTCATTTCTTGCCGATACGAGAGACTTATTCCCTTGAACGTCTTGCTAGTATATACGTGAATGAGATTGTGAGGTTGCATGGCATGCCAGTATCCATAGTTTCGGATCGTGACCCAAGATTCACTTCAAGATTTTCGGTTAGCTTGCAAAAAGCTATGGGCACGGATTTGCGATTTAGTTCGGCATACCATCCCCAAACGGACGGACAATCAGAGAGGACTATTCAAACTCTTGAAGATCTATTAAGACTACGTGTCCTAGACTTTAAGGGCGCTTGGGATAAGTATTTACCATTGGTGGAATTCTCCTACAACAACAGCTTATCAAGCAAGTATAGGTGTGGCTCCATTTGAAGCATTATATGGACGAAAATGTCGCTCTCCAGTATGTTGGGACGAGGTGGGTGAAGCAACATTGTTGGGACCCGAGTTGGTACGTATGACTATGGAAAAGATCCAAATGATTCGACAACGTATACAAATGGCACAAGATCGACAAAAGAGTTATGCGGATCTTCATCGAAAGGACGTGGAATTTAGTGTAGGGGATCATGTATTGTTGCGAGTTGCTCCATGGAAGTGAGTTACAAGATTTGGGAAGAGAGGAAAGCTCAATCCACGATTTATTGGTCCATTTCAAATTCTTGACCGAGTAGGAAATGTAGCCTATAAACTTGCGTTACCTCCGAGTATGTCTCGTGTTCATAATGTGTTTCACATATCTGTACTTCGTAAATATGTGAAAGACCCGAACCACGTTATAGAGTTAGAACCGGACGAAATAGTCGAAGACCTAACGTATGAGGAGGTACCTATAAGGATCTTGGATAGGAAGGAGCATGTCCTACGTGCAAAGGTCATACAACAAGTTAAAGTTCTGTGGAGGAATCATGCTATAGAGGAAATGACCTGGGAATTGGAAACGGAAATGAAAGCGAGGTATCCTCACCTTTTGAAACACACAGTATGCGTCGTCAATTTCGAGGACGAAATTTCATAAGGAGGGAGGTTGAAGACCCCAACTTATTATTAATGAAATTTAATTTTCTATTCATTATTTTGAAATAGTAAGGGTTGATTTGATTAATGTAGATAGTTATGGGTAAAATACGCAAATATTTCAAAATAAGCAAGTGGTTATAAAATATTCATTGTTGTCGGGGAATATTCGTTTGGTCGTGGAATATTAATACTTGTTGGGAATATTCGCATTTATGCAATGCAGCGATATGTGGGCCCCATAACGGAAAGTGATTAGATGAAGAAAACGACAAATATAAGTTGTTTAAAAATAACGGCGTAGTTGTTACCGTTAATACTGTTAAAATACTCGGTGGATAAAACACAGTAGCACACGGTATTGCACCAATTATTGATTCTTATGTAAGAAGGCACTACTCAATAATGGTTACGATAATTCTTGTCAAATTATTTTATTGATTTAATAATTCTTTGCGTTGATGTTTTATATTGTTGTTGTTTCAATAATTGTCATTACACAAGATTTTCATTATCGAAGCAATAATTCATATTATCCTAATAATATTATTAGATAACATTATTGGCAATGTCTAGAAAGTTCTCATCTAAGGAGAGGTTTGGTCACCTAATTGCGGCTACCAAGAAGGAGAAATCTTTATTGAAAGCCCCTCTTTCACAGGAACTACTGGTTGCCAAGATCTTGTGATTCTGTAATATTATTTGTGAATAATTAATTATTGATTTATATGATGAGGAAAATATTGATTTTATGTGGATATAGATGGAGAAAATTTTTAAAATGACAATTGTTGAAAATTAATATTTTATCTTTTTCTCGATAAAATAATTCATTTAAATATATTATTTTAATAATATAACAATGGTGATATTTTTACAACGAATGTGGGATATATGAGTATCTGAGGAGGAAGAGTATTTTTGTTGCAATAAATGTTTAAAACATGTTAAACATGCTCTTGGACCCCATTTATTGACCGAAATTTGATTATAGCACAGTAAAATCGCCTCTTTGTGGATTTCTGCTTAGTCTACTTTGGAATTCGGAAAAACTTTCTTCTGTAAAGTTGTAGAGAATTGAATTTTCTATAAAAAGTTGCGAGTTTCGAATTTTCTGAGAAAAGGGCTATTTATTGTGAATTATTGATGTTTCGAAGCTCCGAAATAATTGATTTTTGGAAGTATAAAATATTTAAAATGACAAAAACGTTTTTTGTCATTATTGTGGGTCTTGCATGTGTTAGAAGTGGCCGAATTCAGATCTTTAAATGTGGGCGTAGAAATAAAAATTAATAAATTAATATTTTAATAAATTTTCTACTTTGGTGTTCTAAGCATTTTCCTATAAATAAGGTGCTTAGGTTAGAATTGAAAATCACACCAAAAACGAAGTTTTCTCTCTATATTATCGAATATTCTTGTGAGTATTTTGAGTATAATTTGAGTATTGCTATACTGGTCAAGTTCAAGTCATAGCCTATATCCTGTTTCAATTAGAAATCTTGATCTTTCGAGGTAAGGAGATATTATTTTTTTCAGAATGATATTATTTCTTCAATATCATTATCTTTGAAATATCGATCTGAGTTTTTATCAAATTTGGAACTTTTGGTGTCTGAGTTACTATTCACGATATCACGATCTTATTCACGTATACGACACTTATTCACGAATCTGACTATTCATCGAAAAATGAAAATTTTTCCTTTTTGTCTAAAATATCTATTGTGGATACTAGCTTTGATTGTATCCATGTTTTGATCATTCTTGAATTTTACACCACTATGATTATTTTTGAGGTATTTTTGGACATGGATAAAACAAAGTATGAATCCTTAATCCTTAATCCTTGTCATTTTGTTTCACTGGATTCGTTTCTTTAAAAATATTTTTCATCATCCTCAGTCTTAAATGATGATATTATTGAATATCTTTGGCCTATAGTGCAAAGATGAATGATTTCTGATGAATATCTTTGGCCCATAGTGCAAAGATGAACAGGTGTTTAGATGAGCATGACCAACTGATGAATATCTTTGGCCTGTAGTGAAAAGATGAATTTTTGATTCGAGATGTATGTTGATTGATGTTGCAGGGATAAAAGATAGACGATGAACTTTTAAATTCATACATAGAAGATAGTAGTTTGCATTCTCTACTTAACTCTTCTAATGAATTATTATTTTCGCTTCTGTAATATTGATCCAAAACTTGTTGTCTATTGTATTCTATTAGATTTTTCCCTCGTTGAAGACTAACGATAATTTTTTGTATATTATCTTAGTCATAATATTATTCTTTGGGCTAGTTGAGCTCACCCTTTTCCTTGTTGTTCCATTTTTCTTCTCAGGAGGCGAGAATGTAGCGAGTACTAGTCGGGGTATGGAATGAAGGTTCTAGAGAGAGTT
Organism: Panax quinquefolius; assembly: GCA_020205615.1. NCBI lineage: Eukaryota > Viridiplantae > Streptophyta > Magnoliopsida > Apiales > Araliaceae > Panax > Panax quinquefolius. The sequence continues at coordinate 104,251,870 of CM035160.1, read as the reverse complement.
GTTTAGTAGTCCTCACCATTTTTGTAAAATAATGTATCAATAATTATGATGGGGATTTATTTGCGTGTGGATATTGTCTAGATGGCAATATCTGTATTTAAACTCACAGTTTATATGTTGTAATAATAAAGTTGTAGTTATTTCTGTACCAAGTATTGACAACTCAGAATGGGTGATGTATACCTATTTTGGGGGCATCACAAAAACTCTTAAGCCAATCCTTAGTCTTCAAGTAATCCTTTGCTTAGCCTCCAATGATGAATGAATTTCATATAATTCAGCATCCTTAACTTTATATACTCTCCACAATCCTACTCCACATCAATTTGTCAAATAACCTCCTCTTTAATGCAAGTCAACCGCATGATCTATGCGCGCGTCCCCAAACGCTCCTATAGCTCCCGATTCTGCAAAACATCCCATAAACACAGTAAAGATATCCCTAAATGACTCGAGAATACAACTATTTAAGCCCAAGTATACCCGATTTATGGGTATATTACCCAATCATCAACTATTCTGTGAAATAGTGTGATAATAAATGTAATGAGGACCCCCATTGAGTTTGTATATTGTCTAGATGACAATATTTGTATTAAAACTCACAGCATATGTTTAGTCATATTTTACACGATTGTTGTATAATTAAGTTTGTATTTGAATTCTGTACTATGTATTTGGCGACTCAAGATGGGTGATGTATACCTATTTTGGGGGCATCACAATTTTCGTCATTAATTAATTTATCAGTTGTTGACATAGGAGTGTTAAGAGGTTTTGCTGATTCTAGGCCAAACTTCTTGATCATTTCTTTACAATATTTAGACTGAGATATATGAATACCTTTTTCTCCTTGTTTGATTTGCAGTCCGAGGAAGAAGTTTAATTCTCTCATCATGCTCATTTCAAATTCTTTACTCATACTTACAGAAAACTCATTGCACATAGTAATGTCAGTACAGCCAAAAATAATATCATCAACATAAATTTGAATTACCAAAATATCATCATTTTTATTTTTAGTAAATAAGGTAGTACCAACAGTTCCTCGTTTAAAGCCATTTTTCAACAAAAATTTACTCAACCTTTCATACCAAGCTCTCGGAGCCTGTTTCAAACCATATAGAGCTTTATGTAATTTATAAACATATTCAGGATGACTAAAATCTTCAAATCTAGGAGGTTGTTTAACATAAACTTCCTCTTCTATAACACCATTTAAAAATGCAGATTTTACATCCATTTGAAACAGTTTAAAATTCTTATGGCATGCAAATGCTAACAATATACGAATAGATTCAATTCTAGCAACAGGAGCATATGTTTCATCATAGTCAATTCCTTCCATTTGATTATATTCTTGTGCAACTAATCTTGCTTTATTACGAATAACAGTTCCATTTTCATCAAGTTTATTACGAAATACCCATCGAGTTCCAATGATAGAAACATCCTCAGGTTGTGGGACTAATTCCAAAACTTTGTTTCTAGTGAATTGTTCAAGTTCGTCTTGCATAGCCATTTTCCAGTCTTCATCTAGTAAAGCATCTTTTATCAATTTAAGTTCAATTTAAGACAAGAAAGACAAATGACCAGCTAGATTATGTGCTTGTGATCTAGTGATAACTCCTTTTTCAATATTACCAATAACATTTTCTATATGATGATTTTTAATAACATGAGACTCTTTAGGCAAATCATTCAACTAAGGGTTTGGATTTTCAAGGGGATTCTCAACAATAGGTGGAGATGCAGTATCTAGTTTTGGTTCTTCCATATTTTTGAGAATATTTTCAATGACAACATCATTATTAGTCAGTTCTTTATATTTTGGTGTAGGCTTAGTTTCATCAAAAGTTACATTCATTGATTTTTCCACAACTAGACTTCTTTTGTTGAAAACTATGTATGCTTTACTATTAAGAGAGTATCCAAGAAATATTCCTTCATTAGATTTAGGATCAAATTTAAATGAGTGTCCTTTGGTGACCAAGACTTTTGAGTGATGACCAAGGAAAAAATGTAATGGCCAAGTAATTTGGGTGGAGAGCATGTTTACTTTGGCATTAAGTCATGAATAGTAAGGAGGTTAATTAAGGAGGTGGGTTGTCTTAATGACTATTATGCCCTAACATTAGAAGTCCTATAAATAGGAAGCTCACAATTCATTTGTTGGTTGTTATTTTCCATCCAACAAACTTTCCTTACAAAGCAACTTACTGGTTAGAGAGAATAAGCACTTTTAAGCTAAACTTCCATTGTTAGATTTTCCAAAGAAGAAGAAGTTAGTCTTCAAAGGTAAATAATTTTATCTCTTCTATCTCCACCATTGTAGGGTGATAAGAGAAGTGTAACTTAATAATAATGTATGCTAAGAACATATAAAGATCGGTTAAGCCATGGACTCAAGCCGTATAAGTAATGATTAAGTATTTTAAACTTGGATAATTTATGTACTTATGAAGAACAATAATGAACTTTTCATATAAATTACTTTAAGAAGTTAGTATAGTAGAGCTCATAGGGAGTTTTGAGCAAAAATGGTCTTAATAAAACTCTGTTTAATATGTAACATGATGGCGCCACTGCTTCAGCCCAGAAATACTTTGGAAGACGATATTCATTTAACATGGTATTTGCTATTTCTTGCAAAGACCGATTTTTTCTTTCAACAACACCATTTGACTGAGGTGTATAAGGAGCAGAGAAGTTATAACTTATACCGTTCTCATCACAGAACATAATGAAATCAGAATTGTTAAATTCTCTTCCGTGATCAGATCGAATATAAACAATAGAATTCCCTTGTTGATTTTGAATCTTTTTACACATAGTAGAAAAAGAATTAATAGCCTCATTTTTAAATTTTAGAAAATCAACCCATGTAAATCATGAATAATCATCAACAAAACTAGAATATATACAGCACCACCCATGTTGTGTTTAGGGATAGGTCCAACAAGGTCCATGTGTATCAATTCTAAGGGTCAAGAGGTTGACACAGTGAATTTAAGTTTATGGGATGCATAAATTTGTTTACCTAATTTGCAAGCTTCACAGATGTGGTCTTTAAAAAAATTTAATTTGTGAAGACCACGAACATGCTCTTTAGAAGAAATGTTATTTATGAGTTTCATATTAATGTGTCCTACTCTGCGATGCCATAGCCAAGGATCCTAATTTGCAGATACAAGACAGATGTTATCTAAGTGAGAGTATGCATCTAAGTCACAAGTATATATGTGAGACCCAAAATTTTAAGAATAAAGATTTAAATTTCTCGAAATATTTTTTTTAAATATTATGGTGTGGATTTGATATAATGTTATAGTTGTGGGTAATATTTATAAATTTTGCAAAATATGCAAGTTGTTATAAAATATTCGTTTGGTCGGGGATTACGCACGCCTGGTGAATTCTTCTGTTATTCCATTCTTTATTATTCTATTGGAATAACCTGTCTATCTGGATTACCGCATGCATGGTGAATGATCCTTCTTATTCATTCCTTATTAAATTGTGTAAATGATCTGTATATGTAGATTACCGCATGGCGGACAAAAATCCATTTGCAGTTTTATATATTCTATTATACTCAGTTGGTTAAAGTTTTGGCTTCTATACTCAATGAAAGTAGTAGATAATCCTGGATATTTGCGCTTCATCCAGTATCTTTTCATGGAAATATTCTTCTGAGCATTCTTGAATTTTACTCCACAAAGAAGTATCATGTTGACAATTTGGACGTTATTGATTTCTGGATAAATTAAATTATAAATCTTTAAAATTTATCCTTGAACTTGTTTTATTAAATTATTATGTCATTTTCATCATCCTCATGTTTATATTGTGATGAAAGTCATCTTTGGCTTACGTGCATAGATGGACTTGGTATGATTATGACCAAGGATTATTCGGTATAATCATGACCGTAATGTAACTAATGATGTGGTAAAAGTCCTCATTGGCATGTAGTTCATTGATGGACAGTTGTTGGTATGATTATGACCAGGGATTATTTGGCATGATCATGACCATTGATGAATACACGAATATCCTTGGCCCGTAGTGCATGGATAATTCGTGGTCGTGATACTAAAGAATATCCTTGGCCGTAGTGCAGGGGTGATTCGATGATGTGGATTATTTATTAAGCTGAGTCTCAACGATAAAATTGATGAAAACTTTTTAAATCATAGAAGATAGTAGATTTTATGCTCTACTTGACTCTTCTAATGGATTACTTATTTCTGCTGCAGTTGTTGATCTAAAACTTGTTGTCTATTGTATTCTATCAGTTGTTATACTATTGAAGGCTAAGGATAATTTATTCTGCATTATCTTAGTCATAATATTTCTTACTGGGCTAGTAGAGCTCACCCTTTCTTTCATTGTTCTCTTCAGGAAATGAGAATATAGCTAGGACGAGTCGGGAAATGGAGTGATGGTCCAGGATAAATGGCTTTAGTAGTCCTCACTATTCTATGGAATAATGCGATAATAATTATAATGACGACACCATTGAGTGTGGATATTGTCTAGATGACAATATTCTTGTTTAAACTCTCAGCTATGTTTTGTCGTATTTTACACGACTGTTGTATAATTAAGTTGTATTTGAATTTATGTACCATGTATCTGGCGACTCAAGATGGGTGATGTATACCTATTTTGGGGGCGTCACAGTTGGTATCAAAGCTTAGGGATATGATCCCTGGCTAAGATGTGAGACTAGAACTAGGAGGGGAGAGACGGGGAATTCCTTCGCTAGAACAACCTACCTAAGTTTATTTGGTATTTAATTAGTCGGTCAGAGTATAGGGATAATATGTGATATGATAACTAACCCTTGTTTTGTGGCAGTATCTGAAAATGACATCCGAGAATGTTGAGAATAGCAATGGAGCACAGGAGACCGTTGAGTCTCCATAGATCAATAATCAGGATAATGTGCATCAGGAAGGCGACAATCCTCATTCAAACAACAACACTGACCAAATGATGAATGATGGAATGTTCAGAGGCTTTATGCAATTCATGCAACATTAGGCGAGAGCGGCTCCTGTCCAAAATATAGGTGAAAACACTGGAAACTTTCGGACGGTCACCGCTAAATAGTTCAAGGAGCTGGGACCACCGGAGTTTATTAGAGAGCGAAAACCACTTAAGGCGGAAGCGTGGATAAAGCAGATCACCAAGATATTTGATGTCTTGGGATTCTCCTAGGAGCAAAAGGTTCCCTTTGCCACCTTTATGTTGCGAGGAGAGGCAGATTACTGATGGGAATTGGTAAAGCGTACTCAACCTGCCGCACTGAAGATGTCTTGGGAGAAGTTCCGAGAACTATTCAATGACAAGTACTTTCCCGAAAGTATTTGTCAAATGAAAGAGGTAGAGTTCATCAAGTTGGAGTAGAACAATATGACCGTGTCACAGTACGAAGATAAGTTTGCCGAGTTATCCCGGTTTGCGTCTCACTTGGATGATAATGAGGAGAGAATAACGCGGATGTTTCTAAGAGGTTTGAAACCCGAGATACGTCAATATCTAATTTCTCATAAACTATTTTTATATTCAGATGTTGTAAATAAGGCTCAGTTATTGGAGTGCGATAACGAGTCAACCCAACCAAGAGAAAGCAGCCGACAAAATGATAATACCAGTGGTGACAGTCATAGAAGCGGTGACAACAAACATGGAGGGAATCAACATGCCAAAAATGGTAACCACTTCGGAGGTAATCATGGCCAAGATAATAGAGGTGGAAATTTCAAGAAGAGGATATTCAATAATGATGGAAAGACGTCAGCACCAGCACCTGTTGTTAAGGAAGGAGAACGACCGTCGGTAGTATGCTTCAAATGCGGAGGGGAGGGACATATCAATCCAAACTGCGCGATGCAGTCCAAAGTATGTTACAATTGTGGAAAAGAAGGTCACTTAGCCCGATTTTGTCGTGCACCAAATTCAAGTCCAGCTAGGACGGTGGCACCAAAGGCGGATACGGACAAAACAAAGTTGGTGGTTTCAGGGATTGCGTTTTTCCTGAATTCTCAAAAAGGGAATAACCCGAATGAAGTTAGGACGGGTTAGTTAATTATAAATTATTGTGAAGTCTATACCTTATTAGATACCGGTTCTACCCATTCTTTTATCTCTCTTGCTTGCGCTCAATGTTTAAATTTGACTCCAGAGAAGTTAGACTTTGACTTATCGGTTGAAATTCCGTTAGGAGAAACCTTCGTTACCTCTACTATTTATAAATTTTGTTTGATTCAAATCGACACTTTCACGTTACCTGTCGATCTTATCTCTTTGAAAATACTTGCCGTTGATGTGATTTTAGGAATCAATTGGCTAACTACTCATCATGCTTTTCGTAAGGTTGTTAGCTTTCATATTCCTAACCAACCTGTTATGCTAATTCAAGCAACCAAACCACTAAAGTCAATCACTGTCATATCAAGCCATAAGTAAAGAGCCCCGAGCCTTTCGCTGGTGACTTCCTTGTGTGGAATGCACCAAAGCCGAACTTTTCGTAGGGGACGTTGTGAATAACGGTGGCAAGTTGAAGGTATCAATGTGACGTACTATCCAAGTTTTGGATGAGAGTCACAGTTTTGAATGATATTTCTATTGTTAATAAATTTCCTGACGTATTCCTGAAGAACTTCATGGCCTACCCCCAGAGTGTGAAATCAAATTTTGTATTGACCCCAGTATAAAACCCATTTCTTCAACCCTTAAATATTTCTTCAACCAAAACGAACATATAATGCGCCAAAGACGTTGAATCGAGCTGTTGAAGATTACGACTATACCATTCAATATCATTATAGAAGAGCGAACATGTTAACTACCGCGTTGAGTAGAAGATCGTATGCGGTTACGAGTGCGATGTTGTTAACGCAAAAAAACCATTTCGTATAACTTACAAATGATGAAGATAGAGTTAAAGACTCTAAGGACCCACGTAGTGATATCAAATATACGAGTAGAATCGACTTTAATCGATAAAGTTAAAGCCACTCAAGCTACACACCCGAATCTGATGAATGTGAAGAAGAAGGTTCAAGAAGGCGTTATTCTAGAAGCAAGAGTTGATAAATAGAGGAAATCTCAACCCTCGATTTAATTGGCCCATTTGAAATCCTTGATCGAGTAGAAACTGTGACCTATAGACTCGTTTTCACGCCAAGTATGTCGCGTGTTCATAACGTTTTTCATGTATCGATGTTACGTAAATATGTGGATAACCCGAACCACATTATTAAATTAGAACTAGACGGGATAGCAGAAGATTTAACGTATGAGGAGATATGTGTTAAAATCTTGGATAAGAATGATCGTATTCAAAACTCAAAGGTTATACCTCAAGAGTTAGAATTTGAAATGAAGTCAAGGTATCCTCATCTCTTCGGCATACCAGGTACGTACGTAAATTTCGAGGGTGAAATTTCATAAGGAGGGGAGATTGTGAGACCCTAAATTTTATGAATAAAGATGTAAATTTCTCAAAATATTTTTTTAAATATTATGGTGTGGATTTGATATAATGTTATAGTTGTGGTAATATTTATAAATTTTGTAAAGTATGCAAGTTGTTATAAATTATTCATTTGGTCAGGGAATATTCTTTTTATCGGGAAATATCCGTACGACGGCACAATCATTGGTGGACCCCACAACAGAAGTATTGTCGTAGTTAGAAAACGACAGAAATATTGAACTACCCGGTAGTAAAAGTACAGTAATACGCGTGGTTGCATAGTAGCACACGGTATTGATTATTAATGCTTACGTAAGTAGTCACTCAGTTATACTCAATTATTGCTACAGTAATTGATGCATCATATCTCTAATATTATTGATTCAATTATTGTCACATTATCATTTGTATAATATGTTATATTATTAAATCAATAATTGAGACGGAAAAATTATTCATATTATTATTTGCAATATTAACAATGTCTAGAAGTTCTGTCAAGGAGAGGGTTGGTCACCTAATTGCGCGCCAATAAGGAGAAATCCTTATCGGAAAGCCCTCTCTTTCCTGGGAACGACCTGGTTGTTAAATATTGTGAGTTATACTATTAATGATGAATAAGTTCGTGTTGATTAAAGATGAAATTGATAGTTCCATTGTGTTGGAATTATTAGTGTTAGTGAAAATCGACATTTATTTCGATAATAATTGATGTCTGGAGGTTATATTGACCAATCAGGTAATTAACCGAATAAATGAGTAATTAATTGCTATTGATTCACATGATTATAACTATTTGTTCACATGTGTGTGCTATTGATTCACTTTCATTTACTATTAGGGGAGTTGGTGCAAGATTGATAGTACTTGTATGACTAAGTTAAAAATGGAGGTATAAATGAAGGTACTATACTGTAATTATTTTTTTCACATGTTTAGAACTATTGAGTCATATGATTTACTATTAATTCACATGATTTACTATTAGGGGAGGTGGTGCAAGTTTGATAATACTTGCACGACTAAATTAAAAATGAAGGAAAAGAGGAAGGTATTATACTGTAATATTTCAAGCCCCAAAATGTGCAATTATCGAAACTATATTTTCCTATAAATAGAAGCTCATTCTTCTTTCATTCTCACCAATTCACTAAGTCTCACAAGAGCAATTATTATAGAGAGAAATTATAGAGAGAAAGAAGAAGAGAAGTCTGCTTCTTCACTATTCCAGTATCCAGTCTTCTTCTAAGGTAAGGGTTATTATTCTTTCGTATTCATGAAGGGAGTTATTTTCTTTTAATACTCGTAAGGGTTGTTATTCCATTCTTTATTATTATGTTGAATAACTTTGTCATGCATCTTACCGCATACATGGTGAAATTCTTCATTATTCCATTCTTTATTATTCTCGTTGGAATAACTTTTATGCATCTAAGGCCTATCGCATGCACAGTGACTTCTGTTGTTATTCCATTCTTTATTATTCAGTTGGAATATCATGTTTGTGCGGATTACGCATGACATGGTTCCATTCTTTATTATTCTGTTTGAATATCCCATGCATGCGGTTTCTGCGTGACTTCGGTTCCATTCTTTATTATTTTGTTGGAATAACTCATGCATGCATGCGATTACGCACGCTGGTGAATTCTTCTGTTATTCCATTCTTTATTATTCATTGGAATAACTCGCCTATGTGGATTACAAAGATGCATGGTGAATGATCCTTCTTATTCATTCCTTATTAAATTGTGGAAATGATCTGTATACGTAGATTACCGCATGGCGGGAAAAAATCAATTTGCAGTTTCATATATTCTATTATACTCAGTTGGTTAAAGTTTTGGCTTATACTCCATGAAATTAGTAGAATATCATGGATATTTGCGCTTCATCCAGTATCTTTTCATGGAAATATTCTTCTGAGCATTCTTGAATTTTACTCCATAAAGCAGTATCATGTTGATAATTTGGACGTTATTGATTTTTGGATAAATCAAATTATAAATCTTTAAAATTTATCCTTGAACTTTTTTTATTGAATTATTATGTCATTGTCATCATTCTAATGTTTATATTGTGATGAAAGTCATCTTTGGCTTACGTGCATAGATGGACTTGGTATGATTATGACCAAGGATTATTCGGTATAATCATGACCGTAATGTAACGAATGATGTGGTAGAAGTCCTCATTGACCAGTAGTTCATTGATGGACAGTTGTTGGTATGATTATGACCAGGGATTATTTGGCATGATCATGATCATTTATGAATACACGAATATCCTTGGCCCGTAGTGCATGGATAATTTGTGATCGTGATAGTAAAGAATATCCTTGGCCATAGTGCAGGGGTGATTCAATGATGTGGATTATTTATTAAGCCGAGTCTCAGCAATAAAGTTGATGAAAAACTTTTTAAATAATAGAAGATAGTAGATTTTATGCTCTACTTGACTCTTCTAATGGATTACTTATTTCCGCTGCAGTTGTTGATCTAAAACTTGTTGTCTATTGTATTCTATCAGTTGTTATACTGTTGAAGGCTAAGGATAATTTATTCTGCATTATCTTAGTCATAATATTTCTTACTGGGCTAGTTAAGCTCACCCTTTCTTTTATTGTGCTCTTCAGGAAATGAGAATATAGTTGGGACAAGTCGGGGAATGCAGATATGGTCCAGGATAAATGGCTTTAGTAGTCCTCACTATTCTACGAAATAATGTGATAATAATTGTAATGAGGACACCATTGAGTGTGGATATTGTCTAGATGACAATATTCTTGTTTAAACCCTCAGCTATGTTTTGTCGTATTTTACACGACTGTTGTATAATTAAGTTGTATTTGAATTTATGTACCATGTATCTGGCGACTCAAGATGGGTGATGTATACCTATTTTGGGGGCGTCACAATACACATTTTGATATCTAGGACAATCTAAGATTAATTTACCAGTTTGATCAAAAATAGAGTTGTTATGAGTACTGAAGGATATTTTAAAACCACTATCACTTAGTTGACTGATAGACAACAGATTATACCTGAGTCCAATAACTAACTGAACATTGGAAATGGTTATGTGTTTGTTACCCACACATCCAACTCCAATTATTTTACCTTTATTGTTATCACCGAACGTTACCTCACCAAAGTCTGTAGCTTGCAGATTTCTTAATTTGGATTTGTCTCAGTCATATGTCTAGAACATCCACTATCAAGATACCATTTGCTTTTATTCATATCAGCTGCAAGACATACCTGCAATATATGTACTAATTTCACAAGTTGGTACCCTTTAATTTAAAGGGTCCTTAGGGTGAGTTTTCCATTTTGTATAAGGAGCATTTGAAGTTTCCTTTACAAAACTAGGCATAGGATAATCAATTTTAGTTGAGAAAAGCATTCTATGAGTAACTGAGTTGTGAGAAGTATGATAATGTTGTTTGTGAAATTCTCTTCTTGTGATGGTTGGTGCAGTATATGTTCCTTTGGGAACCCAGATCATCTTTCCTTTATAGTTTCCATTTCTAGCATTGCACATATAAAAAGAATGACCATTTCTGTTACAATAAGAACATTTTGTGAAAAGGAGATATATGACTTTCATTTTCTTTAATTGTAACATGATACAATCCTTTATCTTTTGATTCACTTGTTTCACCTGTATATCCTAAACCTTCTATATTAAAGCTACATTTTTGTTGATTTAACATGACATCAAGATTTTCTTTTCCTTTTATAAATTTATAAATTATATTATTTAAATCTTCACATTCTTTGGTTAAGTTTTCAATTATGCACGTATTGTTTTCTATTTCTGACTTTAAACTTGAATTTTCATTTTTAATTTCTTCAATTACGACTTGATCTTGTACTTGATTATCTTCTTGATTATAACTAGTGTTGAATTTTCAATTTCAAGATTTTCAGTTGAGATAATGAGTGAGGAATTTTCTATTTCAAGATTTTTATTAATTTTCTTAAGTTGTTCTAATTCTTCTTTATTTTCTAAGTTTATTTCATTTAAACTTTTGTTAGTGATAATTAAATTAGCATTTTCAATTTCAAGATTTGTATTTATTTTTCTTAATCTTTCTAATTCTTTTTATAACAGTTCATTATTTCCATATAAATGACTATAAGCTTCTTGTAATTCATAGTGTTCTTCATTTAAATTTTCTAGTGTGTATAAAAAAAATGAAGTGCTAGGAAGTTGGTGTTCAGAATTTACCTCAGATCTTGGTGATGAGTCATTATCTGCCATTAAGCAGAGATTTGCAATTTCTTCAATTTGTTCAGTAGTTTCTTTTTCGTCACTTAGATCCCATCCTTCTTCAGCTACAAGAACTTTGTTGTTGACTAGTTTTGGACAGTCCTTCTTGAAGTGTTCAGGTTGCTTACATTCGAAACATGTGTTTGAGTTTTCATTTGAATTGGTACTTCTGAAGTTGTTGTTACTTGCTTTGAAATTTCCTCCTTGCGCCTTTGGTTTGAAAAATTGTTTGCCTTTAAAGTTGTTGAAGTTGTTGTTTGTTGTCATGAAGCATTTGCCATATTTTCTTGCTTTGCTTTGATTACTCTTCTGAGTTGTCTGGACAATAGAGCACCTTCATTGTTGTCTAGACTTAGAAGTTCTTCATTTAATTCTTCATCGTCGCTTTCTTGATCTACCAAAAGAGCTTTGAAGGCGATTCCTTTCTTTTTGAGATTTGTATCTGATTCAGCTTTTTCAACGAACATATCAACTTCGTGGGCACGAAGATTCCCAACGAGATTATCCATAAGATATGTAGTTAGATCTTGCATTTATTTAATTGCAGTGACTTTCATTTTCCAGATGGATGGATGGGCTTTAAGAATTCTTCTGTTTTTCTCATTGGTAGTGTATGTTTTTCCCAATTGCTCTAGCTCATCAATGATTCTGAAAAACTGAATTTCCATATCAATGATCTTTTCTCCTTCTTCAAACTTGAAACTTTCATACTCTTGAATTAGGGCATCTTTTCTGGTTTCTTTGATATGATTGGTACCTTCATAGGTTACAATCAATTTTTCCCAAATTTCTTTTGCATTTTTACAGTTACTAACTCTTTTGTATTCTTTTTCGATCAGAGCACTAGTTAACACTTGTTCTGCTCGGGATGCAATATTCATAATCTCTTCTTATTCCGTGGTGAATTCATATATGTCTTTCTCGACGGTCTTTTCCCCTTCAATTTTAGTTGGAATTTGCACACCTCGTTCAATGGCACACCAGATTTTGATTCCTTGAGATTTGGCATAGATTTTGAATCTGTTTTTCCAGGTAGCAAAGTTGGTACCATCAAATAGTGGAGGTATGGACATAGACAGTCCTTCCCCGTAACCAGTAGCATTGTAGGCCATGGATCTACTCTTAAGTATGCCTGTATATACTCAACAAACAAGTTAAAGAGCACCGCTTTGATACCAATTGAAAGGTCAATAATAATCTAGAAGGGGGGATGAACAGATTATTTGTGACGCCCCCAAAATAGGTATACATCACCCATTCTGAGTTGTCAATACATGGTACAGAAATAACTACAACTTTATTATTACAACAGTAAAACTGTGAATTTGAATACAAATATTATCTTCTAGACAATATCTATACTCAAATAAATCCTCATCACATTTATTGATACATTATTTTACAAAAATGGTGAGGACTACTAAACAACTCTCTCTAGAACCTTCATTCCATACCCCGACTGCATCTATTTCGCTATATTCTCGCCTCCCGAGAAGAAAAATGGAACAAAAAGGAAAAGGGTGAGCTCAACTAGCCCAGTAAAGAATATTATGACTAATATAATATACAACAAATTATCGTTAGTCTTCAACAGGGAAAAATCTAATAGAATACAATAGACAACAAGTTTCAAATCAATATTCGCAGCGGAAATAATAATTCATTAGAAGAGTTAAGTAGAGAATGAAAACTACTATCTTCTATGTATGAATTTAAAAGTTCATCGTCTATCTTTTATCCCTATAACATCAATCAATATATATCTGGAATCAAATATTCATCTTTGCACTACAGGCCAAAGATATTCATCAGTTGGTCATGTTCATCTAAACACTTGTTCATCTTTGCACTACGGGCCAAAGATATTCATCAGAAATCATTCATCTTTGCACTACAGGCCAAAGATATTCAATAATATCATCATTTAAGACTGAGGATGATGAAAAATATTTTTGAAGAAACGAATCCAGTGAAACAAAATGACAAGGATTAAGGATTAAGGATTCGTACTTTGTTTTATCCATGTCCAAAAATACCTCAAAAATAATCATAGTGGTGTAAAATTCAAGAATGATCAAAACATGGATACAATAAAAGCTAGTATCCACAATAGATATTTTAGACGAAAAGGGAAATTTTTTATTTTTGATGAATAGTCTTAGTATTCGTGAATAAGTATCGTATCGTGAATGAATAAATAGTCGTGATACGTGAATAAGTAACTCAGACACCAAAAGTTCCAAATTTGATAAAAACTTCAGATCAATATTTCAAAGATAATGATATTGAAGAAATAATATCATTACTGAAAAAAATAATATCCCTTACCTCGAAAGATCGAGATTTCTAAATTGAACACAGGATATAAAGCTATAACTTGAACTTGCAGACCAGTATAGCAATACTCAAAGTATACTCAAAATACTCACAAGAATACGCTTCGATAATATAGAGAGAGAAAACTTCAGTTTCTGGTGTGATTTTCAATTCTAACCTAAGCACCCTATTTATAGGAAAATGCTTAGAACACCAAAGTAGAAAATTTATTAAAATATTAATATTAATATTACAATTCCTACGCCCACTTATAAGGATCTGAATTCAGCCACTTCTAACACATGTAAGACCCGCAACAATGACAAAAAACGTTTTTGTCATTTTAAATATTTTATACTTCCAAAAATTAATTATTTTGGAACTCCGAAACTTCAATAATTCTTAATAAATAGCCTTTTTATCAGAAAATTCGAATCTCGCGTGTTTTATATAGGAAATTAAATTCTCTACAACTTTACGTAAGAAAGTTTTTCCAAATTCCAAATGTAAATTGACCAAAATCCACAAACGGGTGATTTTACGTGCTATAATCAAATTTCAGTCAAGAAATGGGGTTCCACCGACACATAAAACATGCTTTAAATATTTTTGGTAACAAAATACTCCTCCTCCACATATACTCATATATCCCACATTCATTGTAAAAATATCACCATTATTATATTATTAAAAATATAATAATATTTTTAAATGAATTATTTTATCGTAAAAGATAAAATTTTAATTTTCAATAATTGTCATATTAAAAATTTTCTCCATCTATATCCACATAAAATCAATATTTTCCTCATCATATAAATCAATAATTAATTATTCACGAATAATATTACGTAATCACAATCTCGACAACCAAAGCTTCCTGTGAAAGAGGGGGCTTTCAATAAGAATTTCTCCTTCTTCAAGCGCACAATTAGGTGACCAAACTGTCCTTAGACGTAACTTTCTAGACATTGCCAATAATGTTATCTAATAATATTATTCGATAATATGAATTATTGCTTCGATAATGAAAAATACTGTGTAATGACAATTATTGAAATAACAGCAATATAAAATATCAACGTAGCAATTACTAAATCAATAAAATACTGAACAGTAATTACTGTAACCATTATTGAGTAGTGCCTTCTTACGTAAGAATCAATAATTGGTGCAATACGCGCAATATTCTTCTTGTGTTTTAACCAATTTAGTATTTTAACAAGATTAATCTGTAATAACTACGCCAAGTTATTTTTAAACAACTTATTCTTTTCATTTTCTTCATCCAATCGCTTTCAGTTATGGGGCCCAAAAAGATCAAGGCTACCGTCGCATTTAATATTCCCCGACAAAGAAGAATATTCCACGACCAAACGAATATTCTCCGAATGACAATGAATATTTTATAACCACTTGCTTATTTTGAAATATTTATGATTTTTACCCATAACTATCCACATTAATCAAATCAATCCTTACTATTTCAAAATAATAAATAGAAAATTAAATTTCATTAATAATAAGTTGGGGTCTTACACCTCCCCTCCTTATGAAATTTCGTCCTCGAAATTGACGTACGTACTGGTGTTTCAAAAGGTGAGGATACCTCGCTTTCATTTCATTTCCAATTCCTGGTCATTTCCTCTATAGCATGATTCCTCCACTGAACTTTAACTTGTGGTATGACTTTTGCGCGTAGGACATGCTCCTTCCTATCCAAGATCTTGACATGTACCTCTTCGTACGTTAAGTCTTTGGCTATCTTGTCCGGTTCTAACTCTATAACGTGGTTCGGGTCTTTCACATATTTACGAAGTACAGATATGTGAAACACATTATGAACACGAGACATACTCGGAGGTAACGCGAGTCTATAGGCTACATTTCCTACTCGATCAAGAATTTGAAATGGACTAATAAATCATGGATTGAGCTTTCCTCTCTTCCCAAATCTTGTAACTCCCTTCAATGGAGCAACTCGCAACAATACATGATCCCCTATACTAAATTCCACGTCTTTTCGATGAAGATCCGCATAACTCTTTTGTCGATCTTGTGCCATTTGTATACGTTGTCAAATCATTTGGATCTTTTCGGTAGTCATACGTACCAACTCGGGTCCCAACAATGTTGCTTCACCCACCTCATCCCAACATACTGGAGAGCGACACTTTCGTCCATATAATGCTTCAAATGGAGCCACACCTATGCTTGCCTGATAACTGTTGTTGTAGGAGAATTCCACCAATGGTAAATACTTATCCCAACTACCCTTGAAGTCTAGGACACAGAGTCTTAATAGATCTTCAAGAGTTTGAATAGTCCTCTCTGATTGTCCGTCCGTTTGAGGATGGTATGCCGAACTGAATCGTAAATCCGTGCCCATATCTTTTTGCAAGCTAACCCAAAATCTTGAAGTGAATCTTGGGTCACGATCCGAAACTATGGATACTGGCATGCCATGCAACCTCACAATCTCATTTACATATATACTAGCAAGACGTTCAAGGGAATAAGTCTCCGTGATCGGCAAGAAAAATGAGCAGATTTGGTTAATCTATCAACAATAACCCAAATGGCATTGATGCCTTGAGAAACCGTAGGGAAGACCCAGAATCTAAATCCATGGTAATGTGTTCCCACTTCCATTTCGGAATCTCAAGTGGTTGCAACGAACCCTTAGGTACTAGATGCTCCGCCTTTACACGTTGACAAGTTAAACACATTGAGATAAACTTTGCAATTCTCTCTTCATATTGTTCCACCAAAATGTATGTCGAAGATCACGATACATTTTGGTACTTCCAGGATGGATTGAAAATGGTGTATTGTGTGCCTCCATCATAATCTTGTACTTCAAATCAGAGTCGTTAGGGACACAAAGTCTGGAGTGGACTCGAAGTATTCCTTCTTCATCAATTCTCGCTCCGAATAGCACCTTCTTGTACTTTCTTCTTTATACGCATCGCCTCCGGCCTGGTGGCTTGAGCAACCTTAACTTTTTCTATTAAAGTTGGCTCTACGCATATTGACATCATCACACTCATTCCTGGCATATGATCTTCTACTCAACGCGTCAGCTACCATGTTCACTTTTCCAGGATGGTATTGAATAGTGTGGTTGTAATCTTTCAACAACTCAAGCCAACGTCGTTCTGCGCATGTCGAGTTCCTTTTGCGTGAAGAAATATTTGAGGCTTTTATGGTCTAATATATCTCCACTTTCTCCCCATATAGATAGTGCCTCCGGATCTTTAAGCGAAACGATTGCGCCGACTCTAGATCATGAGTAGGATAATTCCTCTCATACTCTTTAAGTTGTCACGAGGCATAGGCTATGACTTTCCCACGTTGTATGAGAACACATCCTAACCCTTTGCCCGAAGCATCGCTGTAGATAACAAATCCATCCGAACCAGATGGTATTGTTAGAATAGGTGCCAAAATGAGTCTCCTCTTGAGCCCTTGGAAACTCTTCTCGCATTCCTCGTTCCATATGAATTTTATATCTTTCCGAGTCAGCTGAGTTAATGGAGTAGCGATTCGAGAAAATCCTTCCAGGAATCTCCGATAATAACCAAATTAGCCCGTAAAGCTACGTTACTTGATCCACCACCGACTTTGGTTGCTCCCAACTTTGTATTGCTTCAATCTTCGCCGGGTCCACGGATACTCCATGTTTCGACACCACGTGCCCAAGGAATGCTACTTCCTCAAGCCAGAACTCGCATTTCTTCAACTTGGCATAAAGCTTGTTTTCACGAAGCCTTTGGAGTACCGGCTTCAAATGGTGCTTATGATCTTCACGGCTTTTAGAATATATGAGGATGTCATCAATAAAGACAACAACGAATTGATCCAAATATTTCTTGAATACTCGATTCATCATATCCATGAAAGCCGCAGGAGCATTAGTCAATCCGAAAGACATGACTAAGAATTCATAATGCCCGAACCGAGTCTGAAGGTAAGTCTTTGAATATCCTCGGTTCTAATCTTCACCGATGATATCCGAATCTAAGATCGATTTTGAAAAGAATTGTGCCCTTGCAATCGGTCAAACAAGTCATCAATACGAGGTAAAGGATACCTATTCTTGATGGTGACATGGTTCAATTCCGATAGTCAATACAAAGTCGCATACTACCGCCTTTCTTCTTTACTTAATAAAACAGAGCACACCAAGGGAGATGTACTAGAGACGAATGAAACCGGCGTCCAACAACTCCCAGTAGTTGGACCTTTAACTCCTGAAGTTCAATAGAGCCATTCGATATGGGGTTTTAGAAATGGGCTTTGTACCAGGTTCAAGATCAATAAAGAATTCAACTTCACGCTACGGGGTAGACCGGAAGCTCTTCAGAAATACGTCGGGAAAGTCAATAACAATAGGAATATTATTCAAATTTGACGTGTCTTTATTCAAATCCATAACATGGGATAAGAAAGCTTGACATCCGCTTTTCAATAAACGAATAGCTTTATGATTAGATATGATGTTGATTGATTTTAATGGTTTAGTTGCTTGAATTAGTATAATGTATTGGTTAGGAATATGAAAACTAACAACCTTACGAAAATAATCAATTTTGGCATGATGAGTAGTTAACCAATCAATCCTAAAATCACATCAAAGGCAAGTATCTTTAAAGAGATAAGGTCAACGGTAATGTGATGGTGCCAACTTGAATCAAACAAGATTTATAAACGGTGGATGTGATGAAAGTTTCTCCTAACGGAGTTTCCACAGATGTGTCAAAGTCTAATTTCTCCTAATCAAGTTTAAATGTTGAGCACAAGCGGAGAGATAAATGAATGGGTAGCACCCAGATTATCAAGTAAGGTATAAACTTCGCAAGAATTTATTAATAGCTTACCCGTGATCACCTCGTTTGGGTTCCTCGCATTTAACCACCACAACAAACGCTCTTCCAGAACAGTTGACTTTGACTTTTACGGGGATGATCTTTTGAGTCACCATCCTCATTGAACTAGGTTTTCGCCACCGTATAATCTCGAAGCGATATGTCCTTCCTTTCCACAATTATAGCATACCTTGAATCTGTTATGGGCGCTTTGGTGATATGTCGTTCTTTCCGCATTTATAGCATATGACCGGGTGGTCGTTTCTCCTCCCTTAGAACCGATTCTTTCTTTGCTGCATCGCTGTCTTCACATGGTCGTTGTTACATCACCTCTTTTAAAATCTCCTCCCGACTTCGCTTCTTCTATTTTCATGGCCATGATTACCACCGAGTGGTTACCATTTTTGTCCGTCTTTTTTCTTTCTCCGCCGGTTATCGTTGTTTTGTTGATCGCTATCTCTCGTATGATCCCGATTTTGGTTCCTCGGTTGACCAGTACTCGTTATCTCGCTAATAATAATTGAGCCTGCTTACAACATCCGAATAGAGAGAAAATTTATGAGAAATGAGATATTGTCGTATCTGCCGGTTTCAAACCTCTCGAAACATCCGCGTCATAATGCTCCTCATTCTCCACCAAATGAGGTGCAAACCTTGATAACTCGCGCAAACTTTGCCTCGTCATCGAGACACCGCTATGTTGTTTTGTTCTAATCGATGAACTCCACTTCCTTCATATAGACGCAACACTTTCGTGAAAGTATTTGTCATTAAATAGTTTTGAAATGTCTCCCAAGACATGCCGAATCTGCGGTACCGATGGGTACGCTTCACGACTCCCACCAAGAGTCTGCCTCGCCACTAACATAAAGGTGGCAAATGGAACCTTCGTTCTCCGTGCATCCCAAGACATCGAATATCTTGGTAATTTGCTTGACCCATGTTTCCGCCATGATCGGATCTAGCTTTCCCTTAAATTCGGTGGTCCCAACTCTTTGAATCGCTTGGTTGTGACAACCCATGAATTGCAATCATTTCCTTCAGTATTTTGAACATGAGTCTCCTCGTCTAATTTTGCATGAATCGCAAAAAAGCTTCTAAACATCCCTCATTCATCATCTCGCCAAAGGGTGTTGTTTCACAGGAGGAACATTGCCACTGTTGCACGTTCTCCTCGTTGGTGAGTACAAAGCGCTCTCCACGGTCTCATTTACTCCACTGTTAATATTCTCGACGACATTCTCAAATCATCGCCATAAAACAAGGGTTAATTAAGGAAATTAATATATCACATAATATCCCTATATATTGACCAACTAACAAATAAGCTTAGGTAAGACACACTAGCGAAGGATTTACTCGCCTCCCTCCTAGTTCTATTCCCGATCTCCGCCAGAGATCATATCCTAAGCTCGATACCAACCGTGACGCCCCAAAATAGGTATACATCACCCATTCTGAGTTGTCAATACATGGTATAGAAATAATCACGATTTAATTATTACAACAATGAAAATCGAGAGTTTGAATACAAATATTATCTTCTAGACAATATCTATACTCAAATAAATCCTCATCAAATTTATTGATACATTATTTTACAAAATGGTGAGGACTACTAAACAACTCTCTCTAGAACCTTCATTCCATACCCCAGGCTGCATTTCGCTATATTCTCGCCTCCCGAGAAGAAAATGAAACAAAAGGAAAAGGGTGAACTCAACTAGCCTAATAAAGAATATTATGACTAAGATAATATACAACAAATTATCGTTAGTCTTCAATGGGAAAAATCTAATAGAATACAATAGACAACAAGTTTCGGATCAATATTCGCAAATGAAAATAATAATTCATTAGAAGAGTTAAGTAGAGAATGCAAACTACTATCTTCTATGTATGAATTTAAAAGTTCATCATCTATCTTTTATCCTCAGAACATCAATCAATATATATCGGAATCAAATATTCATCTTTGCACTACGAGCCAAAGATATTCATCGATTAGTCATGTTCATCTAAACACTGCTCATCTTTGCACTACGCCAAAGATATTCATCGAAATCATTCATCTTTGCACTACAGCCAAAGATATTCAATAATATCATCATTTAAGACCGAGGATGATGAAAAATATTTTTGAAGAAATGAATCCAGTGAAACAAAATGACAAGGATTAAGGATTAAGGATTCGTACTTTGTTTTATCCATGTCCAAAAATACCTCAAAAATAATCATAGTGGTGTAAAATTCAAGAATGATCAAAACATGGATACAATCAAAGCTAGTATCCACAATAGATATTTTAGACGAAAAGGAAAAATTTTTATTTTTTGATGAATAGTGTCGTATTCGTGAATAGTGTCATGTACGTGAATAAATGCCGAGATCGTGAATAGTAACTCGACACCAAAAGTTCCAAATTTGATAAAACTTCGGATCAATATTTCAAAGATAATGATATTGAATAAATAATATCATTACTTAAAAAAAAATATCTCTTACCTCGAAAGATCAAGATTTTTTAATTTGAAACAGGATATAAAATCAGAAGACCCCAACTTATTATTAATGAAATTAAATTTTCTATTTATTATTTTGAAATAGTAAGGGTTGATTTGATTAATGTGGATAGTTATGGGTAAAATACGCAAATATTTCAAAATAAGCAAGTGGTTATAAAATATTCATTGTTGTTTGGGAATATTCGTTTTGTCGTGGAATATTCAGATCGTTTGGGAATATTCGTGACGATGGTGCAGTGCATGTGTGGGGCCCCATAAACTGAAAAGCGATTAAATGAAGAAAATGACAAATATAAGTTGTTTAAAAATAACTACGTAGTTGTTATCAAGTAATCACCGTTAAAATACTCTGTGGATAAAACACACGAAGATACCAGATTGCACCAATTATTGATTCTTACGTAAGAAGGCACTACTCAATAATGGTTACAGAATTATCGCTCAAGATTTTATTGATTTAATAATTGTCATTTGATATTTTATATTCATCATTGTTTCAATAATTGTCATTACACGATTTTTCATTATCGAAGCAATAATTCATATTATCTCTAATAATATTATTAGATAACATTATTGGCAATGTCTAGAAAGTTCTATCTAAGGAGAGGTTTGGTCACCTAATTGCGCGCCAAGAAGGAGAAATCTTTATCGAAAGCCCCTCTTTCTTAGGAACTACTGGGTTGCCAAAGATCGTGATTCGTAATATTATTTGTGAATAATTAATTATTGATTTATATGATGAGGAAAATATTGATTTTATGTGGATATAGATGGAGAAAATTTTTAAATGACAATTGTTGAAAATTAATATTTTATCTTTTTCTCGATAAAATAATTCATTTAAATATATTATTTTAATAATATAATAATGGTGATATTTTTACAACTAATATGGGATATATGAGTATACGAGGAGAAAGAGTATTTTTGTTGCAATAAATGTTTAAAACATGTTAAACATGCTCGGTGGACCCCATTTATTGATCGAAATTTGATTATAAATTTGTAAAATCGCCTGGTTTGTGGATTTCGGTCAATTTCTGCTTGGAATTTGGAAAAATTTCTTCCGCAAAGTTGTAGAGAATTGAATTTCCTATAAAAAGACGCGAGATTTGAATTTTTGATAAAAGAGCTATTTATTACGAATTATTGAAGTTCCGAAGCTCTGAAATAATTGATTTTTGGAAGTTTTAATTATTTTTATTAAGAAAAACGTTTTATTGTTTTTGGCACATGTGTGGCTGAAGTTTGGACCAGATTTGTGTGCGTGAGGAAATTTGATTATATATATTATTATTATATTAAATTTTCGCTTTGGTGTTCTAAGCATTTTCCTATAAATAGGTGCTTAGGTTAGAATTGAAAATCACACCGTAAATCAAGTTTTCTCTCTATATTATCGAGCGATTCTTGTGAGTATTTTGAGTATAATTTGAGTATTGCTATACTATGCAAGTTCAAGTCATAGCCTATATCCTGTTTCAAATTAAAGACCGATCTTTCGAGGTAAGGGATATTATTATTTTTCATAATGATATTATTTCTTCAATATCATTATGCTGAAATATTGATCTGAAGTTTTTATCAAATTTGGAACTTTTGGTGTCGGAGTTACTATTCACGTATACGGCACTATTCACGTATACGACACTATTCACGAATACGGCATTATTCATCGAAAAATGAAAATTTTTCCTTTTCGTCTAAAATATCTATTGTGGATACTAGCTTTGATTGTATCCATGTTTTGATCATTCTTGAATTTTACACCACTATGATTATTTTTGAGGTATTTTTGGACATGGATAAAACAAAGTACGAATCCTTAATCCTTAATCCTTATCATTTTGTTTCACTGGATTCGCTTTTTAAAAATATTTTCATCATCCTCACCTTAAATGATGATATTATTGAATATCTTTGGCCTCAGAGTGCAAAAGATGAATGATTTCTGATGAATATCATTGGCCCGTAGTGCAAAGATGAATAGGTGTTTTGATGAGCATGACCAACTGATGAATATCTTTGGCCTGTAGTGAAAAGATGAATTTTTGATTCGAGATGTATGTTGATTGATGTTGCAGGGATAAAAGATAGACGATGAACTTTTAAATTCATACATAGAAGATAGTAGTTTGCATTCTCTACTTAACTCTTCTAATGAATTATTATTTCACTGCGAATATTGATTTAAAATTTGTTGTCTATCAGTATTCTATTAGATTTTTCCTCGTTGAAGACTAACGATAATTTGTTGTATATTATCTTAGTCATAATATTCTTTACTAGGCTAGTTGAGCTCACCCTTTTCCTTGTTGTTCCATTTTTCTTCTCGTGAGGCGAGAATAATATAGCGAGTACTAGCTCTGGGTATGGAATGAAGGTTCTAGAGAGAGTTGTTTAGTAGTCCTCACCATTTTGTAAAATAATATATCAATAATTATGATGGGGATTTATTTGCATGTGGATATTGTCTAGATGGCAATATCTCGTATTTAAACTCGCAGCTTATATATATGTTGTAATAATAAAGTTGTAGTTGTTTCGTATCAAAGTATCGACAACCTCGTAATGGGTGATGTATACCTATTTTGGGGCGCCACAGCTTGGTATCGTAGCTTAGGATATGATCTCCACGCGATGATCGGGAATAGAACTAGGAGGGAGAGACGAGTAAATCCTTCGCTAGTGTGTCCTACCTAAGCTTATTTGTTAGTTGGTCGTAATATAGGATATTATGTGATATATTGATTTCCTTAATTAACCCTTGTTTTATACGATATTTGAGAATGTCGATCGAGAATATTAACAATGGAAATGAGACCGTGGAGACGCTCAGACTCACCAACGAGGAGAACGTGCAACAAGTCGGGCAATGTTCCTCCCGTGAACAACACCAATCGAAAGCGATGATGAACGAGGGATGTTTAGAAGCTTTTTGCGCTCATGCAAAATCGCATTTAGGAGACTCGTGTTCAAAATATAGGAGGAAATGATAGCAATTCACGGGTTGTCACAAAAGCAAGCAGCTCAAAGAGTCAGGACCACCGTAATTTAAGGGAAAGCCAGATCCGATCATGGCGGAAACACGGGTCAAGCAAATTACCAAGATATTCGATGTCTTGGGATGCACGGAGGAACAGAAGGTTCCATTCGCCACCTTTATGTTCCGTGGTGAGGCGATCATCGGTGGGAGTCTCAGAAGCGTACACTCCATCCACCAAGACAAAGATGTCTTGGGAGACGTTTCAGAAACTATTTAATGACAAATACTTTCCCGAAAGTGTTCGGCTATATGAAGGAAGTGGAGTTCATCGATTAGAACAAAACAACATGACGGTTTGTCTCAAAGACGAGGCAAAGTTTGCAGAGTTATCCGTGTTTGCACCTCATTTGGTGGAGAATGAGGAACGATGACGCGGATGTTTCGAGAGGTTTGAAACCCAAAGATACAACAATATCTCATTTATCATTAATTTTCTCTCTATTCGATGTTGTTAATGTGGCTCAATTGTTAGAGCGAGATAACGAGTATGTTCAACCAAGGGACCATAACCGTGGATCGTACTGGAGATAGCAATCAATGTAATAATGATAACCAAAGAGAGAAAGAAATAGATTTGGACAAAATGGTAACCACTCCGTGGTAATCATGGCCATGAAAATAAAAGAAGCGAGTCGAGAGGAGATTTTAAAAGAGGAGATTTAACAACGACTTATGTGAAGACGATAAAGGCCGTATAAAAGAATCGGTTCTAAGGGAGGAGAACGACCACCCATTATATGCTACAAATACGGAAAAGAGGGACATATCACCAAACCGCCCACAACAGCTTCAAGGTATGCTATAATTGTGGAAAGGAAGGACATATCGCCGAGATCAGATTTACAGTGCGAAACCTAGTTCAATGGGGACGGTGACTCAAAAGATCGTCCCATAAAAGTCAAAGTCAACAATTCCGGAAGAGCGTTTGTTGTGATTCGGTCATAATGCGAGGAACCCAAACGAGGTGATCACGGTAAGCTATTTATAAATTCTTGCGAAGTTTATACCTTACTTGATACCGATGCTACCCATTCATTTATCTCTCCGCTTGTGCTCAACGCTTAAACTTGACCGGAGAAATTAGACTTTGACCTATCTCAGGAAACTCCGTTAGAGAAACTTTCATCACATCCACCGCTTATAAATCTTGTTTGATTCAAGTTGGCACCATCACCTTACCTTGTTGACCTTATCTCTTTAAAGATACTTGCTTTTGATGTGATTTTAGGATTGATTGGTTAATTACTCATCATGCCAAAATTGATTGTTTTCGAAAGGTTGTTAGTTTTCATATTCCTAACCAACCGTCGTCAGCATTTAATTCAAGCAACTAAACCATTAAAATCAATCATCGCTATATGTAATCATAAAGCTATTCGCTTATTGAAAACGGATGTCAAGCTTTCTTAGCCCATGTTATGGATTTGAATAAAGACACGCCAAATTTGAATAATATTCCTATTGTTATCGACTTTCCCCGACGATTTCAAAGAACTTCCCGCCTACCCCGTAACGTGAAGTTGAATTCTTTATTGATCTTGAACTCGGTACAAAGCCCATTTCTAAAACCCCATATCGAATGGCTCCTATTGAACTTCAGAAGTTAAAGGTCCAACTACAAGAATTGTTGGACATCGGTTTCATTCGCCCTAGTACATCTCCTCGGGGTGCTCCTGCTTTATTCGTAAAGAAAGAAAGACGGAGTATGCGACTTTGTATTGATTATCGGAATTGAACCATGTCACCATCAAGAATAGGTATCCTCTACCTCAGTATTGATGACTTGTTTGACCAAATTGCAAAGGGCACAATTCTTTTCAAAAATCGATCTTCGCTTCGGATATCATCAAATTGAAGATTAGAATCGAGGATATTCCAAAGACCGCCTTCGTAACTTGGTACGGGCATTATGAATTCTTAGTCATGTCTTTTGGACTAACTAATGCTCCTCGCGGCTTTCATGGATATGATGAACCGAGTATTCAAGGAATATTTGGATCGCTTTGTTGTTGTCTTTATTGATGACATCCTCATATATTCCAAAAGTCGTGAAGATCATGAGCACCATTTGAAGTCGGTACTCCAAAGGCTTCGTGAAAACAAACTATATGCCAAATTGAAGAAATGCGAGTTCGCTTGAGGAAGTAGCATTTCTTGGGCACGTGTGTCAAAACATGGAGTATCCGTGGACCCGCCAAGATTGAAGCAATACAAAGTTGGGAGCAAATCAAGCTCTGCGGATCAAGTACGAGCTTTTTGGGCTTAGTGGTTATTATCGAGATTTGTGGAAGGGTTTTCTCGAATCGCTACTCCATTTACCCAAATAACTAGGAAGGATACAAAATTCATTTGGAGCGAAGAATGCGAGAAGAGTTTCCAAGAGCTTTAGAGGAGACTCATTTTGGCACCTGTTCTAACAATACCATCTGGTACGGATGGATTTGTTATCTCACAAATGATGCTTCGGGCAAAGGGTTAGGATGTGTTCTCATGCAACGTGGGAAAGTCATAGCTTATGCCTCGCGACAACTTAAAGAATATGAGAGGAATTATCCTACTCATGATCTAGAGTTGGCAAGCAAATAAGCGTTCTAAGCTAAAGATATGGAGGCACTATCTATATGGGGAGAAAGTGGAGATATATTCGCACCATAAAAGCCTTAAATATTTCTTCACTAAAAAGAACTCAACACGCGGCAAATGACGTTGGCTCGAGCTATTGAAAGACTACGACCACACTATTCAATACCATCCCGAAAAGCGAACGTGGTAGCCGACGCGTTGAGTAGAAGATCATATGCGGAATGAGTGCGATGATGTCAAGTATACGACAGAGCCAACTTTAATAGAAAAAGTTAAGGTTGCTCAAGCCACCGAATCTTGAATCTTGAGCCGTCATGCATGAAGAAGAAAGTACAAGAAGGAGCTATTCCTAAGCGAGAATTGATGAAGAAGGAATACTTGAGTCCACTCTGCACTTTGTGTCCCTAACGACTGCTTTTTGAAGTACAAGATTATGATGGAGGCACACAATACACCATTTGCAATCCAACTCGAAGTACTAAAATGTATCGTGATCTTCTACATACATTTTGGTGGAACAATATAAAGAGAGAGATTGCAAAGTTTATCTCAATGTGTTTAACTTGTCAACGTAAAAAGCGCGAGCATCTAGTACCTAAGGGTCCATTGCAACCACTTGAGATTCTCGAAATGGAAGTGGGAACATATTACCATGGATTTCACATTACTGGTCTTCCTACGATTTCTCAAGGCATCAATGTTATTTGGGTTATTGTTGATAGATTAACCAAGTCTCGCTCATTTCTTGCCGATATGGAGACTTATTCCTTGAATGTCTTACTAGTATGTACGTGAATGAGATTGTGAGGTTGCATGGCATGCATGTATCCATAGTTTCGGATCGTGACCCAAGATTCACTTCAAGATTTTGGGTTAGCTTGCAAAAAGCTATGGGCACGGATTTACGATTCGAGCTTTAAGATACCATCCTCAAACCCGACGGACAATCGAAAGGACTATTCAAACTCTTGAAGATTTATTAAGACTCGTGGTCCTAGACTTCAAGGGTAGTTGGGATAAGTATTTACCATTGGTGGAATTCTCCTACAACAACAGTTATCGTGCAAGTATATAGTGTGGCTCCATTTGAAGCATTATATGGACGAAAGTGTCGCTCTCCAGATATGTTAGGACGAGGTGGGTGAAGCAACATTGTTGGGACCCGAGTTGGTACGTATGATTCTACGAAAAGATCTAAATGATTCGACAACGATAAAAATGGCACAAGATCGACAAAAGAGTTATGCGGATCTTCATCGAAAGGACGTGGAATTTAGTGTAGGGATCATGTATTGCGATGTTGTTCAGCTCCATGGAAGTGAGTTACAAGATTTGGGAAGAGAGGAAAGCTCAATCCACGATTTATTGGTCCATTTCAAATTCTTGACCGAGTAGGAAATGTAGCCTATAAACTTGCGTTACCTCCGAGTATGTCTCGTGTTCATAATGTGTTTCACATATATCATGCATTTCAGTAAATATGTGAAAGACCCGAACCACGCTATAGAAAGTTAGAACCCATTTAAATAGTCCAAGACCTAACGTATGAGGAGGTACCTATAAGGATCTTGGATAGGAAGGAGCATGTCCTACGTGCAAAGGTCATACAACAAGTTAAAGTTACGTGGAGGAATCATGCTATAGAGGAAATGACCGGGAATTGAAACGGAAATGAAAGTGAGGTATCCTCACCTTTTCAAACACTGTGTATCGTACGCCAATTTCGAGGACGAAATTTCATAAGGAGGGAGGTTGTAAGACCCCAACTTATTATTAATGAAATTTAATTTTCTATTTATTATTTTGAAATAGTAAGGGTTGATTTGATTAATGTAGATAAGTTATGGGTAAAATACGCAAATATTTCAAAATAAGCAAGTGGTTATAAAATATTCATTGTTGTCGTGAATATTCGCTTGGTCGTGGAATATTTGTACTTTGTCGGGGAATATTCGCATTTACCAAAGCAACATGTGTGGGCCCCATAATGAAAAGCGATTAAATGAAGAAAACGATAAATATAAGTTGTTGTTTAAAAAATAACAGAAGTTGTTATTCTGTATCATCGTTAAAATACTCTTGGATAAAACACAAGAAGATACCAGTATTGCACCAATTATTGATTCTTACGTAAGAAGGCACTACTCAATAATGGTTACAAATAATTATCGCTCAAGATTTTATTGATTTAATAATTGTTGCGTTGATATTTTATATTGTTGTTGTTTCAATAATTGTCATTACACGATTTTTCATTATCGAAGCAATAATTCATATTATCTCGAATAATATTATTAGATAACATTATTGGCAATGTCTAGAAAGTTCTGCTCAAGGAGAGGTTTGGTCACCTAATTGCTGCTTGAAGAAGAGAAATCTTTGTTGAAAGCCCCTCTTTCCTGAACTACCGTCACAAGATCGCGATTCTCAGAATATTATTTGTGAATAATTAATTATTGATTTATATGATGAGGAAAATATTGATTTTATGTGGATATAGATGGAGAAAATTTTAAAATGACAATTGTTGAAAATTAATATTTTATCTTTTTTCGATAAAATAATTCATTTAAATATATTATTTTAATAATATAATAATGGTGATATTTTTACAACGAATGTGGGATATATGAGTATACGAGGAGGAATAGTATTTTGTTGCAATAGATGTTTAAAACATGTTAAACATGCTCATGGACCCCATTTATTGATCGAAATTTGATTATAAATGTAAAATCGCCTGCTTGTGGATTTCTATCAATTTCTATTTGGAATTTAGAAAACTTTCTTCCGCAAAGTTGTAGAGAATTGAATTTCCTATACAAAGTCGCTAGATTGGAATTTTTTGATAAAAGGGCTATTTATTACTTAATTATTGAAGTTCAAACTCAAAAATAATTGATTTTGGAAGTTTTAATTATTTTTATTAAGAAAAAACGTTTTATTGTTTTTGGCACATGTGTGGTGAAGTTTGGACCAGATTTGTGTGCGTAGGAAATTTGATTATATATATTATTATTATATTAAATTTTCTTTTTTGTGTTCTAAGCATTTTCCTATAAATAGGTGTGCTTAGGTTAGAATTGAAAATCACACCGTAAATCAAGTTTTCTCTCTATATATCGAGCGTATTCTTGTGAGTATTTTGAGTATAATTTGAGTATTGCTATACTAAGCAAATTCAAGTCATAGCCTATATCCTGTGTTTCAAATGGTAATGATCGATCTTCGAGGTAAGGGATATTATTTTTTTTCGTAATGATATTATTTCTTCAATATCATTATGTTTGAAATATCGATCCAAGTTTTTATCAAATTTGGAACTTTTGGTGTCGAGTTACTATTCACGATACTAAGACTATTCACGATATCTGACACTATTCACGAATCGGCACTATTCATCTAAAAATGAAAATTTTTCCTTTCGCCTCTAAAATATCTATTGTGGATACTAGCTTTGATTGTATCCATGTTTTGATCATTCTTGAATTTTACACCACTATGATTATTTTTGAGGTATTTTTGACATGGATAAAACAAAGTACTAAATCCTTAATCCTTAATCCTTGTCATTTTGTTTCACCGGATTCGCTTTCTTTAAAATATTTTTCATCATCCTCGGCCTTAAATGATGATATTATTGAATATCTTTGGCTCAGAAGCGCAAAGATGAATGATTTCGATGAATATCTTTGGCCGTAGTGCAAAGATGAACAGTGTTTAGATGAGCATGACCAATCGATGAATATCTTTGGCTCAGTAGTGAAAAGATGAATTTTTGATTCTAGATGTATGTTGATTGATGTTGCAGGGATTAAAGATAGACGATGAACTTTTAAATTCATACATAGAAGATAGTAGTTTGCATTCTCTACTTAACTCTTCTAATGAATTATTATTTCCAATCATGAATATTGATTTAAAATTTGTTGTCTATCAGATTCTATTAGATTTTTCCTCTGTTGAAGATTAACGATAATTTGTTGTATATTATCTTAGTCATAGTATTCTTTATCGGGCTAGTTGAGCTCACCCTTTTCCTTGTTGTTCCATTTTTCTTCTCAGGAGGCGAGAATGTAGCGAGTACTAGTCGGGGTATGGAATGAAGGTTCTAGAGAGAGTTATTTAGTAGTCCTCACCATTTTGTAAAATAATGTATCAATAATTATGATGGGGATTTATTTGCGTGTGGATATTGTCTAGATGACAATATCTGTATTTAAACTCACAGTTTATATGTTGTAATAATAAAGTTGTAGTTATTTCTGTACCAAGTATTGACAACTCAGAATGGGTGATGTATACCTATTTTGGGGGCGTCACATAGGCTATAACTTGAACTTGCACCGTATAGCAATACTCAAAGTATACTCAAAATACTCACAAGATTATGCTCGATAATATAGAGAGAGAAAACTTCAATTTCTGGTGTGATTTTCAATTCTAACCTAAGCACCCTATTTATAGGAAAATGCTTAGAACACCAAAGTAGAAAATTTATTAAAATATTAATATTAATATTACAATTCCTACGCTCACTTCTAAGGATCTGAATTCAGCCACTTCTAACACATGTAAGACCCACAACAATGACAAAAAATGTTTTTGCCATTTTAAATATTTTATACTTCCAAAAATTAATTATTTTGGAACTCAAAACTTCAATAATTCATAATAAATATCCCTTTATCGTAAAAATTCGAATCTCGCAAAGTTTTTATAGGAAATTAAATTCTCTACAACTTTACGTAAGAAAGTTTTTCAAATTCCAAATAGAAATTGACCAAATCCACAAACAAAGCGATTTTATAGGCTATAATCAAATTTCGGTCAAGAAATGGGGTCCAATTTAACACATAAAACATGCTTTAAATATTTTTGGTAACAAAATACTCCTCCTCCACATATACTCATATATCCCACATTCATTGTAAAATATCACCATTATTATATTATTCAAAATATAATAATATATTTAAATGAATTATTTTATCGTAAAAAGATAAAATTTTAATTTTCAACAATTGTCACATTAAAAATTTTTCTCCATCTATATCCACATAAAATCAATATTTTCCTCATCATATAAATCAATAATTAATTATTCACGAATAATATTATAGAATCACAATATCGACAACCGCATAGCCTCGTGAAAGAGGTGGCTTTCCAATAAGAATTTCTCCTTACTGGCGCGCAATTAGGTGACCAAACCTCTCCTTAGATAGAACTTTCTAGACATTGCCAATAATTTTATCTAATAATATTATTCAGATAATATGAATTATTGCTTCGATAATGAAAAATACTGTAAATGACAATTATCAAACAACAAAGAATATAAAATATCAACGCAAAGAATTTCTAAATCAATAAAATATCGAATAAGAATTATCGTAACCATTATCGAGTAGTGCCTTCTTCACGTAAGAATCAATAATTGGTGCAATACTGCAAAGCTACCGTGTTTTAACCAATTTAGTATTTTAACAAGATAATTGTAATAACTACGTCCATTATTTTTAAACAACTTATTCTTGCTTTTCTTCCTCCAATCGCTTTCCGTTATGGGGCCCACAAAAAGATCAAGGCCACAGTAAATTTAACATTTTAAGCACAAAGAAGAATATTCCACGACCAAACAAATATTCCCCGACAACAATGAATATTTTATAACCACTTGCTTATTTTAAAATATTTGCGTATTTTACCCATAACTATCCACATTAATCAAATCAATCCTTACTATTTCAAAATAATAAATAGAGAAAATTAAATTTCATTAATAATAAGTTGGGGTCTTACATTATTACCAGTTAAAAATTATGTTTAGGCCTTTTTGAATTTTTAGTTATTTATTAACAATGCAAGATAATAAAATTTCAATCACAATGCACAGAGATTTATCTGGTTCATAACATACACCCCTTGGTATGTTGCTACATCCAGTCTCAAGTCCCTACTTGGAACTTGAGATCCTATTACTATCAGTAATAAAAACTCTTTCAATAGGCGGAGAAGCCTTTACAAAGTTTATAGACAAACTTCTAACTATTCAACTATTCTATCTTGGACAGCAAGTTCCCTGCTCCTTCCTCAAGTCTAGTTGTACCAACTTTTGAGTTCAGTTCTATTTTATGATCTGATCTTGAAACAACAATTTCTTCTTCACCTCACAAGTACACTAGAGACCCAACTTCCTGTTGACCTCTCTAAGAATCTGGTCTTGGTTGAAGAATTACTTGTCTTTCTCACAAGTACATAAAATAAACTAACTCTAATTCTTTCTCCGTAAATGAGTTTACAATAGTGTGCTTCTTCAATAAGCTGATAAAAGTTAAAAACAGTTTAATGCTTCTCAAATAAGCAGATATAAATTTGGACAGTATATATTAATATAAAAGTTCAAGAACTTTTATGTTCAATAAAAAGCTTCTTTAAAGCATATATAAATTTTGGTTAGATCCACTGATGCTTCTAATTAAGCAAGTGGGTAAAATGCAAAGTAGACCACTGAACTTTAGGGATTTTTGGGTATTGAGCCCTTTTCTTTTGGTCAACGCAAATTGAGCCCCTTTTTATTAAAAAATTTGGAGTTTGAGCCCCAGGCGCCATATGTGCGTTGCCCTGCCTACGTGGCGCCTATGTGGCACACGTGGCAGATCTGACGTGGATGTTTTTTTATTTTATTTTACAAGTGGATCTGCCTACGTGGCGCCTTTTTGAATTTTTTTCAAATAACATGTAGATGCACAGATTCGAACACGGAACCTCTAATTTGGAACATTTGTCCAATGACCAACTGAGCAACTTGGGTCTTACCGTTATTATTTTGCAAAGATTAATATTTATAACTAAACAATTAAATCCCCAAATTAAAAGACAACATATCCCAAGTAGTTCCCATAGCAAACCTTAAGGATATATTTACCGGAAAAAACATATTTTAATTAAATATATTACCTAAAATATTACATAATTTCCGGTAAATATTTTTTTAATAGTAATAATAATAATAATAACAACAACAATAATACTTATAATAATAATAATAATAATAATAATAATAACAATAATAATAATAATAATAATAATAATAATAATAATAATAATAATAATAATAATAATAATAATAATAATAATAATAATAATAATAATAATAATAATAATAATAATAATAATAATAATAATAACAATAACAACAACAACAACAACAACAACAACAATAATAATAATAATAATAATAATAATAATAATAATAATAATACTAATAATAATAGTAATAATAATAATAATAGTACTACTACTAATAATAAGAATAATAATAATAATATCAGTATTGTTATTATTATTATTATTATTATTATTATTATTATTATTATTATTATTATTATTATTATTATTATTATTAAAAAAAATATTTACCGGAAATTATGTAATATTTTAGGTAATATATTTAATTAAAATATATATTTTTCGGTAAATATATCCTTAAGGTTTGCTATGGGAACTGCTTGGGATATGTTGTCTTTTAATTTGGGGATTTAATTATTTAGTTATAAATATTAATCTTTGCAAAATAATAACAATAAGACCCATGTTGCTCAGTTGGTCATTGGACCAATGTTCCAAATTAGAGGTTTCGTGTTCGAATCTATGAATCAACATAATTTTGGAAAAATTTTCAAAAAGGCGCCACGTCAGCTCGTCCACTTGTAAAATAAAATAAAAAATATCCACGTTAGATCTGCCACATGTGCCACATAGGCGCCACGTAGGCAGGTCAATGCGCATGTGGCGCCTGGGGCTCAAAGTCCAAATTTTTTAATAAAATGAGCCTCAATTTGCGTTGACAAAAAAAAGGGCTCAATACCCAACTTCCCGCTGACCTCTCTAAGACTCTGGTCTTGATCGAAGAATTACTTGTCTTTCTCACAAGTACATAAAATAAACTAACTCTAATTCTTTCTCTGTAAATGAGTTTACAATAGTGTGTTTCTTCAATAAGCTGATAAAAGTTAAGTATAGATTAATGCTTCTCAAATAAGCAGATATAAATTTGGACAGTATATGTGACGCCCCCAAAACAGGTATACATCACCCATTTTGAGTCGTCAAATACATGGTACAAAATTCAAATACAACTTAATTATACAACAGTCGTGTAAAATACGACAAAACATAATCTAAGAGTTTTAATAAGAATATTGTCATCTGAACAATATCCACACTCAATGGAGTCCTTATTACATTTATTGTCACACTATTTAATGCGAATAGTGAGGACTACTAATGCTATCATCCGGACCATCACTCTGTTCTCCAAACTAGTCCCTTTCACGCTCTCATTTCACAGAGAACAATGAAAGAAAGGGTGAGCTCAACTAGCCCAAGAAGAAATATTATGACTAAGATAATGTAGAATAAATTATCATTAGCCTTCAACAATGTTAAAGCGATAGAATATAATAGACAACAAGTTTAATCTGCGGTAGAAATAAGCAATCCATTAGAAGAGTCAAGTAGAGCATAAAATCTACTATCTTCTATGATTTAAAAAGTTTTTCATCAACTTTATCGCTGAGACTCAACTTAATAAATAAAATTGAATCATCCCTTCATCACGGTCAAGGATATTCATGTAATCATCAATGGTCATGATTATACCGAATTATCCCTGGTCATAATCATACCAACAACTATCCATCAATGAACTACAGGCCCATGAGGACTTTTACCACATCATTTATCACATTACGGTCATGATTATATCGAATAATCCCTGGTCATAATCATACCAAGTCCATCTATGCACGTAAGCCAAAGATGACTTTAATCACAATATAAGCATGAGGATGATGACAATGACATAATAATTCAATAAAACAAGTTCAAGGATAAATTTAAAATATTTATAATTTTAATTTATCCAGAAATCAATAACGTCCAAATTGTCAACATGATACTTCTTTGTAGAGTAAAATTCAAGAATGCTCAGAAGAATATTTCCATGAAAAGATACTAGATGAAGCGCAAATATCAAGGATATTCCACTAATTTCATGGAGTATAGAAGCCAAAACTTTAACTAACTGAGTATAATAGAATATATGAAATCGCAAATGGATTTTTGCCCGCCAAGCGGTAATCCATGTAGACAATCATTTCCATAACTTAATAAGGAATGAATACGAAGGATCATTCACCATGCATGCGGTAATCCACATAGACAGGTTATTTCAACAGAATAATAAAGAATGGAATAACAGAAGAATTCACCAGGTGTAAGACCCCAACTTTTATGAATAAAGATGAATTTTCTATAAATATCATTTTTGAATATTATGGAATGAATTTGATATAATGTTATAGTTGTGGGTAAAATTTATAAATTTTGCAAAATCACGAAGTTGTTATATAATATTCGATTGGTTCGGGAATATTCGTTTTAACGGAAATATTCGTGATAACCAAGCACAATCATTAGTGGACCCCACAACGGAATTATTGTCGGATTGAGAAAATGATAAAAATACTTTATGAAAATAACGGCGGAAGTTTTACAGTTAACTGTTGAAATACCCAGTGTTAAAAGTACAGTAATACGCGTGGTTGCATAGTAGCACGCGGTATTGATTATTGATGCTTACGTGAGAAGTCACTCAGTTTTGTTCAATTATTGCTACAGTAATTGCTGCATAGTATCTCACGTTATTTGATTCAATTATTGTCAATATTTTATATATTATTAAATCAATAATTGAGATTATAATGTTATTAATACTATTATTTATAATATTAACGATGTCTAGAAGTTCTATCAAGGAGAGTTTTGGTCACCTAATTGCGCGCCAATAGGGGAAAATCCTTATTGGAAAGCCCCCTCTTTCTTGGGAACGACCTGGTCGATTAATATTGTGAATTATAATAATGATGATAAAGTTTGTTTTATTATTATTATAAATGTAATAAAACAGAAAACTTTTTATATAAAACAAAATACTTTTATAAAGTTATTTATTTTATTAGATTTTAAATAGAATATATTATATTTTATTATGCATAGTGTTTGCATAGTGCCTGCATAGTAAAATCTTTTTATATAAAACAGAATACTTTTATAAAGTTATTTGTTTTATTAGATTTTAAATAGAATATATTATATTTTATTATACATAGTGTTTGCATAGTGCATTCATAGTGTTTGCATAGTAAAAACTTTTTATATAAAACAGAATACTTTTTATAAAGTTTTGTTTTATTTGATTATAAATAGAATATATTATATTTTATTGCATAGTACATCATAGTTTCATTTCCATTCTTCTATAAATAGGATGCTTAGTTAGAATTAAAAATCACACCAGAAGTTCAGAGAATTCTCCTTCTATAATCTTGAGCGTAGTTCTTTAGAGTTTAAGAAAGCTTTGAGCATAGAAATTAGTGCAAGTTTTCTTCAAGTATATCCCCGCCCTACCCGTCGAAATACTCTTCTTTTTAAGGTAAGGGATATTATTCTTTTGTATTCATGAAGAGAGTTATTTTCTTTCAATAATCGTAAGGGTTGTTATTCCATTCTTTATTATTATGTTGGAATAACTTTGTCTACATCTGGCACCGCAAACATGGTGAAATTCTTCATTATTCCATTCTTTATTATTACATTGGAATAACTTGTCATGCAAGTGGTCTATCGCATGCCCGGTGAATTCTGTTGTTATTCCATTCTTTATTATTACTGTTGGAACATCCTATCTCACATGAGGATTCTGCGCTGACCGTTCTATTCTTTATTATTACATTGGAACATCCTGTGTGCGGATTACACGGCGACTGGTTCCATTCTTTATTATTCTGTTGGAATATCATGTCTGTGCGGGTTACGCATGACCTGGTTCCATTCTTTATTATTCTGTTGGAATAACCTGTTTGTGTGGATTACGCACGCCTGGTGAATTCTTCTGTTATTCCATTCTTTATTATTCTATATATTGGAATAATCTGTCTACGTGGATTACCGCATGGCGGCAAAAATCTATTTGCGATTTCATATATTCTATTATACTCAATTGATTAAAGTTTTGGCTTCTATACTCCATGAAATTAGTGGAATATCCTTGATATTGTTATATTTTATCAGTTTAACACTGTTGAAGGCTAATGATAATTTATTCTGCATTATCTTAGTCATAATATTTCTTACTGGGCTAGTTGAGCTCACCCTTTTGCTTTCATTGTTCTCTTCAAGAAATGAGAACGTGGCGAGGACTAGTCGGGAAGCGGAGTGATCGGTCCGGATGATAGCATTAGTAGTCCTCACTATTCTATGAAATAGTGTGATAATAAATGTATTGAGGACTTATTTTGAGTTTGAATCTTTATCCAGAAGACAATATTTGTATTAAAACTCACAGCTCATGTTGTATATTTAAGGTTGTATTTGTATTCTGTACCATGTATTTGGCGACTCAGAATAGGTGATGTATACCTATTTTGGGGGCGTCATAGTTGGTATCAAAGCTTAGGGATATGATCCCTGGCTGAGATGTGAGGCAAGAACTAGGAGGGGAGAGACAGGAAATTCCTTCGCTAGAACAACCTACCTAAGTTTATTTGGTATTTAATTAGTCGGTCAGAGTATAGGGATAATATGTGATATGATAACTAACCCTTGTTTTGTGGCAGTATCTGAAAATGACATTCGAGAATGTTGAGAATAGCATTGGAGCACAGGAGACCATTGAGTCTCCACAGATCAATAATCAGGATAATGTGCATCAAGAAGGCGACAATCCTCATTCAAACAACAACACTGACCAAATGATGAATGATGGAATGTTCAGAGGCTTTATGCAATTCATGCAACATCAGGCGAGAGCGGCTCCTGTCCAAAATGTTGGTGGAAACACTGAAAACTCTCGGACGGTCACCGCTAAACAGTTCAAGGAGCTGGGACCACCAGAGTTTATTGGAGAGCCAAAACCACTTAAGGCGGAGACGTGAATAAAGCAGATCACCAAGATATTTGATATAACAATCCGAAATTTTGGATTATCCACAATTTAGGTTTAAAGAATTAGTTATTAATAAAACTAATTTTTATTAATATTATTATGTGTTATGTGTATATTAATCGTTCTATAACCTAGGATGATTATAAACCAATAGTATTCTGGCTAAAAGCTAGTCTGAGCAAATAAGAATTTTCAAGACGAAAATAAAAGTTTTTCGGGAACAAAATATTTTTTGGGGA
Organism: Panax quinquefolius; assembly: GCA_020205615.1. Lineage (NCBI taxonomy): Eukaryota > Viridiplantae > Streptophyta > Magnoliopsida > Apiales > Araliaceae > Panax > Panax quinquefolius. Next base: position 104,212,510 of record CM035160.1, on the reverse strand, counting down.
AAAAGATGAAATAGGCACTATTCATCCATTTCTGCTCGGAGATTTATTTTGAAATTCCAAGAAGTTATCGATTACGTAAAATGTTGAGACGTGATGGAATATTCAATAATATTTCAGTTATGGCAAAAACAAAGTTTTCGCCTGCGGACTCAAAACCTAAGGGTTAGGTAAAGTGAGTTTCGAGAATTTTATGATCACGTATAATCTTTAGGGTAATTATGCGTGAGAAATACGAGGATAATACTAGTTATTATATGAGTATAGTAAGAAGATTAGTACGACGTATAATACGAATATCGTACGAACTATATACGAAGAAAATACGAGAATACGAGAATGAGATGCGTAGAATACGATTAGTCTTAATGAACTTTGAGTTCATGGACTTTGTAGAATTTAATTGGACTTGGATTATGACAAGCCCAACGCTTTGTGAAATCAAGCCCAAGATAGGCCCAATAAGAATTAGGGTTAAGGCCCAAACCAAGAAAAGAAATCGCGGATCGAACCGATGGGTAAACGAATGGGTAAAACCAATGGGGCAACCCATGGGGTGACCCATGGGCAAGAGGGGCAGCCACTTGGCCACCAAGTAAGGGTGGTGGCCAAGTAAACTTGGTGGCTAAGTTGTTGGAGGAGGTGGGAATAGTAAGGAGGTGGGGGGCGAAATGACTAAAATGCCTTTAGCCTTGATTTTCTATAAATAGGAGGCTTAAGCTCATTTGGTTGGATTTTGAAAATCCCACACTTGAGAGAGAGAGAGAAGTCGGATGGGAGGGAGAAGGAAGAGCGTGAGTATGAATGATCGGATCGAATGTGATCGTGTAATAGCAAAGCTTGCAAATCGTCGGCTTTATATAACAGAAGAGGATTAAAGAAGAACGGTAATCCGAACCCTAGTTTTTTCTAATATTTTCTTTAAGTTTAATATGTTTAAAACATAGCTTAATGAGAATAGGGAGAAGATGATGTTAGAAATAATTTCATATGGTTGAAATCATGAGAAAAGAAGAAATAAGAGCTTAAAAATTTAGTTAATAAATTTCTTAAGGAAGTATAAGATTCGTAGCGAATTTGACCGATCCGAGTGGATTATATGAATAAGTAGGTGAATTAAGTAAGGAATGATGTTCTATAACATCAAATTCTAATAAAAAGTGAAATCATAATCCAAAATATCGATTAAAATGAAGAACGAACGAAGAACACGAAGAACGTTGTTGATGGACAAATTTAAAACCATCGTAGGATAATTGTTGTTGATGGACAAGTATAAAACCATCGTGTATAAGATAGTTGCTTCTTTCTTAGTTAGGATCGGTAGAAATGTTCATGAAGAACGGATTAAAACTTAGCTATAACGAAGTTATGGCGAAATATTCATAAAAGACGAATGAGAATTTGAAAGTTAGTAAATGAACCCGAGTGGCTAGGGTTTCATAAGAAAGTAAGAGAACATAGAACACGTGAGTCATGGACTTAAGAACGAACGAGTTCCGAGTTCGGATGACCGAATTACGGACGAACGAACGAAGAGCGTTAAAAACGTAAAATGAACAAAGGGTGAAGATCAAGCCAATATAATGGCACGTTAATAGATTTATAATGAATTTCTACTCGATGGGTATTAAATTACGTAAGATAAGGAAGAGAATGGCTTTGGAACGACCCCGTTCTGAGTTATAACGAAGGAGTTATGAGATCGCGAAGTAAGCATCTCAAAATTGATTTAACACTTAGAAAAATTTTATAGGGTTAGGGGCATAAGCGCTTGGCCAGGCCGATCATAGCTTGTAGAGTGGCAAGGCGCTGCAGCCAAGAAATTCGGGTATCGCAAACTTCATGGCCATGATGCAAGAGATAACGAAGGGAGTGGCGTTGCAGCGCCAGTGTTGGGAAAAAGCCAGAGATGAGCTTTTAACTGCTCAGCTCTTGGGGGAAATGTAAGGGAAGATAAAGAATATAATATTCAACTAATGTAACACTTCATCAATTGATGTAAACCTTTATTAAAGGTTGAACGTATAGATTAAATAAGATTAAATGATAAAGAATATAATCACAGGTTACGTAACCAATATCCGGGGACCGTAGTCGCGATGAATGGACGTGAGGGATTGCTATGGTTGTGATTCCTTAGAGGTTGAGCGACAAGGGTAATGAACATGGGGTTCATGTAATGGATAACAAAAGTATTAATAAGATATGAATTATCTAAAAAGCCGTAATGAATTAACGGTAATAAGATTAATGGAAGCCGAATGTGAGTCGATAAGGAATGAATCCTGAAGTATGACAATTAGTTGCTAGAAAGCCGTAAGGAATAAGAAATTGACTTAATCAAACATTATAGTTTAATAGTTTATATAAGTTAAGAGAAGTTAGGTTGTGGTACAATCGTAACTTTGATGGTTGACATATGGGAGCTGGGCTAAACAATTCTTTCAAAGAGTGAAGGTATATACAAAACTGGCAACCGATCTAACTCACTGTAATTGCAGTGTAGATGAGACAGGAACTTGTTTGTTGGTTGTTTGTGGGAAACCACTCAGAGTACCATATGTACTACTACCAAAGAAGCGATGTGTGTTTAGTCTTAGAGAAATTATAAGAAGAAGATAAGAATATAATCATCTAAGATGATGAGCGTTGAGTAAGACATCTCCGTATGTCATGAAGCCGTAAACTGGTTAAGGAAGTTAGTCGCGTAAACTTATATTGCAAGAACGCGAACCCTAAGAAGTAAAGTTAAGTAAACCAATGCGTAAGTTCAATATATGACTAATTGGTGTTTATGTTTTCTCCTTATGTGTTATATAGGAATTGAATGAGCGATTCGGTAAAAAAGTCGTAGTGGGCGTAAGGCAAGTTTCATAACTTCATTCATATTACATGAATGTTAGTTTCTTAAACTTCTCGGATGTTGTACTTGAGAAGTTACATACATGTATTGAGCGTGTGATATTTGTACAAGGTAGTAGAATGTATGAGGCCTTGAGCCACAATTTGAACACTTGGTATTTCTATGATATGCATTGTTACGTGATTGAGCCATTTCACTACAAGTATGTTCTCATTTATACATGAACCGTTATTGTTAAGTCTGTCTTAAATGATTCTAGCCGGATAGGATGTGTATGAACAAGGTAGAAGAATGAAAGTATTTCAAAGTGAAAATGACTGATGTTTTAAGATGATAGGAATCGAGACTATTCCTATTATTCAAGCTGCTTCATAACCTTTGTTCGGTTATAGAAGTTCTAAAGAAATGTTTTAATTCTAAAGTTGTTTGTTCCACTGTTATGACTTGCTAGGCAATTGAATGCTCACACTTGCTTTAAATGAAAAATAATTTTCAGCGAACAAGGTTAGAGGAACTTAAAGATCCCGTAAAGATCAAGTTGACAATATCCAGATGAAGTACCAGTCAGAAGGTGAATGAGCGAGAAGATCAAGTGAAGACTTGTAATGTAGAAAGATAAAACTGAACAATAGACTAGTCTAATGAACTATTATGTATCCTTGGTGGCGAATAAAAGTCACTCTTGTAAGATGAAATGAATAATGTATTTATTTTTATTTGTATTGAAAAAGGTTATAAGGTTTCCAGAACTTGGGATTTGAGAGTGTATGTCGTTATATTTCAGTATATAATGATGTATGTTGGATGAAGGATGTACTCGGGACGTATGAAATCTGGGTGTGAAGATAGACCAGATTTTGGGGTGTTATATATTATGTCTTGGGATGCTTCGAGGAGCAAAAGGTTCCCTTTGCCATCTTCATGTTGCGAGGAGAGGCAGATTACTGGTGGGAATCTGTAAAGCGTACTCAACCTGCCGCACTAAAGATGTCTTGGGAGAAGTTCCAAGAACTATTCAACGACAAGTACTTTCTCGAAAGTATTTGTCACATGAAAGAGGTAGAGTTCATCAAGTTAGAGCAGAACAATATAACCGTGTCACAGTAGGAAGCTAAGTTTGTCGAGTTGTCCCAGTTTGCGTCTCACTTGGTTGATAATGAGGAAAGAATGACGCGGATGTTTCTAAGAGGTTTGAAACCCGAGATACGTCAATATCTAATTTCTCATATACTGTGTTTGTATTCAGATGTTGTAAATAGGGCTCAATTATTGGAGCGCGATAACGAGTCAACTCAACCAAGAGAAAGCAGCCGGCAAAATGATAATACCAGTGGTAGCAGTCTTCGAAGCGGTGACAACAAACGTGGAGGGAATCAACATGCCAAAAATGGTAACCACTTCGGTGGTAATCATGGCCACGACAATAAGAATGGACATTTCAAGAAGAGGAGATTCAACAATGATGGAAAGACATCAACATCAGCACCCATGGTTAAGGAAGGAGAACGACCACCTATCATATGCTTCAAATGCGGAGGGGAATGACATATCAGTCCAAACTGCGCGATGCCATCCAAAGCGTGTTATAATTGTGGAAGATAATGTCACCTAGCCCAATTTTGTCGTGCACCGAAGACAAGTCCAGTTGGAACGGTGACACAAAATACCGTCCCATACAAGTCAAAACCAGTAGTTCAAGGGAGAGCTTTTGTTGTGACCTCCCAGAAAGCAAGGAACCCGAACGAGGTCATCACGGGTAAGCTTATCATAAACTCTAGCGAAGTTTATACCTTATTTGATTCCGGTTCTACCCATTCTTTTATTTCTCCTACTTGCGCTCAACGATTAAATTTGACTGCGGAGAAATTAGACTTTGACTTATCTGTGGAAACTCCGTTAGGAGAAACCTTCATTACATCCACTTTGTTTATAAGTCTTGTTTGGTTCAAATCGGTACCCTCACATTACTGTCGATCTTATTTCATTAAAATACTTGCATTTGATGTGATTACTAGGGATTGATTGGTTAACTACTCATCATGCAAAAATTGATTATTTTCGTAAGGTTGTTAGCTTTCATATTCCTAACCAACCTATTATACTGAATTCAAGCAACCAAACCATTAAAATCAATCATTATCATCTCGCCATAAAGTCGCTCGTTTATTGAAAAATGGATGTCAAGCTTTCTTAGCTCAAGTCACAGATTTAAACAAAAATACGTCAGATTTGAATGATATTTCTATTGTTAATAAATTTCCTTACGTATTCCCTGAAGAACTTCCTCGCCTACCCCAGGCGTGAAATTGAATTTTGTATCGACACGAAACCACCGTACAAAACCCATTTCCAAAGCCCCATATCGAATGGCTCCTATTGAACTTCAGGAGTTAAAGACCCAATTGCAGGAATTGTTAAACATTGGTTTCATTCGCCCTAGTACGTCTCCTTGGGGTGCTCCTGTTCTATTTATGACGAAGAAAGATGGGAGTATGTGACTTTGTATTGACTACCGGGAATTGAACCATGTCACCATCAAGAATAGGTGTCCGTTACATCGCATTGATGACCTGTTTGACTAGTTGCAAGGAGCACAATTCTTTTCAAAGATCGATCTTCGTTCTGGATATCATCAGCTGAAGGTTAAAACTGAGGATATTCCAAAGACTGCCTTCAGAACTCGGTACGGGCATTATGAATTCTTAGTCATATCTTTTGGATTGACTAATGCTCCTGCTGCCTTCATGGATATGAATGAACCGAGTATTCAAGGAATATTTGGATCACTTTGTGGTCGTCTTTATTGATGACATCCTCATATATTCCAAAAGCCGTGAAGATCATGAGCAACACTTGAGGTTGATACTCCAAAAGCTTCGTGAAAACAAGCTTTATGCTAAGTTGAAGAAATGCGAGTTCTGGCTTGAGGAAGTAGCATTCCTTGGGCACGTAGTATCAAGTCATTGAATATCTGTTGACCCGACAAAGATTGAAGCTATTCAGAGCTTGGAGCAACGTAAATCAGTGATCAAAGTACGTAGCTTTCTCGGCTTAGCTGGTTATTATCAGAGATTCGTGGAAGGGTTTTCTCGAATCGCTACTCCATTAACTCAGCTGACTCGAAAATATATAAAATTTGCTAGAGCGTGGAATGTGAGAAGAGTTTTCAAGAACTCAAGAGGAGACTCATTTTAGCACTGCTCGACAATACCATCTCGCTCGTAGGATTTGTCATCTGAAAGATGCATCGGCAAAGGGTTAGGATGTGTTCTCATGCAACATGGGAAAGTCATAGCCTATGCCTCTCGGCAACTCAAAGAATATGAGAGGAATTATCCTACTCATGATCTAGAGTTGGCAGATGTTGTCTTTGCACTTAAAATTTGGAGACATTACATGTATGGGGAAAAAGTGGAGATCTTTACGGATTATAAAAACCTCAAATATTTCTTCACCCAAAAGGAACTCAACATGCGGCAACGACGTTGGCTTGAACTATTGAAAGATTATGATCATACCATCCAATACTATCTTGGAAAAGCGAACGTGATAGCTAACGCATTGAGTAGAAGATCATATGCGGGTACGAGTGTGATATTGTCAACGCAAAGGCCCATTTTGTGTGATTTATAAATGATGGAGATAGAGTTAAAGACTCCAGGGACCCATGTGATGATGAAAAATATATGAGTAAAACCGACTTTAATCAATAAAGTTAAAGCTGCTCAAGCTACAGACCTGGAACTGATGCGTATGAGGAAGAAAGTGCAAGAAGGTGCTATGCCGGAAGCAAGAATCGATGAAGAAGGAATACTTCGAGTCAACTCCAGACTTTGTATTCCTAACGACTCTGATTTAAAGTATAAAATCATGATGGAGGCGCACAACACACCGTTTGCAATCCATCTTGGGAGTACCAAAATGTATCGTGATCTTCGTCATACATTTTGGTGGAGCAATATGAAGAGAGAGATAGCACTGTTTATCTCAAGGTGTCTAACTTGTCAACGAGTTAAGGCGGAGCATCAAGTACCAAAAGGTCCATTGCAATAACTTGAAATTCCAGAATGGAAGTGGGAGCACATTACCACGGATTTCGTTACCGGTCTTCTTAAGGTTTCTCAAGGCATAGATGCGATTTGGGTCATTGTTGGTAGATTGACTAAGTCTGCTCATTTCTTACCGATACGAGAAACTTATACACTTGAACGTCTTGCGCGTATATACATAAACGAGATTGTAAGACTGCATGGTATGCCAGTATCCATAGTTTCTGATCGAGACCCAAGATTCACTTCAAGATTTTGGGTTAGTTTGCAGAAAGCTATAGGCACAGATTTACGATTTAGCTCGACATATCATCCTCAGACAGACAGGCAGTGGGAGAGGACTATTCAAACTCTTGAAGATTTATTAAGACTCTGTGTCCTTGACTTTAAGGGAAGATGGGATAAGTTATTACCATTGGTGGAGTTTTCCTACAATAACAGTTATCAAGCAAGTATTGGCATGGCTCCATTTGATGCGTTGTATGGAAGAAAGTGTCGTTCTCCAGTATGCTGGGATGAGGTGGGTGAAGCAATGTTGTTGGGACCGGAGTTGGTACGTATGACTACGGAAAAGATTCAAACAATCCGACAACGTATAAAAACCTCACAAGATCGACAGAAGAGTTATGATGATCTTCATCGAAAGGACGTAGAATTCGATATTGGAGATCATGTGTTGTTACGTGTTGCTCCATGGAAAGGAGTTACGAGATTTGGAAAGAGAGGAAAGCTCAATCCTCGATTCATTGGCCTATTTTTTAGCCTCGATCGAGTAGGAACTGTGGCCTATAGACTCGCTTTACCGCCAAGTATGTCTCGTGTTCATAACGTTTTTCGCATATCTATATTACGTAAATATGTGAAAGACCCGCACCACATTATTGAGTTAGAACCGGACGAAATAGCGGAAGATTTAACGTATGAAGAGGTTCCTATTAAAATCTTGGATAAGAAGGAATATGTTCTACGCTCCAAGGTTATATCTCAAGTTAAAGTTTTGTGGAGGAACCACGATGTTGAGGAAATGACCTGGGAGTTAGAATCTAAAATAAAATCAAGGTATCCTTACCACTTCGACATACCAGGTACGTACCCTAATTTCGAGGGAAAAATTTCATAAGAATGGGAGGTTGTAAGACCCCAACTTTTATGAATAAAGATTAATTTTCTATAAATATCATTTTTGAATATTATGGAATAAATTTGATATAATGTTATAGTTGTGGATAATATTTATAAATTTTGCAAAGTACGCAAGTTGTTATATAATATTCGATTGGTCGGGGAATATTCGTTTTAACAGGGAATATTCGTACAATGGCACAATCATTGGTGGACCCCACAACGGAATTATTGTCGGAATGATAAAATGACAAAAATACTTTATGAAAATAACGGCGGAAGTTTTACCGTTAACTGTTGAAACACCCGGTGTTAAAAAATACGATGTCTGGCGTGGTTGCATAGTAGCACACCAGTATTGATTATTGATGCTTACGTGAGAAGTCACTCGGTTTTGTTCAATTATTACTACGATAATTGCTTTGCGTAGTATCTCACGTTATTTGATTCAATTATTGTTAATATTTTATATATTATTAAATCAATAATTGAGATGACAAAGTTATTAATATTATTATTTGCAATATTAACGATGTCTAGAAGTTCTGTCAAGGAGAGGTTTGGTCACCTAATTGCAAGGCGCCAATAGGAGAAATCCTTATTGAAAGCCCCTCTTTCACGAACGACTTGGTCGATTAATATTGTGAATTATAATAATGATGATAAAGTTGGTTTTATTATTATTATAAATGTAATAAAACGAAAAACTTTTATATAAAACATAATACTTTTATAAAGTTATTTATTTTATTAGATTTTAAATAGAATATATTATATTTTATTATGCATAGTGCTTTGCATAGTAAAATCTTTTTATATAAAATCTTTTTATAGAATACTTTTATAAAGTTATTTATTTTATTGGATTTTAAATAGAATATATTATATTTTATTTTGCATAGTATTTGCATAGTGCTGCGTAGTGTTTGTATAGTAAAAACTTTTTATATAAAACAGAATACTTTTTATAAAGTTTTGTTTTATTTGATTATAAATAGAATATATTATATTTTATTGCATAGTACAGCATAGTATCCTTTTCATTCTTCTATAAATAGGATGCTTAGTTAGAATTGAAAATCACACCAGAAGTTCAGAGAATTCTCCTTCTATAATCTTGAGCGTATTTCTTTAGAGTTTAAGAAAGCTTTGAGCATAGAAATTAGTGCAACTTTTCTTCAAGTATATCCACGCCCTACCCATCGGAATACTCTTCTTTTTAAGGTAAGGGGTATTATTCTTTCGTATTCATGAAGAGGGTTATTTTCTTTCAATACTCGTAAGGGTTGTTATTCCATTCTTTATTATTATGTTGGAATAACTTTGTCATACGTGTAAAGTCTTGCATACATGGTGAAATTCTTCCATTATTCCATTCTTTATTATTACATTTGGAATAACTTGTGCATGCGGTCCATCGCATGCCTGGTGAATTCTGTTGTTATTCCATTCTTTATTATTCTGTTGGAACATCTTGTCTGTGCAGATTACGCACATGACCTAGTTCCATTCTTTTTTATTCTATTGGAATATCTTGTCTGTGCGGGTTACGCATGACCGGTTCCATTCTTTATTATTACTGTTGGAATAACACGTTCTGCAATGCGGATTACGCACCTTCAGTGATTTTTCATTATTCCATTCTTTATTATTCATTTGGAATAATGCATCTCGTGGATTACTGCATGGCGGGAAAAATCCATTTGCGGTTTCATATATTCTATTATACTTAGTTGATTAAAGTTTTGGCTTCTATACTACATGAAATTAGTGGAATATCCTTGATATTTGCGCTTCATCCAGTATCTTTTCATGGAAATATTCTTCTGAGCATTCTTGAATTTTACTCCACAAAGCAGTATCATGTTGACAATTTGGATGTTATTGAGTTCAGGATAAATTAACTTATAAATCTTTAAAATTTATTCTTGAACTTGTTTTATTGAATTGTCATCATCCTCATGTTTATAATATGTTGAAAGTCATATGTGGCATGTAGTGCATAGATGGACTTGGTATGATTATGACCAGGGATTATTCGGTATAATCATGACCGTACTGTTACAAATGATGTGGTAAAAATCCTCATTGGCCGTAGTGCATTGATGGACAGTTGTTGGCATGATCATAACCATTGATGAATACACGAATATCCTTGGCCCGTAGTGCATGGATAATTTGTTGTCGTGATACTAATGAATATCCTTGGCCGTAGTGCAAGGATGATGTGGATTATTTATTAAGTTGAGTCTCAGCGATAAAAATAATGGAAACCCTTTTAAATCATAGAAGATAGTAGATTTTATTCTCTACTTTACTCTTCTAATGGATTGCTTGTTCCGCTGCAGTTAAACTTGATATTTGTTATATTTTATCAGTTTAACATTGTTTAAGGCTAATGATAATTTATTCTGCATTATCTTAGTCATAATGTTTTTTATTGGGCTAGTTGAGCTCACCCTTTTGCTTTCATTGTTCTCTTCAGGAAATGAGAACGTAGCAGGGACTAGTCAGGGAACGGAGTGACGGTCCAGATGATAGCATTAGTAGTCCTCACTATTCTATGAAATAGTGTGATAATAAATGTATTGAGGACTTATTTTGAGTTTGAAAACTGTCTAAAAGATAATATTTGTATTAAAACTCACAGCTCATGTTGTATATTTAAGGTTGTATTTGTATTCTGTACCATGTATTTGGCGACTCAGAATAGATGATGTATACCTATTTTAGGGGCGTCACACCAGGCGTGCGTAATCCGCACAGACAGATTATTCCAACAGAATAATAAAGAATGGAACCAGGTCATGCGTAACCCACACAGACAGGATATTCCAACAGAATAATAAAGAATGAAACCAGGTCGTGCGTAATCCGCATAAACAGGATATTCCAACAGAATAATAAAGAATGGAATAACAACAGAATTCATCAGGCATGCGATAGACCGCACAGACAGGTTATTCCAACAGAATAATAAAGAATGGAATAACAGAAGAATTTCACCATGTATGCGATACTTCGCATAAACAGGTTATTTCAACATAATAATAAAGAATGGAATAACAACCCTTACGAGTATTAAAAGAAAATAACCCTCTTCATGAATACGAAAGAATAATACCCCTTACCTTAGAAGAAGACTAGATACTGGAATAGTGAGGTAGCACACTTCTCTTCTTCTTTCTCTCTATAATTTCTCTCTATAATAATTGCTCTATAGCTTTAGTGAATTGGTGAGAAATGAAAGAAGAATGAGCTTCTATTTATAGGAAAATATAGTTTCAATAATTGCACGTTTTCGGGCTCAAAATATTACAGTATAATACCTTCCTCTTTTTCTTCATTTTAATTTAGTCCTGCAAGTATTATCAAACTTGCACCACCTCCCCTAATAGTAAATAATGTGAATCAATAGTTCAATCATGTGAATCAATAGTTATAATCATGTGAAAATACGAATTACAGTATAATACCTTCAACTATACCTTCATTTTTAACTTATCATGCAAGTATTATCAATTTTGCACCACGTCCCCTAATAGTACAAGAATGTGAATCAATAGTACACACATGTAAAAAATAGTTATAATCATATGAATTAATAGCAATTAATTGCTCATTTATCTGGTTAATTACCCGATTGGTCAACATAACCTCCAGACATCAATTATTATCGAAATAAATGTCGATTTCACTAACACTAATAATTCCAACACAATGGAACTATCCATTTCATCTTTAATCAACACGAACTTATTCATCATTAATATTATAATTCACAATATTTAACAACCAAATCGTTCCCAGGAAAGAGGGGACTTTCCGATAAGGATTTCTCTTTATTGGCGCGCAATTAGGTGACCAAATCTCTCCTTGACAGAAGTTCTAGACATTGTCAATATTGCAAATAATAATATGAATAACTTTGTCGTCTCAATTATTGATTTAATAATATAACATATTATGCAGATGATACTGTGATAATAATTGAATCAATAATATAAGAGATATGATGCAGCAATTACTGTAGCAATAATTAAGTATAACTAAGTGACTTCTTACGTAAGCATCAATAATCAATACCGTGTACTACTATGCAATCACGCGTATTACTGTACTTTTACTACCGGGTAGTTCAACAGTTTAACGGTAAAACTTTCGCCGTTATTTTATAAAAAAATAATTTTGTAGTTTTCTAACTACGACAATACTTCCGTTGTGGGGTCCACCAATGATTATGCCGTCGTACAAATATCCCTTTTAAAATGAATATTCCCCGACCAATCGAATATTCCCCAACACAACGAATATTTTATATTAACTTGATTTCTTTGCAAAATTTTATATCACCCTTAAATTTAACCTTTATCAATTTAACCATTTACTAAATAAAATAATAATTATAAGAAAATTGAATACTTTCATTTCATAAAATTCGGGGTCTTACAGTATATATTAATATAAAAATTTAAGTACTTTTATATTCAATAAAAGCTTCTTTAAAGCGTATAGAAATTTTGGTTAGATCCATTGATGCTTATGATTAATCAAGTATATGATATTTAAAGCACTTTATTAGGACTTAACAATTCTATAAAATAAAGAGTGTTTTTATATGGATAATATAGAATTATTCCTTAGTTTAATCTTTATAAATTATCAATACTTGAAGAAAAGAATAATTCAATTTAAACAATATTTATCAAGTATAATCTCAGTTAAGCATAAACTGATATAACAAATATTATTTGTTTAACTCAAATAATATATAAGAATATTTTATCTATTATGTGAACTTTTATAGATAATGTCACTTAATACTATAAGAAATCGTACGGTTCGAATTCCTCTTGGTAGAGGTGTATCTCCGTAGCCTTGAGGCGTCAAAGTATGACAAAATTTATAATTTTCACAATTGATATTTATATAAATATTTTCAATAGACCACTATGATTCTCAAATCCGGTTCGGATGACTACTCTTTTTGGAGCAGTATCTCAGTGTTGTTTTGAGCTATCAAGTGTCGTGTCTATTTTAGGATATTTATATAAATAATGTCGATAAAAGGTTACTGAAGACTATAAGGAATCGTACGGTTCGAATTCCTCTCCGTAGAGGTGTATCTACGTAGCCTTGCGGCGTCTAAGTATCCTTTTATTTGACAAATAGATGAAATATGAATATATAAAATTGTGTAGAACAATATGTATTTGTATATCTATAGATATAATGCAAGTAAGAAATAATTCAATAGAAATTAAACTTATCTCAATACTTGGACCAATTTTTCTCTTCAAAAAATAATCAGAACTTTTGTAGGAAGAGATATAAAATTTAGAGAGAATATAGACAAGGAGAGTATGATTTTTTTTTCACTAAATTGGTAAAAACCAAATAAATGAAATACTCCCTATTTATAGAATTTTAGAAGTTGGGGCAAAATTATAATTTTAAAAACCTGATTTTTGAATGCACGGTTTTGATCTAATATTTTGAATTGAATGGTCCATATTAAAGTATGCTTAGACGCGGAAGAAGAACAAAAAGCGCCCAGGCGCCACTTCATCAACATAGCATTTAATGTTTTGACCATGTGATTTTAATCCAAATGCTAGCACTTTACACGATTTTTGTCCCAAAAGAAAGTCACTTTTGCACACACGGTTTTAACAAAAGGTGGCATCAAATGCATGCATTAAACTTATATATATTTATATACATAAACTATATATATATATATATATATATATATATATATATTGTTTTGATAGTTTTTAAAGATAGTAATATAAGTATAAAATATTTTGCCTAACTTTAGTTTTTTTTAAAAAAATAGGGCTTTCTTGCCTTGAATATTTTATGAATTAATTTATTTAACACTTGACATATAATTTATCAAGGTCAATAAAAATTAATTCAAGTAAATATAGAAAATAATAAAATAAATAATTTATTAAAAACATAATTGTTATCATCAAAATATAAAATAAAATTATTACTATCAATAAACTCTTTTATTTTTAAAAAGAAAAAAAATGGATTTTCTTTCCTATTCACAAATAAACACCTTTATTTTGAAAAATATGAAATCTTATTCCATATCTAAATAAACTCCTTTATTTAAGGAAACATGGAATCGATTTCAACTCCAATTAGTTATCATGAAATCCAATTCCAACTCCAATTAGTTAGCATGAAATCCAATTTTAAAATTAAAATAAACTCTTTATTTTAACTATAAAATTATTAAGTTAATATTATATATATATAGTATAATATATATATATATATATATATATATATATTTTTATTATACTATATACTATATATATATATATATACTATATATATATATATATATATATATATATATATATATCATTACAAGATCCTCGATCTCAAGCTATGAATAACCAAATCAAGCCTCATTAACAATGATATATATATATATATATATATATATATATATATATATATATATATATATATATTACATTACGTGTGGAATCACTTTTAACGATTATTGTACTTTGAATCACGTGGTATGAATATATATATATATATATATATATATATATATATATATTATAAACGGTTACTATATATATAAACTGTATGGCAGCCACGCAAATCACGGAATATCAAAATAGGTTTTCGAAAATTTATAACGGTTTTTCCTTCTTTTCTTTTTTTTATACAACAAATTATGCCCAATTAAATTGTTCTAAACAAATATCAATATACATATCAAATCTGAACAATTAATAATTCGCATAAAGGTTCGGCTCTGATGCCACTGTTAGATTTGTATTTTTCATGAACGCAATTAAATTACACAAAGTAAGCGGAAACATGATAAAATAGAGTTTTAAAATTCTACAAACTATATACCCGGATCATCTTTTATGCACAATTATTAATTAAACGAATATATGAAGAACAAGAATCATACCCTTGAAGATTCGAGCTTCCTCGGGTACAAGTTCACCTCCAATCCTTTTCGCGTTCAACTTGAATCCACCAGGTTTGGCTCCTTCCTTTGATCAATGTTAGTCACCCAAGTGTTTGGCCTCTAGAGGTGATCCACCAAGGAAGAAAAAAGATTCAAGAAAATTAGTATTTGGCAAAACCCTAGTTTTTCTATCCCTCGTAGAAAATGGTGTACTCTCCCAACTATTGAAATTACGTATTCACATGTATTGTGAAAACCTCAACCACCTCCACCCATAATAAGACTCATCTTATTTATAGATGTAGGCAACCCTCCTTAACAATTAAGGAATTAGGTTTTATTTTAATTAATTAGGCTCTCAAAATTATTAGGAATAATTAATTAAACTCTTTTAATTAATTAGCCTCCTAATACTATTAGGAATATATGAGAGTACTTTTATTAACTAATTCTCAAACTCCTTTAGAATTAAATAATAATAATAATAATAATAATAAGACTCCTCTTATTAATTTATATTTAATATTTCCAAAATATTAAATAATAAATATTAAGCTATTTAATTTATTCTATCACCATAGATTAAATTAAATATACTTAACTTATTATTACGATTATGCCATTAACTTCTTAAATAATTATTCTTCCTTTTATGGTGTGACCCTTTAGGTTCACCATATTAAACCGGTTGTGAATAAATCAATTAGAACAATTCTAATCTTATTTAAATAAATAAATTAAACTATTATTTATTTAAATAAATAATATTTATTCTACAATAGAGATAAGCCCCCTTAACGATCAACGACTTTCCAGATAATATAGATTTCAAAATTAATCATAAAAGAACCTTTGAGTAAATAGTTACCGTACAATTCAATCATTCCACCATACAATGTCCCAATTAAATATAAGATATGGAATTACTGTCAAGTCTTATTTTATTTAATTATATATATTTTGACTCTTAAATGCACAACTCCAAATAATGCAAATTAGAAACTCCTTTCTAATTTCATTCTGTCTTGGCCAAGGTCTACTGGTTGTCATTTATCGAATCATATATGACATTTCTCTTCTTTTACTAGAAGCAATAGATTCTTTATTGATCATACATTATCTCCATGTATAACTTATTATACCCAAGCATACCCTTTGATATACTCTAAGGGTCTTAAAGAATAAGTCAAAGTATAACTCATTATACACAAGATACTATGATGATCTCAAGTCCAAGGATAACTTGTACTACTATCACTACAGGAATTCCTATTGACATGCAAGTAAAACTCCATTAGGTAATCCTTAGTGAGTCACGTTCAGTTAACTTATTCTCTAATAAGCACCTACATACTTGCTTTAATGTCTCCACACAAATGATCATGAGATTAATCATCCTCATCCAATGAGCAAGCAACGTATGTACCAATCTATCTGAATTCACTAATTCCCAATTTAGTAATCCAACGATTGGGAACTATTTTAGTTTTAAGTTTTCTAAGAATTTAGATCTCATTAGAATGATCACCATCATTATTCTAAAAGCATTGCTTAAAACTATGGGTTTATCACATATTATAAAGCAGCATCATGTAGATAATAAAAGCCTTTAATAAATTAATACTTTTTATTAATAAATGATTAAGATTGTATAATAAATTAATACTTTTTATTAATAAATTAATACGATTCATAGGGCCAATGATCGAGTCTTTTATTACCCACCCCAATTTGAAGATTTGACATGGTACATGATGGATCATAAAATGACATATCGTATAATGGAAGAAGAGTGTAGATAAGCCTCTCGACGCCTTAACATGCCAAGATAGGAATAATAATAATAATATGTGGTTAAATATGTGATTAAATATATTGTAAATCCCTTATTTTGAGATAAATAAAGGGGTAAGATGAGTATGTGATCCTGAAACTTGTCTTGTTCAGGAAAGTTGATGTTTATAGTAAAGATGTTATTTTGAGTATGTTTTGAAAACTATGAATAAATAAAATATCAAAGTTTATTGAAAGGTTGTGTGTTAAGCTTTAATTTTAGCGTGTTTAAAGTTAAACTTTAAGATATTCAAGAAATTGAGTAATGAACTAATAAGCATATATTTTAAACAGAAGATGCCTCCTAGAAGAAGACAACCACGTCAAGCTCAAGCTGTGACTTTCAAGGACTTCAAAGCGGTTGGACCGCTGGAGTTTCAAGCAGCACCGGCCCTGGGCTAAAGCCCAAAGTGCCCGGGCTTTAGGCTCAAAAAAGTTTTGGGCCCCCTAAATAGCATATTGGTCAGATAGTCTCCTTTTATCCTTCACGGTTCGTCTCTTTCACAATTGCCGAGCTTTTAGTTCGTCTCCTTCATCTCAGATAGTCTCCTTCGCAGACACAAATAGTTCATCTCCTTCAAACAAATCAATCAATGTGAAAAGTAAATAATCAATTGAGCTTCTCCTTCGTCTCCTTCAAATCCTTCATCAACATTTAATTTCGTGATTCGTTATTAATTCTATTTTTTAGGATTTTGAAATTAATTATTTTGTTTATGAGATTTAGAAGCATTGTTTAATTTAATTAGGCTTGATGACTAATTGAGTAGATTTGTTTATGCTATTATGAATAAATTTGAATTTAGTTCTAGATATTTCATTTGTTAGATGTTCATTTTGTGCGTTATTGACAGAATTTGCTTGGAGAAAGGGATTCTAGATATATGTGTTTGTTTCAATAGTACTACTGTACTGGTTTGCAACGAAAATATATTGTGCTTTAACATACTAGTAATCACTAATCAGATTGAGCTTATACCAATTTAGCAAATAAATAAATAAATATTTTGCCTATATCTCACACCACTATTGAGCTTATACCAATTCAGTCTTTTGGGATTTTTTAATTGTTTGGGAGTAGTGTTGACTCTTAATAAAGGAGACCCTATTTGGTAATTAATTTATAGATAATCATGAGATTATGCTGGAATTTTGCAGATTTTTAAATTTTAATTCACCATGGCTCCTAAAAAGTATATGTCTGGATCTGAAAAAAGAAAAAGAAAGAAAAAAATGGATGAATTAGTTCAATCTCAAGCGGGTTCACTCGAAAAAAATTTTGGTAGTAAGAAACAAAAGGAGAGTTCTAGTGTTGTTGAACAGTCAGAGAATGAAGAACAGATAGTAGATACGGAGAATTTTTTGGTCGTATTGATGCTCTTTTGTTCAGGACAAGTTCTTCATTTTTTATGCCTATCTTAATAGAAATTCGCAAAAGGCCCATTTTTTTGTTGTCCGTTTTAGGCCCTTTAAAACTCAGGGCCGGCCCTGGTTTCAAGGATTTATGAATATAGTTGAAGCCCAAACCTGGATCATGAAAATGGAAAAGGTTTTCGATGTCACTAGAGTTAATGATGATCATAAAACTGCTTTTACGACGTTTATGTTAAAGTCTGAAGCTAGCTATTGGTGGCAGACGAATAAGGTTCGTGGGGGACATGGAGTAATAGCGTGTGATAGATTTAAAGAGATGTTTTTTGAGATATATTTTCTAACGAGTTCTCAGAACCAGATGGAAGTTCAATTCTTAGAATTGAAGCAAGGAACCATGTCAGTGCCAGAGTATGCTGCAAAGTTTAATGAGTTGGCAAGGTTTGCTCCGTACCAAGTCAATACCGATGAGCGTAAGGCAAGAAGGTTCGAACAAGAGTTGAAACCCAGCTGTATGACAAGGTTTTGATGTTTCAATTAAATACATTTGTGGCAGTATTGGAGAAGGAAATTATCACGGAAGGTGGAAGCGATGCCTTAACTAAATATAATCAAGAGCAGAAGAAGAGAAAGAATGAGAATGAAAACAAGGCTGGTGGAAGCAATGGTGGAGGTAACAACCAAAAAAGGAAATGGAATGAAAAATCAAGTACGGGACAGCAAGGAAGTTAACAAAAGAACAAAAAAAACCTAAGTGTTGCTTTTTTTACTTTTTCGTACAAGATTGAAAATAAACCTCCTTAGAAAATTAACTTGCCTACGAATTTTTTGCAATTATTTCTTATTGGTAGGCGGTTGTGCTTGGATTATTTTCAATGCTTTATTGATATCGATTTCAATACCCTTTTTGTGTACTAGAAATCATCTAAAATCCTCAACTTTCACACCAAAAACACATTTTAAAGGGTCATTTTTAATTTATGTTTTCTCTTCATTCTAAAGGATGAAGTAAAGTGATGGCAATGTAATTTCAAATACTCATATTTGATTGCAATATCATCAATATATACTTCTAAATGCTCCTCTATCTTATCATGAAATTCATAACCATTTGATATAAATTAGGGAGTAACTTGTGTGTGAAAATAAGGAAGGAGTAATCTATGAATATGAAAACACTAATGTTAGGAGTTTCAAAATTTTAATTTCAAATGTGATTTAAATGACATGATATTAAATATTTTAATGATTATTTATAATATAGTAAATTATATATTCTAATGTTATGGTGACACATGACACTTTTTGAAACCCCTAACATTATGAAAATAATATTATTATTGTTGGGCCATGATACTTTCACTACTGGGCCAGACTTATTGGGCTCCTCCCTTGGATCTAAATATCCTTTATGATTGGATCAGATCGATTGGGTTCCTCCCTTGTGTTATATTTGTTATGCTTTAAATATGTTGGGCCTCTCATTTGGACCGGTCCACTATGTAAATTATATCTTATCCTAGCTTTGACCGGTAATCATGACAAAAGATAACAGTTGACTGTTATCTGTCATCGCCTGTATGGCATTAATGAGGATGAGACTCAGTCGACCGGCGGTGACAAACAGTGGCAGAATGTAGTGGGTGAGTTGCACACTTTCGGCTGAGGTGACTGTAGTTGGGGGTTGTGTCAGGTAGTGGTAGGTGGCATGAAAAACAAAACCGAGCTTGGAGTATATGGGGCAAAGATCACACAATCTACAGGTAACAACATTCAACCAAATTATTCTCTCTCTCAATACACTAGACATATTATTCCTCCATTGTTAACCTTATGATCGCCGATACTGGCTCTCACGCCGGAGCTATCCCCCGACGGTCAAGCCGTCAAGCTTTTGGTGTTGACTTGTTGAACTGTGCAGGATATCGGACACGTCTTAGTTATTGGGACGTGAGGAAAGATCTTGGTGTTAACATTGGCGCTAGAATGAGGGGCTGACTTCTAGTGTCTTAAATATTTTCAATCACAAACCGTGTTTGTTCTACGTCGGAATCCATGGAGAAGAGTAGAACACCTACACCTGAAGGACGGTGATGGTCGCCGGTTTGTCTACATCATGAGTATCGACGAAAGATCATTTGGGACTTGCAATCAGTGCTCATGCCAGCACGGCTTCCAAACGCCCATCTGAAGGTTCTCACCCGAAGCCCGTGGGTAACATTAAGCGAAGGCTCGTTTTCACGGCTGAGAAAGAACCTGGTCATGGTCGGAAATGGGTAGAAGGCACACCACCTAGAACCCGACACTGAGATGATCAGGATGATAAGGCCTCCAGGTTAGCCAAGATGGCAGATGAAGCGAATAAAGCTATGGAGGTACTTCTGAAACAGAGATAGGATATAGCTGAGCAGATGCTTCGTATGACAGAGTTAAGGGAACAAGCGTCAAGCTATGTTCAGTCCAAAGAGCTTGGGCACAGGAGGGGAAAAGAGCCTGCCCATTCGGGTCGTGAATCTCGAGGCCAACCTCGAGAATGAAGAAGGTCAAGAAGCCCTACTCCCCAAAGATCGAAGAGGGCACACCACCCTGTCGGTTCTAGGGAGCAGGGTCGAAACAGGCAAAGAGGCCGGTCCAGAGAATATACACCCGAGAATACAAAGAAGGCACTTTTCCTTGTAGATCCAGAAGTCGCACTCAGGAGGGTCCACCGAGGGCACACCGCCCTGTGGACTCTCATCGTCAGAAAAGCCCCGTAAAGATTGGGGGTTCCATTATTAATGCCCGGTCTACTCAGAGGAAGAAAGAGTTATCAGAAAAAGCATCATCTCAACCAGAAGGAGTGGAGTATCTGGTGAAAGAACTAAAGGAACTTCGGAAGCAGCTTGCCGAAGTCCAACAATCAAAGCATACTTCGGGAAAGAAGGCATCTCTTTTTTTCGCGGAGATTCTTAAAGAAAAAGCTGACCCCACTAAGAAGTTGCCCCATAAGGAAAGCTATGATGGATCAGGTGATCCTTATGACCACAGTCAGGCGTTCGACCGACTGATGGACTATTATGACTTTAGCGATGCTGTTAAGTGTCATACCTTTGTCACCATGCTCAGAAAGGACGTCATGCAGTGGATGGGGACTTTGCCTTCGGACTCAGTCTCTGTAACGACCGAGAAATTTGGATCCTTTGTAAAATATTTTAAAGAATTAAATAATGAATAAAATAATATTATTTGTTATTATATGTGTTAATAAAATGTATGTCGTTCTATAACCTAGAAATGTCGGAATATCGTAGTATTTGAACCACGTGAATGAATTAAAGTGTTTGAATTTCCAAGACGAAAATAAATATTTTCCGAAAAAGTTTACGAAAAACACTATTCACCGTTTATCGCACGAGAATTATTTTTGAACTTCCGAGAAATACGTAACGTTAAAATATCAAGACGAGATGGATTATGTAATAATAATCTAAGTATGAAAAACGCAATAATTCGCATGCGGACTTAAATTAAGAATGTATGTATTAAAATCTAATGAAATGGAATGGTGGATATTGTATAAAGAGCAAGTCCAATATGAATAAGATGTAAACCTATGTGAGATTTATACTAAGCCCAAGTATTTAGTTAATGAAGCCCAATAAGTAATTAGCTAGATTAATTAGCAAGCCCAATGAATTGGTCATGACCCATGGGGCAATCCAAGTGTAAGTGGGTAGACTTGATGGGAAAACATTTTGTGTGATGACCAACTGTTGTGATGGCCAAGTAATAGAAGTAGCTAGAAAGTAGTCTTGGTTGATAAGCAATGAATAGTAAGGAGGTGTAATAAGGAGGTGGAATGTCCAAATGACTAAGTTGCCCTCACTTTGAGTTGCCTATAAATACCAAGCTTCATTTCATAAGTTGGTTGTTCTAATTTCATCCAACTCCTCTCAAGATAAACAACTTATTTGGTAGAGAGAATAAGCCACATAAGCACTTATAAGCCAATTCAAGTTTTGCTAGATTTTCCAAAGTGAAGTGAAGTAATAGTCTTCAAGGGTAAGACTCATATCTACTATCTTCATCTCTTCTATGATAGAATTGATAGAGAAGTGGGATGGTTTGATGATAACATGTAATAAGTCATTGATGAATGAACTTAAACCGAATAAGTTGAATAAGCAACTTGAATCTAATTAAGTTGATGGACTTAAGTTCATAGTAAGTCATAAGCATGAAATTTGTAGTTAATAAGTTAAATAAGTCATTGACTTATGAGAATAAGTCAAAACCTACCTTGATAATAAGTTGGTGTAATATGTAACTTGAAATGTCTATATGTTGATTAAAATCCACCTAGAATGATTAGTAATGAGGTTTCACTTTTAATTTACACGATTGATTTATAATCGTCGAATTCGTGAAATTCTCGGAATGGAAGTCGTATTTTGTGTTTGAAGTTGTAAACGTTGGTTTTCGATGGAGACAAGTCATATTTGGCATTACAGAGTTGCAGACTCGAAAATGATCGGATTCCGACTTAGAACGAAGAAACGAGCATTGAACGTTCACGAACGTTTATCATTTTCGTTAAAATGAACTAATAGGAGAAATTTTAACAAACGAAGTAAAATAGATAAAATTCTTGTATAAACGCATAGAGCACGTAATTTGTGAACCGTAGGCTCTTGAACGAGCCAATTCGGACTTATAACGAAGAAGTTACGAGTCTGGAAGTTTCACAAAAGTTTTAAAACTGTCCAAGTTTTCGGTGCAGAGTAGTATACAAGCCACACCACCAAAGCAAATAAGTCCGTGTCAATAATACCAAAATGGCCATCAGCCCTGCAGAGTCACGTCGCAGCGTGACATATAACATAGAGACTCGCGCCGCGGCGCCGAGTCCGGGTTTTTGAACAATAAGTGGTGACATCGCAGTGCGGCACCAAGTGCAATAGTCGGCGTTGCAGCGCCAGCTTCATAACCTAGATAACAAAGAAAGATTTACATGTTAAGTATGAAGAGTATTTGATAAACAATTAAATGAGAATCTTAATAAAACATTTTTAAGACATAATTAAGCCTTAAGTATAAACACTTAAAGAGTTAAGTTAAGTCAATTACATATGAACGTGAGAATGACCTAACGGAAAGCCGGAATCAATAATAACAAATCTAATACATATTTAGATTGAGAAGAAGGGTAAGATTCTTTAGGAACCATATGAGATCATTCATGACCTAATGTTCTATATGATGTTATTATCTAATGTAGAGACCTTAAAGATATAAAGTGCATGTGTTATAAACTGTAGCAGACGCTAAAGGCAAGTACTCTAACCCTTGTTCCAGTTCGATCTAGACAAGTCTTTGTGATTCATGTATTCTTCGAATGAGTTAGTATCTGAGGAAGTCAAAGCCAATCCTTTCGGCTAGATGTATGCTATGGTATTCTATCAAGTGTTGATAAGGATTTACCAAACTAATATTGTTGTGGTTTTCAAAAGTAGATTGTGTATGCTCAAATTATTTTGTCGTTAAACGACAGGCACGTGAGGTTGCCACAACTTAAACGTATACACGTTTAATGAATGTAGTGTTGATCAACATAGAGTACTATAGGCTGATCACCTAGACGTGCTCGTAAGCTATGCTGGACTTACGGACTTCGTGTCGGGATGTCCTTTTCAAAGTACTTATGAAATGCTTACGATATTGAACCGGAATTGATGTTTTACTAAATATTGTTGTTGTAAAACGTTTTGAATGAAAAGAAGTGCTATTTTGAATTATCAATAGTACTTCGTAACTATTGTTCAGTTATCGAAGATATACGATTCCTATGTTTCAAGCATGTTATTTTCCTAGAATTGTTGTACTTGCTGAGCTAGATAGGCTCATTCTTGCTTGAACCATATAAATGCAAACTAAGACCGAATCTTAATCGATGGATCCTAAGCAAGATAAAGGGAAGGCAAAAGGCGGACCCGTCAGAGATTTCATATGTAATAGTATAGTTTTTGTAAGGGATAATATTGATATTATGACAAAGACAATGTATTGGTTGTAAAGAACCTGGGGAATGTAAATATTCTTTTGATATATATATAAGTTATATCCATTCGTTTGAGGTATTTCAATTGAATGTTTATGTGAATCAGAAAGACCGCAGCACACCATCTCGTCGGGTTGGAAGATATCCAGATTTGGGGCGCCACAAAGTTGGTATCAAAGCATTAGGTTATAAAACTTAAGGGGGGGGGGGGAAATAAAACCTTAAGTCATAACCTTAAGAAAAGTCAAAGAATAAAAGATGGAAGTTAACCTTATAAAAATGCATTATATATGTTATGTGTTTTTATTATTCTAATAACGTGTCCTAATCAAACTTTTGTGTTGTTGTAGATGTTAGGAAAAAATAGAGACGTATAGGTAGTCAGTGAAGAATCGGTTAATCAGG
Source organism: Panax quinquefolius (assembly GCA_020205615.1). Lineage (NCBI taxonomy): Eukaryota > Viridiplantae > Streptophyta > Magnoliopsida > Apiales > Araliaceae > Panax > Panax quinquefolius. The sequence goes on along the minus strand of CM035160.1, from coordinate 104,187,875 downwards.
TAGAGATTATGCCGAGTCCCATAGCGGCAGATACCGAGATTATGGTGGTTGAGTCTGGAGACTCAGAAAGTTTAGATCTCATGTCAGTATTTGATGGCATGATAGAAAAAGAAGTGGAAGCGGTGTCCTTCGACCCAGTAGCTATAGCAGTGGAGACGGCTCCGGGGGAGTCAATGATGTCATTATTCATGTCAGTAATAGATAGGAACATCCACTACTGCCAAGAGGTTAAGGAGCTGAAGGCAGAGCTCCAAGCTGTTATAGAGGATAAGACGGACGTGGAGTCCTTGTGGGAGCAGGAACATGATGAAAGGGTTTTGGCCAAGAACAAGGTCCATGGGTTGAAACAGGAGGTTTTTGAGCTCAAGGAGGAGCTAAAGACCAAGAAGCAGAAGATATGGAGAATGTCCTATATCCATAGGAATTCTCATGAGGATTTCCAGTTGCAGGTAGCTGGTTACCCCGTAGAGACAAGGCAGACACGACATACTATCAGCCGTGATATTATTACCGGTCTTGCCAAGGCGAATTTTGAGAATGCTTTAAGGAAAATGTAATCTACTAGTGACTAGAGTAGTTAGATATGTACATATTTTTGTATCTAGTAGTGACGTAAAACCCACTTTTGTATAATCAAAGGTAGTCTTTTGTAAATCCCAATTTTTGGAAAACAATGGCGGGAAAGTAATGTATTCGGCTTAGGCTGTGTTATGTAACCGATGTAGTATTATACTACAATGAATTAATATAAGTTTTCTTTTTTTGAAAAATATTGAGTAACGAATGTTTAAGTTATTGTTTACCATTGAATAATAACTAACTGGTAGGAAATGAATAATAACGAAATATGTGTTTATTGTAACAACAAAATGCCGCCAAGAAGAGTACCACGTAATCAAGGTGCGAACAGAAATCAACCGGAGGGAGGTCTGGTTAACCCCATGCAGGAATTTTTGAACCTTTTAACCGCAACGTTTAATCAAACTGGGGCTAATATCCCCGTAAATCCTGGTGTAATACGAGTACTACATTCAAGGACTTTAAGAGTGTGGGTCCGCCAGAGTTCAAAGGAACTACAGACTCTATCGAAGCCCAAACGTGGGTGAGGGAGATCGAGAAGGCATTTGTGATAGCAAATGTCGACGAGGCCCAAAAGGTTGCCTTTGCAACCTACATGATGAAGGGAGAGGCCAACTTTTGGTGGGAGGCCAATCAGGCTAGGGCCGGAATGGATGTGATAATGTGGGTGAGGTTCAAGGAAATATTTTTCGAGAACTATTTTCCCACGAACATGCAGGGAAGGATGGAGATGCGGTTTCTGGAGTTGAAACAAGGGGACATGACGGTTCCCCAATATGCTGCCAAGTTTAATGAACTGGCAAGGTTCGCTCCATATCAAGTGGATAACGAGGTGAGGAAAGCTCGACGGTTCGAGCAGGGCTTGAAACCCTGGCTCTATAACCGTATCTCTGTGTTCCAAAGTACTTCCTTTGGAATTGTTTTAGAGAAGGCAATAATTGCCGAAGGTGGTAGCGAGGCGTTGAGCCAATACCACAAAGACAAGAAAATTAAGGGGAAGGTGGATGGGGGAATAAAGGTTGAAGGTGCCAGCAGGAGTGGCGAAGGGTATAAGAGAAAGGTGAGTAGCTCGGGGAATCCCGTAGTGAAATTAGGGGACCTAAAAAAGAGGATGGAGGCTCGCAAGACTGCAAGGAAGACGACATATAGGAGTCTGCCTCAAAGGTAAGACTCGTGTGTTATAATCATGGATAGGAGGGGCATATCATACCAAACCGCCCATGCCCAAGAAGAATCATGGATGCTTTGTATGTGGATCAACCGACCACATGGCAAAGAACTGCCCAAAGAAGGGGACAGATGGGAATAGGGGCACCAATAGTGGTAAGTTAACTATTGGGGGTCCAGTGCAGCCGGGTAGGCCGTAGTCGCATGTATTATTCCGATCAATGACTTAAATGCATACGTGATGTTTGACTCGGGTGCTACTTGTTCATTTATCGCATGTGATTTTGCTAGAAGATTAGGATTACTTCCCGAAAAGTTGCCTATACCTTTGAATATTAGGGTAGCAAATGAAGAGATAATTCATGTTGAAGATATTCATAGGAGTTGTTGCGTAGACATTCGAGGTTATAAATTATCGGTAGATCTAATACCGATAAAGTTAGGAGAATTCGACATAATTCTCGGAATGGATTGGTTGACAAATCATGGGGCAATTATAGATTGTCAAAAGAAATGCGTAAATATTAAAACATCAATTCAATCTCATGTAATATTTTACGGGAATAAATCGCCAGGACGTTCGTGTTGTCTTACCATGACACAAACTAAGAAATTATTAAGGAAGGGGTGTGTAGGTTATTTGTGTCATGTGGTTGATACCCAGAGGGTGGGAGCGACCATGGAACAAATACCTATAGTGAGGGAGTTCATGGATGTATTTCCGAGTGAGTTGCCGGGTCTTCCGCGGGATAGGGAGACCAGGTTCGTAATAGACATTGTGCTAGGAGCGGCACCAGTTTCCAGGGCACCGTATCGTATGGCGCCAGTGGAGATGAAGGAGTTGATGATACAGTTGCAGGAATTATTGGACAAGAAGTACATTCAACCGAGTGTTTCGCCATGGGGAGCACCGATATTGTTTGTCAAAAAGAAGGACGGATCTTTAAGACTTTGTATCGACTACCGAGAGTTGAACAAGTTAACGATAAAGAATAAGTATCCATTTCCCAGGATCGATGATCTTTTTGATCAGTTGAAAGGGGCAAAATATTTTTCCAAAATAGATCTAAGGACGGGGTATCATCAGCTGAAGGTTAGGAATAAAGACGTGCCAAAGACAGCATTCAGAACTCGTTATGGTCATTACGAGTTTCTGGTGATGTCATTTGGGTTAACTAATGCACCTGCTGCATTTATGGATATGATGAACAGAGTGTTCAAACAATATTTGGACAAGTTCATCGTGGTGTTTATTGATGATATTCTAGTCTACTCTAAGACGCCAGAAGATCATGCTGAACACCTAAGAATAGTATTGGAGACATTAAGAAAGGAGAAGTTATATGCGAAGTTCACTAAGTGTGAATTTTGGTTAGAGAGGGTACAGTTTTTAGGTCATGTCATTGACCATGAGGGGATTTCAGTAGATCCAGCGAAGGTGGAAGCCGTGATGAATTGGGAACAACCAAAAATGCCGACTGAGGTGCGGAGTTTCCTAGGGTTAGCGGGTTACTATCGGATATTCATTCAAGACTTTTCGAAGATAGCTACTCCGTTGACGAACTTGACGAGGAAGACGGTGAAGTATGTATGGACTGAGAAGTGCAAAGATAGTTTTCAAGAACTGAAGAAGAAGTTGAGTGAAGCGCCTATTTTATCATTGCCCGATGACACAGGAAATTTCATAGTTTATAGCGATGCTTCGCATAAAGGACTGGGTCAGATGCTCATGCAAAGATGGCAAGGTCATTCACAGTATGCATCTAGGCAGTTGAAGGATTATAAGAAAGTTTACCCTACTCATGATCTGGAACTAGCCGCGGTGGTATTTGCCTTAAAGATATGGTGACATTATCTTTATGGGGAAAAGTGTGAGATATACACGGACCATAAGAGTCTAAAATATATCTTCACACAGAAGGAGTTGAATATGAGATAGAGGAGGTGGCTGGAGTTGATAAAGGATTACGACTGTGAAATCATGTATCACCTTGGAAAAGCTAATGTAGTGGCCGACGCCTTGAGTAGAAAGGGTCGGGAGAAGTTGTCTATATTAACTGGCTCAAACTGAGTTAATAACAGAGATGGCTAGGATGGAGTTAGAGGTGAAGTTGCCAATTGAGGCGGATCAGAGACTGTTTGGGATGGAGATTTAGTCTACCATCATAGAGAGAGTCAAGGAGGTGCAGCTCAAAACCGATGAGTGTGACCAGATGAAGAAGCGGTTGACCAATGAAAAAGATATTAAGTTTAGTCTTGATAATGAGGGATTATTAAGATTTGAGGGAAGAATTTGGGTTCCGAATGAGACAGAATTAAAAGAGCAAGTTTTACAAGAGGCTCACAGTTCGAGGTACTCGATTCATCCTGGTAGCACTAAGATGTATCAAGACCTTCGACAGAGTTTTTGGTGGCCGAATATGAAGAGAGAAATGGCCGAGTATGTGAGTAGGTGCTTGACTTGTCAAAGAGTTAAAGTCGAACATCAACGACCTAGTGGCTTGTTACAGTCATTGGAGATTTCAGAGTGGAAGTGGGATCATATCACGATGGATTTTGTGGTGGGACTTTCGACGATTCAGAAGGGATATGATGCGATTTGGGTAATAGTGGACCGGTTGACAAAGTCGGCTCACTTTTTCCCAATTCGAATTAAGTATAACTTAGATCAGTTAGCTACACTCTATGTTAAGGAAATTATTTCCAGACATGGAGCACCTGTTTCGATAGTGTCAGATTGTGACCCACGATTCACATCGAACTTTTGGAGAAGTCTTCAAGAGCAGTTGGGGTCGTAATTGAAGTTGAGTACGGCATATCATCCATAAACCGATGGACAGAGCGAGAGGACAATTCAGACGTTAGAAGATATTTTGAGATCTTGCGTCATGGATTTCAAGGGTAGTTGGGATGATCATTTACCATTAGTAGAATTTTCATATAAAAACAGTTATCATGCAAGCATAGGTATGCCGCCCTATGAAGCTTTATATGGGAGAAAGTGTCGAACACCATTGTATTGGGATGAAGTGGGAGAACGCCGAATGTTAGGACCAGAATTGGTGCAGCAAACAGCAAAAGTGGTAAAATTGATTCAGTATGCGCCTCAGTAGCGTACTCAAGATGCAGTATGTAAGAAATACGCAGACTTACATCGAAAGAATAGAGAGTTTGAGGTAGGCTCGTACGTATTTCTAAAGGTATCTCCCTGGAAAGGAAAGATACGCTTTGGAAAGAAGGGAAAACAAAGCCCAAGGTTTATAGGACCTTTTGAGGTATTAGAACGGGTAGGTGAGGTAGCTTATAGGGTAGCGTTACCTCCAGACCTAGAGCGAATACATAATGTATTTCAAGTTTCAGTGTTGCGTCCTTACAAACCGGATTACAAACACGTGATAGAATTTGAGCCTATTCAAATCGAGAAGGATTTAATAGATGAAGAGATGCCGATTCAAATCATCGATAGAAAAGAGCAAGTTCTGCGAAACAAGGTAATATCGTCAGTAAAGGTGTTATGGAAGAACCACGATGTCGACGAAGCAACGTGGGAATTGGAAGAGAAGATAAAGAAGAATTATCCTCTTTTGTTTGAGTAATGTAGGGCGAGATTCTGGGGACAGAATCTTTATAAGGGGGGATGAATGTAACGACCGAGAAATTCGAATCCTTTGTAAAATATTTGAAAGAATTAAATAATGAATAAAATAATATTATTTGTTATTATATGTGTTAATAAAATGTATGTCATTCTATAACCTAGAAACGCCGGAATATCTTAGTATTTGAACCACATGAATGAATTAAAGTGTTTGAATTTCCAAGACAAAAATAAATGTTTTCCGAGAAAGTTTACGAAAAACACTATTCACCGTTTATCGCTCGAGAATTATTTTTGAACTTCCGAGAAATACGTAACGTTAAAATATCAAGACGAGATGGATTATGTAATAATAATCTAAGTATGGAAAACGCAATAATTCGCATGCGGACATAAATTGAGAATGTATGTATTAAAATCTAATGAAATGGAATGGTGGATACTGTGACACCCCCAAAATTAGGTATACATCACCCATCTTGAGTCACCAGATACATGGTACAGAATTCAAATACAACTTAATAATACAATTGTCGTGTACAATACGACAAAACATCAACTGTGAGTTTGAATACAAATATTGTCCACTAGAGAGTATACAAACACAAAAGGAGTCCTCATTACAATTATTATCACACTATTTCATAGAATAGTAAGGACTACTAATGCACCATCTAGGACCATCACTCTATTCTCCCGACTAGTCCCAAATTACGTTCTCATTTCACAAGAGAAAAGTGAAAGAAAGAAAGGGTGAGCTCAACTAGCCCAAAGAAGAAATATTATGACTAAGATAATGCGTAATAATTTATCGTTAGCCTTCAACAAAGTGTTAAACGGATAAAATATAATAACTATCAAGTTTAATCATGCGGTAACAAGCAATCCATTAGAAGAGTCAAGTAGGAATAAAATCTACTATCTTCTATGATTTAAAAGGTTTTTCATCACTTTTATCGGCCGACTCAAATTTTAATAAATAATCCACATCATCGAATCACCCCTCACACTACTACCCAAGGATATTCTTTAGTATCACGACCACGAATTATCCATGCACTACGGCTAAAGATAATCATGTTTTCATCAACGGTCCTAATCATGCCATAAAATAATTCATCTTTGCACTACGGGCCAATGAGGACTTTTTCCACATCATTTATAACATTACGGTTATGATTATACCGAATAATCCCTGGTCATAATCATACCAAGTCCATATATGCACTACAGGTCACAGATGACTTTCAAAAAAAAATATAACATGAGGATGATGACAATGATATAAGAATTCAATAAAACAAGCTCAATAATTAATTTATTCAGGAACTAATAACGTCCAAATTGTCAACATGATACTGCTTTGTAGAGTAAAATTCAAGAATGCTCAGAAGAATATTTCCATGAAAAGATACTAGATGAAGCGCAAATATCAAGGATATTCCACTAATTTCATGGAGTATAGAAGTCAAAACTTTAACCAACTGAGTATAATAAAGAATGGAATAACAAAAGAAATCACCATGCATGCGGTATTAGCGCGATAGACAAAAGTTATTCCAACGTAATAATAATTAATGGAACCAGTCACGCCGTAAAGCACAAATAGGATATTCCAATGAATAATAAAGAATGAATATAATAACAGAAATCACCATGCATGCGGTACTTCGCATAAACAAGTTATTCCAACAGAATACCAATAAAGAAGGAACCAGGTCCGACGTAAAACGCACAAACAGGATATTCCAACTAAATAATAAAGAATGAAATAACAGAAGAATTTCACCAAGTATAGGTATCCAGCATGATATAGGTTTATTCCGGCGTAATAATAAAGAATGGAATAACAGAAGTTCTCTTCATGAATAAGAAAGAAAGAATACCCCTTATGAGTACAACAAATAATATTTCCTACCTTAGAAAGAAGAGTACTGGATATAGAAGTAGTGAAGTAGCAGAACACTTTTCTTCTTTCTCTCTATAGTTTATCTCTCTAGAGTTTCAGTGAATTCGTAAGAAATAATGAATGAATGAGCTTCTATTTATAGAAAAAATGGACTGCATAGTAACTAACTCATGAACGGTCCAGATTAATTTACTTTAATCTGACGGTCCATATTTAAAGCAAAATCTTTTAAATAAAATATAATATATTCTATTTATAATCTAATAAAATGAATAACTTTATAAAAGATTTTACTATGCAAACACTATGCAGGCACTATGCAAACACTATGCATAATAAAATATAATATATTCTAATTATTTTCTAATAAAATGATAACTTTATAAAAGTATTCTGATTTATATAAAAAGATTTTACTATGCAAAACACTATGCAGACACTATGCATAATAGAATATAATATATTCTATTTATAGAATAACTTTATAAAAGTATTATGTTTTATTACATTAATAATACCAATAACACAAAAATGAGTGACTTATCACGTAAGCATCAATAATCAATACCGTGTGCTACTATGCAACCACGCGTATTACTGTACTTTTACTACCGAGTAGTTCGACAGTATTAACGGTAAAACTCCCGCCGTTGTTTTCATAAAATATTTTTGTCGTTTTCTCAATTAGACAATAATTCCGTTGTGGGGTCCACCAATGATTGTGTCGTTGCACGAATATTCTCTGATAAAATATTCCCCGACCAATCGAATATAATATGACAACTTGCATACTTTGCAAAATTTATAAATACTACCCATAACTATAACATTATCTCAAATCCACTCCATAATATTAAAAACAAATATTTCAAAAAAATTGAATCTCTATTCATAAAATCTGGGGTCTCACAGATATTGTATAAAGAGCAAGTCCAATATGAATAAGATGTAAACCTATGTGAGATTTATACTAAGCCCAAGTATTTAGTTAATGAAGCCCAATAAGTAATTAGCTAGATTAATTAGCAAGCCCAATGAATTGGTCATGACCCATGGGGCAATCCAAGTGTAAGTGGGTAGACTTGATGGGCAAACATTTTGTGTGATGGCCAAGTGTGTTGATGGCCAAGTAATAGAAGTAGCTAGCAAGTAGTCTTGGTTGATAAGCAATGAATAGTAAGGAGGTGTAATAAGGAGGTGGAATGTCCAAATGACTAAGTTGCCCTCACTTTGAGTTGCCTATAAATACCAAGCTTCATTTCATAAGTTGGTTGTTCTAATTTCATCCAACTCCTCTCAAGATAAACAACTTACTTGGTAGAGAGAATAAGCCACATAAGCATTTATAAGCCATTTCAACTTTTGCTAGATTTTCCAAAGTGAAGTAATAGTCTTCAAGGGAAAGACTCATATCTATTATCTTCATCTCTTCTATGATAGACTTGATAGAGAAGTGGGATGGTTTGATGATAACATGTAATAAGTCATTGATGAATGAACTTAAGCCGAATAAGTTGAATAAGCAACTTGAATCTAATTAAGTTGATGGACTTAAGTTCATAATAAGTCATAAGCATGAGAATTTATAGTTAATAAGGTAAATAAATCATTGACTTATGAGAATAAGTCAAAACCTACCTTATTAATAAGTTGGTGTAATACGTAACTTAAAATGTCTATATGTTGATTAAAATCCACCTAGAATGATTAGTAATGAGGTTTCGCCGGAATTTACACGATTGGACGATAATCGTTGAATTTGTGAAATTCTTGGAATGGAAGTCGTATTTTGTGTTAGAAGTCGTAAACGTTGGTTTTCAATGGAGACAAGTCATATTTGGCATTATAGAGTTACGAACTTGAAAATGGCCGGATTCCGACTTAGAACGAAGAAATGAGCGTTGAACGTTCACGAACGTTTATCATTTTCGTTAAAATGAACTAATAGGTGAAATTTTAACAAACGAAGTAAAATAGATAAAATTCTTACATAAACGCATAGAGCATGTAATTTGTGAACCGTAGGCTCTTGAACGAGCCAATTCGGACTTATAACGAAGAAGTTACGAGTCCGGAAGTTTCACAAAAGTTTCAAAACTGTCCAAGTTTTCTGGTGCATAGATCTGGCGCCGCGGCGCCAGCCCAAGGCAAATAATAAGTCCGCGCCACAGTGCCAAAATGGCCCTCAGCCCCTGGAGAGTCACGCTGTGAGACCCCAGATTTTATGAATAAATATTTAATTTTCTCGAAATATTATTTTTGAATATTATGGAGTGAAATTAATATAATGTTATAGTTGTGGGTAATATTTATAAATTTTGCAAAGTACGCAAGTTGTTATATAATATTCGATTGGTCGGGAAATATTCGTTTTAACAGGGAATATTCGTACAACGACACAATCATTGGTGGACCCTACAACGGAATTATTGTCGGATTGAGAAAATGACAAAAATATTTTTATGAGAATAACGGCGGAAGTTTTACCGTTAACTGTTGAAACACCTGGTGTTAAAAGTACAGTAATACGCGTAGTTGCATAGTAGCACACGGTATTGATTATTGATGCTTACGTGATAAGTCACTTAGTTTTATTTTATTGGTATTATTAATGTAATAAAACAGAATACTTTTATAAAGTTATTCTATAAATAGAATATATTATATTCTATTATGCATAGTGTTACACAAAGATGTCTGCATAGTGTTTTGCATAGTAAAATCTTTTTATATAAAAAAATGTAATACTTTTATAAAGTTATTCTATAAATAAAATATATTATATTTTATTATGCATAGTGTTGCATAGTGCTGCATAGTGTCTGCGATATAGTGTTTTACATAGTAAAATCTTTTTATATAAAACAAAATACTTTTATAAAGTTATCTCATTATATTAGACAATAATTAGAATATATTATATTTTATTATGCATAGTGTTTGCATAAAGTGCTCATATAGTGTTTGCATAGTAAAATCTTTTATAAAGTTATTCGCTTTTATTAGATTATAAATAGAATATATTATATTTTATTTAAAAGATTTTGCTTTAAATATGGACCGTCAGATTAAAGTAAATCAATCTGGACCGCTCATGAGTTAGTTACTATATCAAATCCATTTTTCTATAAATAGAAACTCATTCATTCATTATTTCTTACGAATTCAATTTGAAACTCTAGAGAAGAAACTATAGAGAGAAAGAAGAAAAGTGTTCTGCTACTTCACTACTTCTATATCCAGTACTCTTCTTTCTAAGGTAGGAAATATTATTTGTTGTACTCATAAGGGGTATTCTTTCTTTCTTATTCATGAAGAGAACTTCTGTTATTTCATTCTTTATTATTCTGTTGGAATAACTTGTATACGCGGGATACCCTATACTTGGTGAAATTCTTCTGTTATTCTATTATTTATTATTCTGTTGGAATATCATGTATGTGCGTTTTACGCCGGACCTGGTTCCGTCTTTATTATTCTGTTGGAACATCTTGTCGGTGCAATTTCGCCTGACCTGGTTCCGTTATTATTATTCTGTTGGAATAATCTGTCTATGCGAAGTACCGCGTGCATGGTGATTTCTTTTGTCATTCCATTCTTTCTTATACTCAGTTGGCTAAAGTTTTGACTTCTATACTACATGCAATTAGTGGAATATCCTTAATATTTGCGCTTCATCCAGTATCTTTTCATGGAAATATTCTTCTGAACATTCTTGAATTTTACTCTACAAAGCAGTATCATGTTGACAATTTGGACGTTATCGGCCTTAGATAAATTAATTCTTGAACTTGTTTTATTGAATTCTTATATCATTGTCATCATCCTCATGTTTATTTTTTTTTGAAAGTCATCTCGTGGCATCAGAGTGCATAGATGGACTTGGTATGATTATGACCGAGGATTATTCGGTATAATCATAACCGTAATGTTACAAATGATGTGGAAAAAGTCCTCATTGGCCCGTAGTGCATTGATGGGCGCTTTTGGTATGATTATGGCTATGGATTCTCTTTGGTAGTAGTGCAAAGATGAATTGTTTTATGGCATGATCAGACCGTTGATGAAAACATGATTATCTTTAGTAGTAGTGCATGGATAATTTGTGGTCGTGATACTAAAGAATATCCTCGGCCTCAGAGTGCGGGGATGATTTAATGATGTGGATTATTTATTAAGCTGAGTCTCAGCGATAAAAGTGATGAAAAACATTTTAAATCATAGAAGATAGTAGATTTTATTCTCTACTTGACTCTTCTAATGGATTGTTTGTTCCGCTGCAATTAAACTTGATAGTTATTATATTTTATCAGTTTAACACTGTTGAAGCCTAACGATAAATTATTCTGCATTATCTTAGTCATAATATTTCTTACTGGGCTAGTTGAGCTCACCATTTCTTTCACTATTCTCTTCAAAAAATGAGAACGTAGCTGGGACTAGTCGGGGAACAGAGTGATGATCCTAGATGTTTGCATTAGTAGTCCTCACTATTCTGTGAAATAGTGTGATAATAATTATAATGAGGACTCCTTTTGAGTTTGTATACTCTCTAGTCGACAATATTTGTATTCAAACTCACAGTTGATGTTTTGTCGTATTGTACATGACAGTTGTATTATTAAGTTGTATTTGAATTCTATACCATGTATCCAAGCACTCAAGATGGGTGATGTATACCTAATTTTGGGGCGCGCCACAACAGATCGAGCTTAGGGATATGATCCCCGGTGAGATGTGAGACAAGAACTAGGAGGGAGAGACGGGAATTCCTTCGCTAGTATGACCTACCTAAGTTTATTTGGTATTTAATTGGTCACGAGTATAGGGATAATATGTGATATGTTAATTAACCCTTATTTTGTGGCAGTATTTGAAAATGACATCCGAGAATGTTGAGAATAGCAATGGAGCACATGAGACCGTGGAGACACCTCTAATCACCAACCAAGATAATGTGATTAGAGATATCCATGTGGTGATTGAGGAATTAAAAGGTGCACTCAAGCTAGTCGCAAAGGTAGCAACTGAGAGTGAGGAAGAAGAGGAACCTGAGGAGGATTTATTAGAAGAACTTATTGATCAAAATGTAGAATTGCAAAATTGTATTCATGAGTTAGAAGAGGAGGTCAAGAACTAAGGCGATCGTGGAGCAAAGGAATTTAATAATTCAAAATTGTATTACCCGATGTGCGATAGCTAAACAGGAGAGCTCTTTGGCAGAGTATATGTAAGACCCCAGCTTTTATAAATAAAGATGAATTTTCTATAAACATTATTTTTGAATATTATGGAATAAATTTGATATAATGTTATAGTTGTGGGTAATTTATAAATTTTGCAAAGTAAGCAAGTTGTTATAAAATATTCGTTTGGTCTGGGAATATTCTTTTTTTCGGGGAATATTCGTGACGACTCTCCATCATTAGTGGACCCCATAACGGAAGTATTGTCGTAGTTAGAAAAACGACAAAATTATCTTTCTATAAAAATAACTACGAGGTGTTACCGTTAAAAGCGTTGAACTACCCGGTGGTAAAAAATACAAGAATGTCTGGCGTCGTGATAAGTAGTAGCACTGCAGTATTGATTATTGATGCTTACGTGAGAAGTCACTTAGCTATACTCAATTATTACTACGATAATTGCCGCATCATATCTCTTATATTATTGATTCAATTATTGTCACAAATTATCTCAGTATAATATGTTATATTATTAATTGAGACGACAAGTTATAAATGATTAATAATTGTTAAAAGATTAAAAATGTGTTGATTAAAAATAAAATGATTTGTGGTAATATTTATTCAATCCTTGATGTATATAAAGAGTCTGTTATGAGACGTTTGTGGTAAGTTTGATTATTTTATGGGGGCCCATATGTTATCATCTAAGAGTCTCTTCGTCAATAGTAATTACCTTTATGAATAGTAATTACCTTTGTGAATAGTAATTACCTTCGTCAATAGTATTTACCTTCGTCAATAATAATTACCTTTGTGAATAGTAATTACCTTTGTGAATAGTAATTACCTTCATCAATAGTAATTACCTTCTTCAATAGTATTTACCTTCGTTAATAGTAATTACCTTCGTCAATAGTAATTACCCCTTCGCAAATAGTAGTTGTCTTTTCAATATTACCAAGAGTCATTTTGACCCTTCGTTAAGACCAAGAGCCACCCTCAATTTTTCTATAAATAGAAAGCTCATTCCTTCATTATTTCTTACGAATTCACTGAAACTCTAGAGAGAGAAACTATAGAGAGAAAGAAGAAAAGTATTCTTGTACTTCACTTTTCCAATATTCAGTTCTTCTAAGGTAAGGGATATTATTTGTTGTACCCGTAAGGGGTGTTATTCTTTCTTATTCATGAAGAGAACTTCAGTTATTACATTCTTTATTATTCGGTGGAATAACTTTTGTATACCAGATACCCCTATACAAAACCTCAGATCTGCGGCATACCATGTACTTGGTGAAATCCTTATGTTATTCCATTCAGTATTTATTCATTGGAATAACTCAGATACGCTGAATCCCCTATACTTGGTGAAATCCTTATGCTATTCCATTCTTCTATTATTCTCATTGAACATCCATGCATGTGTGTTTACACAGGACTGGTTCCGCTCTTTATTATTATTCTGTTGAACATCACGTGCATGTGTTTTACACCGACTGGTTCCGCTCTTTATTATTATTCATTTGGAACATCACATACGTCGTGTGTTTTACACCTACTGATTCCGCCTTTTTATTATTATTCATTGGAACATCCTCGTCATGCATGCGTTTTACATCTGGACTGGTTCCGCCTTTTATTATTATTCTGTTGAATAACTCGCGTATGCGGTCTATCGCATGCACGGTGATTTCTTTTGTTATTCCATTCTTTATTATACCCAGTTGGTTAAAAATTTGACTTATACTCCATGAAATTAGTAGAATATCCTTGATATTTGTGTTTCATCCAAAGATCTTTTCATGGAAATATTCTTCCGATCATTCTTGAATTTTACTCTACAAAACAAGATCATGTTGACAATTTGGACGTTAATAATTCCTGGATAAAATAATTCTTGAACTTATTTTATTGAATTCTTATGTCATTGTCATCATCCTCATGTTATATTATGTTATCTTTGGCTTACGTGCATAGATGAACTTAGTATGATTATGACCGTGGATCATTCTTGGTATAATCATGGCTTGATATAAATGATATGACAAAAGTCCTCGAAGGCTTCGTGTCATGCGTTGATGGATAGTTTTTGGTATGATTATGACCAGGGGTGATTCGGTATAGTCATGACCATTGATAATTTGATGAAAATCCTTGACCGTGGTACAGGGATGAATAAGATATTGTGGTTTATTCATTAAACTGAGTCTTAGTGATAAAAATTGATGAAAAACTTTTAAAACCTAAAAGATAGTAGACTTTATTTTCTACTTGACTCTTTTAATGGATTGCATATTCTGCTGCAGTTAAACTGCTTGTCTATTGTATTTTATCAGTTTAACATTGTTGAAAACTATTGATAATTTATTCTGCATTATCTTAGTTATAATATTTCTTACTGGGCTAGTTGAGCTCACCCTTTCTTTCACTGTTCTCTTCAGGAAATGAGAATATAGCTGGGACGAGTCGGGGAAAAGAGTGATGGTCCCGAAGATAGCATTAGTAGTCCGCACTATTCTGTTAAATAGTGTGACAATAAATGTAATGAGGACTCCTTGAGTATGGATATTGTCTAAATGACAATATTCCTATTAGAACTCTCAGTTTATGTATTGTCGTATGTTAGACGACAGATGTATAATGAAGTTTGTATTTGAATTTATGTACCATGTAAGTGGCGACCCAAGATGGGTGACGTATACCTAATTTTGGGGGCGTCACAGTATACGTTATTAAAGCTGGAATCTAAGAATTCAAATGTCAAGGAGCAGCTGAAAGAAGAAACAACTGAATGAGTGAGAATGAAAGATGCATGGATAAAAGCCACACGACGCGTTGATATTGTGGAGAGAGAAGTCCGATCCAAGAAAGCTAAAATAGATGATATGTATTTCTCTTTTTCGACAGCAATTGGGAGAACCCAGCATCGAGTTTTGAATTACCCTATACATTGCGGTCAACCCCAATTCGATATGGATAGAACGCTAATGATTCAGATCATGGAGCAGGAGTACGACAAAGCAGTTGAGGGTGGAATATGCCCTATAGCGAAAGTCAATTCCAGTGGTAATGACGACACCAAAGACTGTCCCGAACAAGTCAAATTCGGTAGTTTAAGGGAGAGCATTTTTTGTGACGAGGAATCGAACAAAGTTATCACGGGTTAGTTAATTATAAATTCTTGCGAAGTCTATACCTTATTCGATACCGGTTCTACCTATTCTTTTATCTCTCTTGCTTGCGCTCAACGTTTAAATTTAACTCCGGAGAAGTTAGACTTTGACTTATTGGTTGAAACTTCGATAGTAGAAACCTTCGTTACCTCCACTATTTATAAATCTTGTTGATTCAAATCGACACTTTCACGTTACCTGTCAATCTTATCTCTTTGAAAATACTTGCCTTTGATGCAATTTTTAGAAATCGATTGGTTAACTACTCATCATGCTTTTTGTAAGGTTGTTAGCTTTCATACTCCTAACCAACTTGTTATGCGAATTCAAGCAACCAAACCACTAAAGTCAATCATTGTCATATCAAGCCATAAGTAAAGAGCCCCGATCCTTTCGTTGTTGACTTCCATGTGTGGAATGCACCGGTTTAACTTTTCGTAGGGACGTTGTGAATAATTCATGACAAGTTAATAGGTATCCATGTGACGTGTTATCCAAGTCTTGGACGAGAGTCACAGTTTTGAATGGTATTTCTGTTATTAATAAATTTCCTAACGTATTCTTGAAGACTTCTTAGCCTACCCCTAGAGCGTGAAATCGAATTTTGTATTGACCCCAGTACAAAACCCATTTCTAAAACCGTTAAATATTTCTTCAACTAAAGCGAACGTAACATGCGCCAAAGACGTTGGCTCGAGCTGTTGAAGATTACAATCGTTCCATTCAATAACATCGTGGGAAAGTGAACGTGGTAGCTGATGCGTTGAGTAGAAAATCGTATGCGTTTACGAGTGCGATGTTGTTAACACAAAGGCCCATTTCGTACGACTTACAAATGATGAAGATAGAGTTAAAGACTCTAGGAACCCAAGTGAAGATAACGAATATACGAGTAGAATCGACTTTAATCGATAAAGTTAAAGTTGCTCAAGCTACATACTCAGAGCTGATGAATGTGAAGAAGAAGGTTCAAGAGGGCGTTATTCTAGAAGCAAGAATCGACGAAGAGAGGAAATCTCAACCCTCGATTTAATTGGCCCATTTGAAATCCTCGATAAAGTAGGAACTGTGGCCTATAGACTCGTTTTACCGCCAAGTATGTTGCGTGTTCAGAACATTTTTTTTCGTATCGATGTTACGTAAATATAAAGACGACCCGAACCACATTATTAAATTAGAACTAAACGATATAGCAGAAGATTTAACGTATGAGGAGATACGTGTTAAAATCTTAGATAAGAAGGATCGTATTCAACACTCAAAGTTTATACCTCAATAATTAGAATCTGAAAGAAAGCAAGGTATTCTTATCTCTTCGAATATCAGGTACGTACGTAAATTTCGAGGACAAAATTCCATAAGGAGGGAAGATTGTGAGACCCCAGATTTTATGAATAAATATTTAATTTTCTCGAAATATTATTTTTGAATATTATGGAGTGAAATTGATATAATGTTATAGTTGGGGGTAATATTTATAAATTTTACAAAGTACGAAAGTTGTTATATAATATTCGATTGGTCGGGGAATATTCGTTTTAACAAGGAATATTCGTACAACGGCACAATCATTGGTGGACCCCGCAATGGAATTATTGTCGGATTGTGAAAATGACAAAAATATTTTTATGAGAATAACAGCGGAAGTTTTACCGTTAACTGTTGAAACACCCGGTGTTAAAAGTTCAGTAATACGCGTAGTTGCATAGTAGCACACGATATTTATTATTGATGTTTACGTGATAAGTCACTCAGTTTTATTTTATTGGTATTATTAATGTAATAAAACAGAATACTTTTATAAAGTTATTCTATAAATAGAATATATTATATTCTATTATGCATAGTGTTGCATAGTGTTTGCATAGTATTTTGCATAGTAAAATCTTTTTATATAAAACAGAATACTTTTATAAAGTTATTCTATAAATAGAATATATTATATTTTATTATGCATAGTATTGCATAGTATCGTATAGTGTTTCAGCATAGTAAAATCTTTTTATATAAAAAATGTAATACTTTTATAAAGTTATCTCGCTTTTATTACACAATAATTAGAATATATTATATTTTATTATGCATAGTGTTTGCATAGTGCTCGATAGTGTTTGCATAGTAAAATCTTTTATAAAGTTATTCGTTTTATTAGATTATAAATAGAATATATATATTTTATTTAAAAAATTTTGCTTTAAATATGGACCGTCAAATTAAAGTAAATCAATCTGGACCGTTCATGAGTTAGTTACTATGCAGTCCATTTTTCTATAAATAGAAGCTCATTCATTCAATATTTCTTACGAATTCAATTTGAAACTCTAGAGATAAACTATAGAGAGAAAGAAGAAAAGTGTTCTGTTACTTCACTACTTCTATATCCAGTACTCTTCTTTCTAAGGTATGGAATATTATTTGTTGTACTCATAAGGGGTATTCTTTCTTTCTTATTCATGAAGAGAACTTCAGTTATTTCATTCTTTATTATTCTCATTGGAATAACTTGTATGTGGGATACCCTATACTTGGTGAAATTCTTCTGTTATTCTATTATTTATTATTCTGTTGGAATATCATGTATGTGCGTTTTACGCCGGACCTGGTTCCGTCTTTATTATTCTGTTGGAACATCTTGTTTGGTGCGCATTTACTTTGACACAGTTCTCATTATTATTATTCTATTGGAATAATCTGCTCTATCATCTGCATACGCTGCATGGTGATTTCTTTTGTCATTCCATTCTTTCTTATACTCAACAATAAAGTTTTGACTTCTATACTACATGCAATTAGTGGAATATCCATAATATTTAAGGCTTCATCCAAAGATCTTTTCATGGAAATATTCTTACGAACATTCTTGAATTTTACTCTACAAAGCGATGATCATGTTGACAATTTGGGCGTTATCGGTTCTTAGATAAATTAATTCTTGAACTTGTTTTATTGAATTCTTATATCATTGTCATCATCCCCATGTTTATTTTTTTTTTTTGAAAGTCTTCTCGTGGCTCAGAAAAGCATAGATGGACTTGGTATGATTATGACCGAGGGATTATTCGGTATAATCATAACCGTAATGTTACAAATGATGTGGAAAAAGTCCTCATTGGCCCGTAGTGCATTGATGGGCGCTTTTTGATATGATTATGGCTATGGATTCTCTTTGGTAGTAGTAAAGAGATGAATTGTTTTATGGCATGATCGGGATCATTTGATGAAAACATGATTATCTTTAGCCGTAGTGCATGGATAATTTGTGGTCGTGATACTAAAGAATATCCTTGGCCTGTAGTGCAGGGATGATTTAATGATGTGGATTATTTATTGTCGTGAGTCTCAACGATAAAAGTGATGAAAACCTTTTAAATCATAGAAGATAGTAGATTTTATTCCCTACTGACTCTTCTAATGGATTGCTTGTTCATTGCAGCTTAAACTTGATAGTTATTATATTTTATCAGTTTAACACTGTTGAAGGCTAACGATAAATTATTATGCATTATCTTAGTCATAATATTTCTTACTGGTCTAATTGAGCTCACCCTTTCTTTCACTGTTCTCTTCAGGAAATGAGAACGTATGTAAAACCTCTACTTTTTGAATAAAGATGAATTTTCTATAAATATTATTTTTGAATATTATGGAGTGAAATTGATATAATAGTTGTGGGTAATATTTATAAATTTTGTAAAGTACGCAAGTTGTTATATAATATTCGATTGGTTGGGGAATATTCGTTTTAACAAGGAATATTCGTACAACGGCACAATCATTGATGGACCCCACAACGGAATTATTGTCGAATTGAGAAAACGACGAAAATACTTTATGAAAATAACGGCGGAAGTTATATCGTTAACTGTTGAAACACCCGGTGTTAGAAGTACAAAGAATACGCGGCATCGTTGCGTAGTACACTGCAGATTAATTATTGATGCTTAAGTGATAAGTCACTCGGTTTTGTTGGTATTATTAATGTAATAATACATAAAATCTTTTATATAAAAATGTAACACTTTTATAAAGTTATTCTATAAATAGAATATATTATATTCTATTATACATAGTGTTGCATAAATGTCTCGCATAGTGTTTTGCATAGTAAAATCTTTTTATATAAAATGTAATACTTTTATAAAGTTATCTCATTTTATTAGACAATAATTAGAATATATTATATTTTATTATGCATAATGTTTGCATAAAGGCTCGTGCATAGTGTTTGCATATAGTAAAATCTTTTATAAAGTTATTCATTTTATTAGATTATAAATAGAATATATTATATTTTATTTAAAATATTTTGCTTTAAATATGGATCGTCGATTAAAGTAAATCAATCTAGACCGCTCATGAGTTAGTTACTATTCAGGTCCATTTTCTATAAATAAAGCTCATTCATTCATTATTTTCTTACAATTCAATTTGAAACTCTAGAGAGAGAAAATTATAGAGAGAAAAGAAAGTATTCGCTACTTCACTACTTATATATCCAAAGACTCTTCTTCTTAAGGTAGGGAATATTATTTGTTGTACTCGTAAGGGATATTATTCTTTTGTATTCAAGAAGAGAACTTCAGTTATTCCATTTCTTTATTGTTCTATTGAATAACTTTTGTATATACGGCTACCCTATACTTGGTGACATTCTTCTATTATTTTGTCTTTATTATTCTGTTAGAATATCCTCGTCTGCATATATACCTAATTCCGGTTCCATTTTTATTATTCCGCCTTTTATTATTCTCGCTTTTAATATCTTGTTCTGTGCTATATACTGTAGGATCTGGTTCCATCATTTATTATTCCTCATTTATTATTCTGTTGGAACATCCTGTCGGTGTGAATTTCACCTGACCTGGTTCCATTATTATTATTCTGTTGGAATAACCTGTCTATGCGAACATGCATGGTGATTTCTTTTGTTATTCCATTCGTTATTATACTCAGTTGGTTAAAACTTTGACTTCCATACTCCATAAAATAAGTAGAATATCCTTGATATTTGCACTTCATCCAATATCTTTTCATGGAAATATTCTTCTTAGCATTCTTGAATTTTACTCTACAAAGTATCATGTTGACAATTTGGACGTTATTAGTTCCTAGATAATTTAATTCTTGAACTTGTTTTATTGAATTCATATATCATTGTCAGCATCCTCATGTTTATATTATGTTGAAAGTCATCTGTGGCCTGTAGTGCATAGATGGACTTGGTATGATTATGATTAGGGATTATTCGGTATAATCATGACCGTAATGTTACAAATGATGTAGAAAAAGTCCTCATTGGCCCGTAAAGCATTGATGGACAGTTTTTGGTATGATTATGGCTATGGATTCTTTTCGGCCAAGGGTGCAAAGATGACTTGTTTTATAGCATGATCAGGACCGTTGATGAAAACACAATTATCTTTGGCCCGTAGTTCATGGATAATTGTGGTCGTGATACTAAAGAATATCGTTGGTCGTAGTGCATGGGTGATTCGGTGATGTGGATTATTTATTAAGCTGAGTCTCAGCGATAAAAGTGATGAAAAACCTTTTAAATCATAAAAGATGATAGATTTTATTCTCTACTGACTCTTTTAATGTATTGCTTGTTCACCGCAGCAGCTTAAACTTGATGTCTATTATATTTTATCAGTTTAACATTGTTGGAGACTAATGATAATTTATTCTGCATTATCTTAGTCATAATATTTCTTCTCGGGCTAGTTGAGCTCACCCTTCCTTTCACTATTCTCTTCGTGAAATGAGAATATAGTTGACGAGTCGTGAACGGAGTGATGGTCCGAGGATAGCATTAGTAGTCCTCACTATTCCGTGAAATAGTGTGATAATAATTATAATGAGGACTCCTTTTGAGTTTGTATAATCTCTAGTAGATAATATTTGTATTCAAACTCACAGCTTTATGTTTTGTCGTATTGTACCTACGACAGATTGTATTAGTAAGTTGAATTTGAATTACATACCATGTAAGTGGCGACCCAAGATGGGAGACGATACCTAATTTTGGGGTGTCACAAATTGGTATCAAAGCTTAGGATATGATCCCCTGCTAAGATGTGAGACTAGAACTAGGAGGGGAGAGACGGGAATTCTTCGGCTTCGTATGACCTACCTAAGTTTATTTGGTATTTGATTGGTCGGTCAGAGTATAGTGATAATATGTTGCATGTCAATTAACCCTTGTTTTGTGGTAGTGTTTGAAAATGGCATCTGAGAATGTTGAGAATAGCAATGGAGCACAGGAGACCGTTGAGTCTCCAGAGATTAATAATCAGGACAATGTGCAACAGGATGGCGATAATCCTCCTGTAAACAACAACACTGATCAATTGACGAACGACGGTACGTTTAATAGCTTTTTAGAATTCATGCAACATCAGGCGAAGACGGCTCCTTTTCGTAATGCAAGAGGAAACAATGGCAACCCACGGTTGGTCACCGCTAAGCAATTCAAGGAGCTGGGACCACCAGAGTTTTTGGGAAAGCCAGAACCACTTAAGGTAGGAGACATGGTTAAAGCAGATCACCAAGATATTTGATGTCTTGGGATGCTCCGAGGAGCAAAAGGTTCCTTTTGCCACCTTTATGTTGCGTGAAGAGGCAGATCACTGGTGGGAATCTGTAAAACGTACCCAGCCTGACGCACTCAAGATGTCTTGGGAGAAGTTCCAAGAGTCGCTCAACGACAAGTACTTTCCCGAAAAGTATTCGGCTATACATGAAGGAGGTGGAGTTTATCAAGTTGGAACAAAACAATATGACCGTGTCACAACACGAGGCTAAATTTATGAGTTATCTCTTGGTTTGCATCCCATTTGGTCGATAATGAGGAGCGAATGATGCGAATGTTTTAAGAGGTTTGAAGCCGGAGATACGCCAATATCTTATTTCTCATAAACTGTGTTTGTGTTCAGATGTTGTAAATAGGGCTCAGTTAGTGGAGTGCGATAACGAGTCAACGCAACCAAAAGAGAGCAAATTTCTGAAAAATGATAATACCTATGATAACAAATCATCAAGCGGTGACAATAAGCATAGAGGGAATCAACATGCCAGAAATGGTAACCACTTCGGTGGTAATCATGGTCAAAACAATAAGAAAGGACATTTCAAGAAGAGGAGATTCAACAATGATGGAAAGACGTTATCACCAGCACCCGTTGTTAAGGAAGGAGAATGACCACCTATCATATGCTTCAAATGCGGAGGGGAGGGACACATCAGTCCAAACTGCGCGATGTCGTCCAAAGCATGTTATAATTGTGGAAGAGAAGGTCACTTATCCTGATTTTGTCATTCACCGAAGACAAGTTCAGCTAGGATGGAGGCACCAAAGGCCATCCTAGAAAAGTCAAAGCCGGTAGTTTAAGAGATAACATTTTTTTTTGTGACAAGGAACCTGAATAAAATTATCACGGGTATGTTAGTCATAAACTCTTGTGAAGTCTATACCGTGTTAGATACCGGTTCTACTCACTCTTTTATTTCACCTAGTTGTGTTCAATGTTTGAATTTAACACCGGAGAAGTTAGATTTTGATTTATCTGTTGAAACTCAGTTTGGAGAAACCTTCATTACCTCCACTATTTATAAATCTTGTTCAAATCAACACTTTCATGTTACCTGTCGAACGTATCTCTTTGAAAATACTTGTCTTTGATGTGATTTTAGGAATCGATTGGTTAACTACTCATCATGCTTTTCGTCAGGTTGTTTGCTTTCATATTCCTAACCAACATGTTATGCGAATTCAAGCAACCAAATCACTAAAGTCAATCATGGTCATATCAAGCCATAAGTAAAGAGCCCCGGTCCTTTCGTTGTTGACTTCCTTATGTGGAATGCACCAAAGCCAGACTTTCTGTAGGCGACGCTGTGAATGACGATGGCAAGTTGATAGGTATCAATGTGACGTGTTACCCAAGTCTTGGATGAGAATCACAATTTTGAATGATATTTCTATTGTTAATAAATTTTCTTACGTATTCTTGAAGACTTCTTATCCTACCCCTAGAGCGTGAAATCAAATTTTGTATTGACCCCAGTACAAAACCCATTTCTAAAACCCTCAAATATTTCTTCAACTAAAATGAACGTAACATGCGCCAAAGACGTTAGCTCAAGCTGTTGAAGATTATGATCGTACCATTTAATACCATCGTGGGAAAGCGAACGTGGTAGCTGACGCGTTGAGTAGAAGATCGTGTCGTTCTGAAAAGTGCGATGTTGTTAACACAAAGACCCATTTCGTACGACTTACAAATGATGAAGATAGAGTTAAAGACTCTAGGAACCCACGTGAAGATAACGATTATACGAGTAGAATTAATCGACTTTAATCGATAAAGTTAAAGCCGTTCAAGCTACACACCCGGAGCTGATGAATGTGAAGAATTAAGAAGGTTCAAGAGGGCGTTATTCTAGAAGCAAGAATCGATGAAGAAGGAATACTTTAAGTCAACTCCAGACTTTGTGTTCCTAACGACCCTTATTTAAATTATAAAATCATGATGGAGGCGCACAACACACCGTTTGCAATCCATCCTGGGAGTACCAAAATGTATCATGATCTTCGACATACATTTTGGTGGGGCAATATGAAGAGAGAGATATAGCGTTTTTATCTCAAGGTGTCTGACGTGTCACGAGTCAAGGCGGAGCATCAAGTACCAAAAGGTCCATTGCAACCACTTGAAATTCCAGAATGGAAGTGGGAGCACATTACCATGGATTTAGTTACTAGTCTTCCCAAAGTTTCTCAAGACATAGATGCGATTTGGGTCATTGTTGATAGATTGACCAAGTCTGATCATTTCTTACCGATACGAGAAACTTATACACTTGAACGCCTTGTTCAGTATGTACATAAACGAGGTTGTAAGATTGCATGGTATGCCAATATCCATAGTTTCGATCGAGACCCAAGATTCACTTCATGATTTTGGGTTAGTTTGAAAAAAGCTATGGGCACAGATTTACGATTTAGCTTTCGGCATATCATCCTCGCATTTTACGGACGGACAATCGAGAGGACTATTCAAACTCTTTAAGATCTATTAAGACTCGTGTCCTTGATTTCAAGGGAGTTGGGACAAGTTCTTACCATTGGTGGAGTTTTCCTACAACAACAGCTTATCAAGCAAGTATTGGCATGGCTCCATTCAAGCGTTGTATGGAAGAAAGTGTCGTTATCCAAAGATATCTTTGGGATGAGGTGGTGTAGCAACGTTGTTGGGATCGGAGTTGGTACGTGATGACTACGAAAAAAGATTCAAACGATCCGACAACGTATAAAAACCTCACAAAATCGACAAAAGAATTATGCTGATCTTCATCGAAAGGACGTGGAATTCGATATAGGAGATCATGTGTTGTTAAGAGTTGCTCCATGGAAAGGAGTTACAAGATTTGGAAAGAGAGGAAAAGTTAATCCTCGATTCATCGGTCCATTTTTAATCCTCGATAGAGTAGGAACTGTGGCCTATAGACTCGCTTTACCGCCAAATATGTCTCGTGTTCATAACGTTTTTCACATATCCATGTTACGTAAATATGTGAAAGACCCGAACCATATTATTGAGTTAGAACCGGACTAAATAGCGGAAGATTTGACGTATGAAGAGGTTCCTGTTCAAATTTTGGATAAGAAGAAACATATTCTACGCTCCAAGGTTATACCTCAAGTCAAAGTTTTGTGGAGGAACCACGATGTTGAGGAAATGACTTGGGAGTTAGAATCAAATGAAATCAAGGTATCCTTACCTCTTCGACATACCGTACGTACCCTAATTTCAGGACGAAATTTCATAAGAAGGGAGAGGTTGTAAGACCCCAGCTTTTATAAATAAAGATGAATTTTCTATAAATATTATTTTTGAATATTATGGAGTGAAATTGATATAATAGTTGTGGGTAATATTTATAAATTTTGAAAAGTACGCAAGTTGTTATATAATATTCGATTAGTCGGGGAATATTTGTTTTAACAGGGAATATTCGTACAATGGCACAATCATTGGTGGACCCCACAACGGAATTATTGTCGGATTGAGAAAATGACGAAAATACTTTATGAAAATAACGGCGGAAGTTTTACCTTTATGTGATGTTATTATCTAATGTAGAGACCTTAAAGACATAAAGTGCACGTGTTATAAACTGTAGCAGACGCTAAAGGCAAGTACTCTAACCCTTGTTCTAGTTCGATCTGGACAAGTCTTTGTGATTTATGTATTCTTCGCATGAGTTAGTATCTAAGGAAATCAAAGCCAATCCTTTCGGCTAGACGTATGCTATATTATTCTATCAAGTGTTGATAAGGATTTACCAAACTAATATTGTTGTGGTTTTTAAAAGTAGATTGTGTATGCTCAAATTGTTTTGTCGTTAAACGACAGGCACTTGAGGTTGCCACAACTTAAACGTATATACGTTTAATGAATGTAGTGTTAATCAACATAGAGTACTATAGGCTAATCACCTAGACGTGCTCGTAAACTATGCCGGACTAACGGACTTCGTGTCAGGATGTCCTTTTTAAAGTACTTATGAAATGCTTACGGTCTTGAACCGGAATTGATGTTTTATTGAATATTGTTGTTGTAAAACATTTTGAATGAAAAGAAGTGCTATTTTGAATTATCGATAGTACTTCGTAACTATTGTTCAGTTATCGAAGATATACGATTCATATGTTTCAAGCATGCTATTTTCCTAGAATTATTGTACTTGCTGAGCTAGATAGGCTCATTCTTGTTTGAACCATATGAATGCAGCTAAGACCGAACGGACCGATGGATCCTGCAAGGATAAAGGGAAGGCAAAGGCAAACCCATAGATTTCATATGTAATAGTATAGTTTTTGTAAGGGATAATATTGATATTATGACAAAGACAATGTATTGGTTGCAAAGAACTTGGGGAATATAAATATTCTTTTGATATATATATATAAGACATATCCGTTCTTTTGAGGTATTTCAATTGAATGTTTATGTGAACTGTAGCACCGTGTAGCACCATCTGTCGGGTTGGAAGATACCCAGATTTGGGGGCTTCACAGTCTCGTCATGGGCAGATTTGTGCAGTAAGTTCCATGCTCATTTTGGGAGCAACAAGAGGAGGGGAAAACCAACCGGCTCATTGGCTTAGGTTCGACAATATTCGAATGAGTCTTTGGGCCAATATGTAAAATGTTTCTGTGAAGAAGTCGGCCAAGTGACAGACCTGAATGATCTACAAGCTGTTGGACTGTTTCAAAATGGATTAAACCTGGTCAAATCAGAAAAGTTGGTGAAGAAGTTGATGTTTCACCACCCGAAAAGTCTCGTTGAAGCCTTCGACAAAGCAGAAGGCTATATCGTGGTAGAGGAGACCATGAATAGTCTTAAACGTCATTCTTCAGATCGGTTTAAGGAGACAGATCGGGACAGAACAGACGGGGACCAGAAGAAGAGTGAAGGGAACAAGGACCACTATGATGGTGGGTCAAAGAAATACAATAACAACTGGAAACAGGGGGAGGTCATTCGTCCGCTCCTGCCCAAAGAATTAATAGGACGTACACTACACTCAATACTGATAGGGCTGTCATCCTGGAACAAATCAAAAATCAACCTATTTTCGAACCACCTCGAGATAACATTAAGCCCGGAAAAGGTAACTCTCGTAAGTATTGCGACTATCATCAAGCTTCCGCACGTAATAATACGAATGATTGTGCTAGTCTGAAGGACTTTATCGTGAGGAAGGTTCAAGGTGGAGCTTTAGTTCAGTATGTGGCTTCCGAACGACTCAACAAACTCAACAGAGGGATAGAGAGCCTATTCACGGGCCCCACCGGCCAAAGAAGCGTTGCCGGCTCTGGGATGACTGCAAGGCACGCACGGTAGATGTCATCATCGGGGGCACTTCCGAAAGCTTGTTGGAAAAAAAGCGCCGGTTATTTGGATTCATCATATCGGTGGCGGGTACCTCCCCAAGACCGACATGACCTTATCCGGTATGATAATCTCCTTTATTGATGAGGATTACCTTCTAAAACCATCAACCACACGAGGATCATTGGTGGTAACTGAACAAGTGGGTTTGGTGGATATGAAGCGAATGATGATCGATAATGGGTCTTCTGTGGATATTCTGTATGCCCACGCTTATTAGAGGATGCATCTAGATGGGCAGAAGATGGAGATCTGGTCAGAGGCTCCTTTATACGGCTTCAAAGAATGATCCACCAAGGTGGTTTGGAACTATTGAGTCGCTTGGTCATCTTCTAACGGCTCCCCAATAGGTAGAAATAACTTGCAAATTTTATGTTGTGCATGTAGATTCTGCTTATAATGCCATTCTGGGGAGGCCTAATTTAATTGCTTTACAAGCTGTGACTTCGATCCCTCATTTCAAAATCAAATTCCCTATGGCTCATGGAGTTGGAGAGGTGAAAGGAGATCTGGATCTGGCCAGACGATGTTATAGAAATGCAGTGATCACTTCGGGAGTAGGGGTGTCAAAGTAGAAGTAGACCATGGCAATAGAGATCGCGCCCTTCACCGAGAGCAGTTCAGAGCCATTAGTTATGCCAGCTGGAGAAACAGAAGAAATCGAACTCATTCCTAGCAAAGAAAACAAGACAGTAAAAATAGGTTCGGGTCTGCCGGAACCTCTTCGGACGAACCTCATGGAGCTCCTACGCTGCTATGCTGACATCTTTGCGTGAGAACCTCAAGACATGCCAAGGGTGAGCAGGGAGATTGCTGAGCATCGGTTGGAAGTGGACCCGTCAAAGAAGCCAGTTCGGCAAAAGAGGAGGATTTTTGCACCTGAGCACCAACGGATCATCGATGAAGAGATTGCAAAGTCAGCTTTGGTCAGCAGACTTCATCTTTGAGATCGACTACCCGATGGATGGCAAATGTGGTGTTTGGTCCGTAAGCGAGAATGGAAAGTGGCAAATCTGCATCGACTATACGATCCCGAACAAAGCTTGTCCTAAGGATTTCTATCCACGCCCCCACATCGACCAAATTTCATCGATGCGACTTTTGGGGTATGCTTTATTGAGCTTCATGGATGCATTCTCTCTGGTATCATCAAATTTCCATGTGTAAAAAGGATATACCTGAAAGTAGTATGCACACAAGCCAATCATGTTTGATGATAAAGCATATACTTTATAACAATCTTATTCATTTATTAATAAAAAGTATTAATATATTAAAGGTTTTTAATTATCTACATGATGTTGTTTTATAATATGTGATAAACCCATAGTTTTAAGCAATGCTTTTAGAATAATGATGATGATCATTCTAATGAGATCTAAATTCTTAGAAAGCTTAAAACTAAAATAGTTCCCAATCGTTGGATTACTAAATTGGGGATTAGTGAATCCGGATAGATTGGTACATACGTTGCTTGCACATTGGATGAGGATGATTGATCTCATGATCATTTGTGTGGAGACACTAAAGCAAGTATGTAGGTGCTTATTAGAGAATAAGTTCACTGAACGTGGCTCGCTAAGGAATACCTAATGGAGTTTTATTTGCTTGTCAATAATAGAATTCTCAGAGTGATAGTAGTACAAGTGATCCTTGGACTTGAGATCATCATAGTATCTTGTGTATGATGAGTTATACTTTGACTTATTCCTTAAGACCCTTAGGGTATATCAAAGGGTATGCTTGGGTATAATAAGTTGTAAATGGAGATAATGTATGATCAATAAAGAATCTACCACTTCTAGTAAAAGAAGATAAATGTCCTATGTGATTCGATAAATGACAACTCAGTAGTCCTTGGCCAAGACAGAATAAAATTAGAAAGAAGTTTCTAATTTGCATTATTTGGTGTTGTGCATTTAAGAGTCGAAATACATATAATTAAATAAAATAAGACTTGACAGAAATTTCATGTCTTATATTTAATTGGGACATTGTATGGTTGAAGGATTGAATTATACGATAACTATTAACTCAAAGGTTCTTTTATGATTAATGTTGAAATCTATATTATCTGAAAAGTCGTTGATCGCTAGGGAGGCTTATCCCTATTATAGAATAAATATTATTTATTTAAATAAATTATTAGTTTAATTTATTTATTTAAATAAGATTAAAATTGTTCTAATTGATTTATTCACAACCGGTTTAATATGGAGAACCTAAAGGGTCACACCATAAAAGGAAGCATAATTATTTAAGAAGTTAATGGCATAATCGTAATAATAAGTTAAGTATATTTAATTTAATCTATGGTGATAGAATAAATTAAATAGCTTAATATTTATTATTTAATATTTTAAAATATTAAATATAAATTAATAAGAGGAGTCTTATTATTATTATTATTATTTAATTCCTAAAGAAGTTTGAGAATTAATTAATAAAAGTACTCTCAAATATCCTAATAGGATTAGGAAGCAAATTAATTAAAAGAATTTAATTAATTATCCCTAATAAGATTAGGGAGCTTAATTAATTAAAAGAATTTAATTAAATAAATAAAACTCAATTCCTTAATTGTTAAGGAGGGTTGCTTACATCTATAAATAAGAGAGTCTTTTATTATGGGTGAGGTGGTTGACACTTTCACAACACGTGAATACGTAATTCCAATAGTTGGGAGAGTACGCCTTTTTCTATAGAGATAGAAAACTAGGGTTTTGCCAAACACCCATCTTCTTGAATTTTTGTTCTTCCTTGGTGGATCACCTCTAGAGGCCAAACACTTGGGTGGCTAACGTTGATCAAAGGAAGGAACCAAACCCGGTGGATTCAAGTTGAACGCGAAAAGGATTGGAGGTGAACTTGTACCTGAATCTTCAAGGGTATGATTCTTGTTCTTTCTTTTTTGTTTAATTAATAATTGTGCATAAAGGGTGATCCGGGTATATGGTTTGTAAAAATTTAAAACTCTAATTATCACGTTTCCGCTTTATTTGTGCAATTTGATTACGTCCATGAATATTACAAACCTAACAGTGACATCAGAGTCAAACATTTATGCGAATTATTAATTGTTTTAATTTGATATGTATATTGATATGTGTTTAGAACAATTTAATTGGACATAATTTTGTTGTATAAAATTTATTAAAAAAAAAATCGCTAAATCCTATTAAGGAGTTCACGTGAGTCTTTAAGTTACAGGTGATTTTAAAAAGTTACAAGTGATTCCTTTTAAAAAGTTTCCTGCAGCGTGGCCACGTACCAAAGTTATCAGGAGTATGATATTAACTTGTTATGCTAAAGTTATCAGGAGATCAAGTAGCATATCCTGTTATTACGTGATTCTTTTTCAAGGGAGATATACGGATTATAATATATATATATAATATATTATGTATTATATATATATATATATATATTCTTAATTATTTTATAATTAAAATAAAATATTTATTTTAATTTTAAAATAAAAAGTTTATTTTAATCTTAAAATAAAAGTATATTGTAATTTTAAAATTGAATTTCATGCTAACTAATTAGAGTTGGAATTGGATTCCATAATAACTAATTAGAGTTGAAATTGGATTCTATGTTTCCTTAAATAAAGGAGTTTATTTAGATATGAAATAAGATTTCATATTATTCAAAATAAAAGAGTTTATTTGTGAATAGGAAAGAGAATCCTAATTTCCTTAAATAAAGGAGTTTATTTAAATATGAAATAAGATTTCATATTATTCAAAATAAAAGAGTTTATTTGTGAATAAGAAAGAGAATCCGTGTTTCCTTTTATAAAGGAGTTTTTTTTACTTGGAATTGGATTCCATAATTAATTAAAATAAAGGAGTTTATTTTGATTAAAGATTTTGATTAAAATAAAATAATTTATTTTATTCAAAATTGGATAAATTAAAATAAAATAGTTTTATTTTGATTTAAATTTGGATTAAAATAAAGGAGTTTATTTTATTCAAAATTAGATTTTATACTAACTAAATTTGTCCATTAATTAAATGATATCAATATATATATTGAATGTTTATTATTCATGAGATGAATTTTATTTATTGATGCTTTTGATGATGTGTGTGATAATAAATGGGATTGATTATGGACTATTGACCTATGTGATTGGATTTTATTTTAGTTGGATGTATGAATGTATGGGTTTTAATAAATGGGGCATGCGTACCTCGTCTTCTCTAATTTTTTCTTAATGTAAATTCTAACTCCTCCTATGTATTTCCCTCGATCGCCGATCAAAGTTTTCTATTTATTTTAAATAGTTTTGTAATAGGAATAGTTAGAATAAATTTTGAAGAATCGGAGATCAAGGAGCAAGGAGCGCGCGTGAAGACCCGCTTGTAATGGAGCCCGAGTTTAAATGTAATACTTATATTTAAATATTAATCCTTACACCCCTGTGGTTTGACCTTTTTTGTTCACTTGGTGGCTCTAGTGAACTAAACTAGAATAAAAGTCCATAATCAATCTAGGTAGAATATAGTATTCTATATGTGCATGCTTATACTATATGTATATTATATATTATGCAAACATGCTTCATGATGTTAATTAATACGACGCGTATTTTATATATATATATATGCGCACGCTAAAACAAGATGAGACAAATTAATAACAAACCCTCAAATATTTTATATTAAGTTGTAACGCTCAAAGATATTTGGAATATCGAACGTCGCCTTTCTAGCATGATAGAAATAATAGAGTATTGAATATTTAATATGAGTTTGTTGTGCACACACAAGGCAAGTATTAAATATTTAAGATGATGTTTTTATTACATATGATGTTTATAAGGAATTGAACATTACTGCTTTGTTGTGCATCTTCATTTATATGGAAATGTCGAGTCTGACTTAACTTAAATCATTTTAGTTCGGATGTGCACACACTTGACCATTATGATTTAAGAGGCAAAATATAAGGAGTTACATAGTTGATGTAATTGACAAGAGTTGTCTACCTATTTATTTATATATAGTCTGTTGTGCACACACAAGGCTATATACATTTGAAATGGGATCCTTATTCTCACTAGCATATCTTTAATTAGATATTGTTTAACTATATATATTGAGGGTAATATAGTTTGAAGAAAATAGTGGGAGATACCAATTTAAAACAAAACCTAATTTATTTTGGTAATTAATAAAAGAATGTATGCTAAAATGTTGTTAATTACAAATTCATTTACAGAATTTTACAATGTCTAAATTACTATCACTCTGAAGCATATTTGATGCTATTTAATCGGACCGAATTAAACATATTGGTTAAGGAAATTGAGAAAAGTTCTCACGGCTGAAAAGCTATCTTATGTCCTTAATACGCCTATCCCTGCAATGGTTGCAGATAATGCCTCTGAGGAAGAGATTGTTACTTTTAGAAAGTGACAAGATGATGCACAGTTGGCTCAATGCATCATTCTCGCATCCATGAGTAACGAGCTTCAGCGTCAGCATGAAACTATGGATGCTTCTACTATATATACTCCTGCACATCAAGTAGTTGATGGTAAGGAAAGTAGGACTGATAGATATCAAATATCTAAGGAGCTCTTCCGATCTAGAATGACCAATGACACTACAGTACATACACATGTCCTAAACATAATCAATTTGATTGATCAATTAGGACAACGGGTTTTGTTATGGATGGAGAGTTGAGCCAAGATTTGATCTTGCACTCACTCGCGGACTCCTTTCACAATTGTTGTGAATTTTTCATATGAACAAGCTAGATATCAGCCTCGCTGATTTGCTTAACATGTTGAAAAATGATTAGAGTCACTTTCCAACCAATAAAGACCATGTCTTACTGGTAGGGGCCAAAGGATCTTCTGAAAAGAAGAACGATTCAAAGAAGGTAAATAGAAAGGCAAAAACAAAGGATAATAAGAACAAAACTGATACGGATAGCAAAGGAGTTTGCTTCCACTACAATAAGCCTGGACACTGGAAAGAAACTGCGAGAAGCATCTTGCAGAGCTAACCAGAAGAAGCGTAGTGAATTTTTGGTTACAAATACAATTTTGTTCATGATTGAAATAAATTTTTCTTTAAGTCAAGGTTCTACTTGGGTATTGGATACCGACTTTGGTTATCATAAATATACATTTATGAAGGGACCAAGCGTAAGTGGAAAAGTCGAACATAGATAAGTAATCCTATGTGTGGGAAATGAAGCAAAGGTCACGCATTAGCCATAGAAACTTATAGTTTAGCATAGCCTACGAGCAAATCTATTAAGTCAATAAGTTGTTATTGTATTCCAGCCTCGTTAGAAATATTATTTTCATTTCGTTTTGGACAATAAAATTTGGTATTATAATTAAGAACAATTGTTGTTCTATTTATAATAATAATGTTTTATATAAACCTGAATATTACTTAATGAATTTTGTATACTTGACTTACATGAAAAATATTTTGCAAATTGAACAAACTAGTATAAGAAAAGGAGATGATCATTTAAAGAGTTGAATGTATGTATTTGTTTGAATACAAGTGTGAATTATTTGAAAGGTTCAAAGAATTGAAGTGAAACAAAACAAATTGGCAAAGTATTAAGATTCTTTGATTAGATCAAGGAATAAATATTTGTGCAATAAGTTTCTAGATCATCTCAAATGGTTTTCTCATAATGGACGCCTCCTAATACGCAATAATTGATTGATGTATCTGAAAGGAAAAATCGTACCTTGTTGGACATGGTGCGGTCCATAATGATTTTACCGACATTCCAGTATCCTTCTAGGATCATGTCCTAGAAATGGCTGCATATCTACGAAAAGGTAACCTCAAAATCCGGCCCTAAGACTCCATAAGAAGTTATGGACAGGGAGGATTCCTAATCTTAAGTATATTAAGATAAGGGGTTGTCCAACTTATGTGAAAAGATTTCAAAGGATAAGCTTGGGACAAAATTTGACAAGTACAGATTTGTGGGACATCCTAAAGTAAGTTTAGGGCATATGTTCTATAATTCTACTTAGCAAAAGGTGTTTGTTACGAAACACGCTGCCTTCTAAGATAAAGGTGTTTATCATTGAAGGGGCTAGTGGGAGGATAATAGATCTTGAAGAGTTCAAGAACCACAAAACACTATAAGTCAAATAAGAGAAATCAGAGATGTAACCTATTGTACCACAAAACCAATCGTTAATCCGGAATAGTACCAAGAAGATACCTAGGAGGTATGGATTCATTATAGATGATGATGATGAGAGTACGATCATAGAAGATGATGATCCGTAGTTACATCTGATGAGGTAAGAGTTCTAGTGTGTACAAAAGGGTCATTGGAGAGCATCTTGACATTCCTAATATTATATATTGATATATTACGGATAAGGAATGACATACCAATGCTGCAATCAGTAAAGATAAAGTTGTCTAAACATTCCTCCATGAATGATTTGGAAGAGTATCTTAATTGGGGATACAAATCTATATATATAAGACCCCAGCTTTTATAAATAAAGATGAATTTTCTATAAATATTATTTTTGAATATTATGGAATAAATTTGATATAATGTTATAGTTGTGGGTAATATTTATAAATTTTGCAAAGTAAGCAAGTTGTTATAAAATATTACGTTTGGTCAAGGAATATTCTTTTTGTTTGGGAATATTCAGATGCGACTACTCAATCATTAGTGGACCCCATTAATGGAAGTATTGTCGTAGTTAGAAAATCCGACAAAATTATCTTTCTATAAAAATAATCTACGAGGTGTTACCGTTAAAACCGCTGAACTACCCGTGGTAAAGTAATGCGAATAATACGTGGTTGCATAGTAGCACTACTCAGATTGATATTGATGCTTACGTGAGAAGTCACTTAGCTATACTCAATTATTTCTACAAGAATTCGTCAGATCATATCTCTTATATTATTGATTCAATTATTATCACAAGATCATCTCATATAATATGTTATATTATTAATTGAGACGACAAGTTATAAATGATTAATAATTGTTGAAAGATTAAATATGTGTTGATTAAAAATAAAATGATTTGTGGTAATATTTATTCAATCCTTGATGTATATAAAGAGTCTGTTATGAGACGTTTGTGGTAAGTTTGATTATTTTATGGGGGGCCCATATGTCATCATCTAAGAGTCTCTTCGTCAATAGTAATTACCTTTGTGAATAGTAATTACCTTCGTCAATAGTATTTACCTTCGTCAATAGTATTTACTTTCGTCAATAGTAATTACCTTCTTCAATAGTAATTACCTTCGTCAATAGTAATTACCTTCGTCAATAGTAATTACCCTTCGCAAATAGTAGTTGTCCCTTCAATATTACCAAGAGTTAACTGCCTCTTCGGTGTTCCAAGGGTTAATTACCCCTTCGTAAATAGTAGTTGTCTCTTCAATATTACCAAGAGTCATTTTGACCCTTCGTTAAGACCAAGAGCCACCCTCAGTTTTTCTATAAATAGAAAGCTCATTCCTTCATTATTTCTTACGAATTCACTGAAACTCTAGAGAGAGAAACTATAGAGAGAAAGAAGAAAAGTATTCTGCTACTTCACTTTTCCAATATTCAGTTCTTCTAAGGTAGGGAATATTATTTGTTGTACCGTAAAGGTGTTATTCTTTCTTATTCATGAAGAGAACTGTTGTTATTCCATTGCTTATTATTCATTGGAATAACTTTGTATAATGTGGTTTACCCTATACTTGGTGACATTCTTCTATTATTCATTGGAACATCCCATGCATGTGTTTTACACCGACCGGATTCATCTTTTTATTATTATTTTGTTGGAACATCCTCATGCATGTGTTTTACGCCGGACCGGGTTCTATTCTTTATTATTCTCGTTGGAATATCACATGCATGCGTTTTTACGGGACGACCGTTCCGTTATTTATTATCCTGTTGGAATAACTCACTGCATGCGGTCTATCGCATGCATGGTGATTTCTTTTGTTATTCCATTCTTTATTATACCCAGTTGGTTAAAACTTTGACTTCTATACTCCATGAAATTAGTAGAATATCCTTGATGTTCATGTTTCATCCAAAGATTTTTCATGGAAATATTCTTCCGATCATTCTTGAATTTTACTCTACAAAGCAAAGATCATGTTGATAATTTGGACGTTATTAGTTCCTGAATAAATTAATTCTTCAACTTGTTTTATTGAATTCTTATATCATTGTCATCATCCTCATGTTTATATTATATTGAAAGTCATTTGTGGCATGTAGTGCATAGATGGACTTGGTATGATTATGACCGAGAGACTATTCTAAGTGTAATCAATCCGTAATGTTACAAATGATGTGATAAAAATCCTCGATGGTACATGTAGTGCATTGATGGACGATTGTTGGCATGATCATGACCATTAATGAATACACAACTATTCTTGGTCGTAGTGCATGAATAATTGTGGTCGTGATACTAAAGAATATCCTCGGCAGTAGTGCGAGGGGTGATTCGATGATGTGGAATATTTATTAAAGTCGAGTCTCAAATATAACAAAGTGATGAAAAACCTTTTAAATCATAAAAGATAGTAGATTTTATTTTCTACCCGACTCTTTTAATGGATTCTTTGGTTCATTGTAGTTAAACTTGATGTTCTTTATATTTTATCGGTTTAACATTTGTTGTAGGCTAATGATAATTTATTCGCATTATCTTAGTCATAATATTTCTTCTTGAGCTAGTTGAGCTCACCCTTTCTTTCACCGTTTCTCTTGAAATGAAAATATAGGTGGGACGAGTTGGGGAACGGAGTAATGGTCCGGAGGAAAGCATTAGTAGTCCTCACTATTCGTGAAATAGTGTGATAATAATTGTAATGAGGACTCCTTTTGAGTTTGTATAATATCTAGTAGACAATATTTGTATTCAAACTCACGGTTTATGTCGTCTCGCATACCGGCGCTTATATTAGTAAGTTGTATTTAAATTACGCACCATGTATCCGACTACCCAAGATGGGTGATGTATACCTAATTTTACAAGGCCACGGTTGGTATCGTAGCTTAGGATATGATCCCAGCTAAGATGTGAGAATAGTACTAGGAGGGAGAGACGGGGAATACCTTCGCTAGTATGACTATCTAAGTTTATGTGCTATTTTATTGGTTCTCACGTAATATAGGGATAATTTGTTACATGTCAATTAACCTTTTGTTTTGTGGCGATGTCTTCTAAAATGACATCGAGAATGTTGAGAATAGCAATGGAGCACAGGCGATCGTTGATTCACCATATATCAATAATCAGGATAATGTGCATCAGGAAGGCGACAATCCTCATGCAAACAACAACACTGACCAAATGATGAATGATCAAATGTTCAGAGGCTTTATGCAATTCATGCAACAGCAGGCGAGAGTGACTCTTGTCCAAAACGTAGGTGGAAACACGGAAAAATCTCGGGCGGTCACCGCTAAACAATTCAAGGAGCTGGGACCACCGGAGTTTAAGGTAGAGCCAAAACCACTTCTGGCGGAAGTATGGATAAAGCAGATTACCAAGATATTTGATGTCTTGGGATGCTCTAAGGAGCAAAAGGTTCCCTTTGCGCTTTTTATGTTCATGCTGAGAGAGCAGATTCTTCGGTGGGAATCGGTAAAACGTACTCAACCCGTTGTCTTGAAGATATCTTGGGAGAAGTTCCAGAGAGTCGCTCAACGACAAATACTTTCCCCGAAAGTATTCGCCACATGAAGGAGGTGGAGTTTATCAAGTTGGAACAAAACAATATGACCGTGTCGCAATACGAGGCAAAATTTGCGAGTTATCACGGTTTCATATCCCCACTTGGTGGATAATGAAGAGAGAATGGCGCGAATATTTTTAAGAGGTTTGAAGTCGAGATACGTCAACATCTTATTTCTCATAAACCGTGTTTGTATTCGATCTCAGTAAATAGGGCTCGATTAGTGGAGCGTGATAACGAGTCAACGCAACTAAAAAGAGAACAAGCAAAAAATATAATACCAAATGAGAGTAGTCATCAAAGCGGTGACAACAAGCATAGAGGGAATCAACAAAGCGAGATATGGTAACCACTTTGGTGGTAATCGGGCAAAACAATAAGAATGGACATTTCAAGAAAAGGAGATTCAACAATGATGGAAAGACGTCAAGACCAAAGACCCGTTGTTAAGGAATGAGAAAGACCACCTATCATATGCTTCAAATGCGGATGAGAGGGACACATCGATCTGAATCTGTGCCATGCCGCCAAAGCATGTTATAATTGTGGAAGAGAAGGTCACTTAGCTCGATTTTGTCGCCATCAAGACAACAAATTCAACTAGGATGGAGGCACCAAAGGCCGCTCGAAAAGTAAAAAACCGGTAGTGCAAGGGAGCGTTTGTTGTGACCTCCCGGAGAGCAAGGAACCCGAATGAGGTCATCACGGGTAAGCTTATCATAAACTCTAATGAAGTCTATACTTTATTTGATACCTTGGTTCTAACCATTCTTTATTTCTCCTACTTGCGCCATCGATTAAATTTGACTCGGAGAAATTAGACTTTGACTTATCTCGCGGAAACTCCGTTGGGAGAAACCTTTATTACATCCACTCGCTTTATAAGTCTTGTTTGGTTCAAATCGGTACCCTCACATTACCTTTCGATCTTATTTCATTAAAAATACTTGCATTTGACGTGATTCTAGGATTGATTGGTTAACTACTTATCATGCAAAATTGATTGTTTTCGTAAGGTTGTTAGCTTTCATATTCCTAATCAACCTATTATCACGAATTCAAATGACCAAACCATTAAAATCAATCACGGTCCATCTCAAGCCATAAAGCTATTCGCTTATTGAAAAACTGGATGTCAAGCTTTCTTAGCTCATGTCACGATTTAAACAAAAATACGCCGGGCTTTGAACGATATTTCTATTGTTAATAAATTTCCGACGTATTCCCAAAGAACTTCCCGGCCTACCCCCGTGAGTGTGAAATTGAATTTTTATCGACCTTGAACCCAGACAACAAACCTATTTCCAAAGCCCCATATCGAATGGCTCCTATTGAACTTCGTGAGTTAAAGACCCAACCGCAGGAATTGTTAGACATTGGCTTTATTCGTCCCTAGTACTTCTCCTTGGGGTGCTCTGTTCTATTCGTGAAGAAGAAAGATGGGAGTATGCGACTTTGTATTGATTATCGGGAGTTGAATCATGTCACCATCAAAATAGGTATCCATTGCCACGTATTGATGATCTGTGGTGACCAAATTGCAAGGAGCCAAATTCTTTTCAAAGATTGATCTTCGTTGCGGATATCACTAATTGAAGATTAGAACCATTGACATTCCAAAGACGGCTTTTCGTAACTCCTGCGACGGCATTATGAATTCCTAGTCATGTCCTTTGGATTGATTAATGCTCCTACGCCTTTCATGGATATGATGAACCAAGTATTCAAAGAATATTTAGATCACTTTGTGGTCGTCTTTATTGATGACATCCTTATTTATTCCAAAAGCCGTGAAGATCATGAGCAACACTTGAGGCTGACACTCCAAAAGCTTCGTGAATATAAGCTTTATGCCAAGTTGAAGAAATGCGAGTTCGGCTTGAAGAAGTAGCATTCCTTGGGCACGTGGTATCAAGTCATGGAATATCTGTTGACCCAAAGAAAGATTGAAGCTATTCAAAGTGGGAACAACCTAAATTAGTGATCAAAATCGTAGCTTTCTCGGTTTAGTTGGTTGTTATCGGAGATTCAGAGAAGGATTTTCTCGAATCGCTACTCCATTGACTCACCGACTCGAAAAAGATACAAAGTTCGATTGGAGCGAAGAATGTGAGAAGAGTTTTCAAGAACTCAAGAGAGAGACTTATTTCAAAGACCTGCTACGGCTAATACCATCTGCTCGGAGGATTTGTCATCTCTGATGATGCTTCTGCAAAGGGTTGGGATGTGTTCTCATGCAACATGGAAAAGTTATAGCCTATGCCTCGTGACAACTCAAAGAATATGAGAGGAATTATCCTACTCATGATCTAGAGTTGGCAGCTGTTGTCTTTGCACTTAAAATTTGGAGGCATTACTTGTATGGGGAGAAAGTGGAGATCTTTACGGATCATAAAAGCCTCAAATATTTCTTCACTCAAAAGGAACTCAACATGCGACAACGACGTTGGCTTGAACTGTTGAAAGATTATGATCATACCATCCAATACCATCCTGGAAAAGCAAACGTGGTAGCTGACGCATTGAGTAGAAGATCATATGCAAGTACGAGTGCGTTATTGTCAACGTAAAGGCCCATTTTGTGTGACTTGCAAAGGATGGAGATAGAGTTAAAGACTCCAGGGACGCATGTGATGATAGCGAGTATACGAGTAGAACCGACTTTAATCGATAAAGTTAAAGTTGCTCAAGCTACAGACCTGGAGCTGATGCGTATGAGGAAGAAAGTGCAAGAAGGTGCTATGCCGGAAGCAAGAATCGATGAAGAAGGAATACTTCGAGTCAACTCCAGACTTTGTGTTCCTAACCACCCTGATTTAAAGTATAATATCATGATGGAGGCGCACAACACACCATTTGCAATCCATCCTGGGAGTACCAAAATGTATCATGATATTCGTCATACATTTTGGTGGAGCAATATGAAGAGAGAGATAGCGTTGTTTATCTCAAGGTGTCTAACTTGTCAACGAGTTAAAGCGGAGCATCAAGTACCAAAAGGTCCATTGCAACCACTTGAAATTCCAGAATGGAAGTGGGAGCACATTACCATGGATTTCGTTCTACGGCCTTCCTAAGGTTTCTTAAGGCATTGATACGATTTGGGTCATTGTTGATAGATTGACCAAGTCTGCTCATTTCTTACCGATACAAGAAACTTATACACTTGAACGTCTTGCTCGTATGTACATAAACGAGATTGTAAGATCTGCATGGTATGCTTAAGATCCATAATTTCCGATCGAGACCCAAGATTCACTTCACGATTTTGGGTTAGTTTGCAAAAAGTTATGGGCACAGACTTACGATTTAGCTTCGGCATATCATCCTCGAATTTGACGGACGGTCGGAGAGGACTATTCAAACTCTTGAGATCTATTAAGACTCGTGGTCCTTGATTTCAAGGGAGTTGGGACAAGTTCTTACCATTGGTGGAGTTTTCCTATAACAACAGTTATCAAGCAAGTATTGGCATGGCTCCATTCGAAGCGTTGTATGGAAGAAAGTGTCGTTATCCAGTATGCTGGGATGAGGTGGGTGTAGCAACGTTGTTGGGATCGGAGTTGGTACGTATGACTACGGAAAAGATTCAAACGATCCGACAACGTATAAAAACCTCACAAAATCGACAAAAGAATTATGCTGATCTTCATCGAAAGGACGTGGAATTCGATATAGGAGATCATGTGTTGTTAAGAGTTGCTCCATGGAAAGGAGTTACAAGATTTGGAAAGAGAGGAAAAGTTAATCCTCGATTCATCGGTCCATTTTTAATCCTCGATAGAGTAGGAACTGTGGCCTATAGACTCGCTTTACCGCCAAATATGTCTCGTGTTCATAACGTTTTTCACATATCCATGTTACGTAAATATGTGAAAGACCCGAACCATATTATTGAGTTAGAACCGGGACTAAATAGCGGAAGATTTGACGTATGAAGAGGTTCCCTGCTCAAATTTTGATAAGAAGAAACATATTCTACGCTCGAGGTTATACCTCAAGTCAAAGTTTTGTGGAGGAACCACGATGTTGAGGAAATGACTTGGGAGTTAGAATCAAATGAAATCAAGGTATCCTTACCTCTTCGACATACCGTGCGATCGCACCCTAATTTTGAGGGCTTAAATTTCATAAGAAGGGAGGTTGTAAGACCCCAACTTTTATAAATAAAGATGAATTTTCTATAAATATTATTTTTGAATATTATGGAATAAATTTGATATAATGTTATAGTTGTGGGTAATATTTATAAATTTTGTAAAGTAAGCAAGTTGTTATAAAATATTCGTTTGGTCGGGAAATATTCTTTTTGTCGGGGAATATTCGTACGACGGCTCAATCATTGGTGGACCCCACAACGGAAGTATTGTCGTAGTTAGAAAACGACAAAATTATCTTTCTATAAAAA